>CM056049.1:124305051-124625479 GCA_029574335.1 Rana kukunoris
AGGGGTGCCAAGCTTGGTGTGAAAAAGTTATTACTACTCTAATGCCGCGTACACACGATCATTTTTGTGATGAAAAAAAACGACGTTTTCTGTGAAGTAAAAAACGACTTTTTTGAAACGTCACTTTTCAAAGACGATTTTGCATACACACCATTGTTTTTTCACAAAAAGCGAGGTTACGTTCACCACTCTTTTCCATTGAAGCTCGCTTCATAACTAGCTTCTGGGCATGCGCGGGTTGAAAAACGTCGTTTTAAACAACGTTTTTGCTACACACGGTGACTTTTTGTAAAACAAAAAACGACGTTTTGAAAAACGACACAAAAAATTCAAGCATGTTGGAATTTTTTTTTGTCGTATTTTTGAAGACAAAAAAACAACGTTTTGCCCACACACCATCAATTTAAATGACGTTTTAAAAAACAACGTTTTTTTTTCATCGCAAAAAACGACCGTGTGTACGCGGCATAAGGCCACGTACACACGATCAGACAGGTCTGATGAAACTGGTCCGACGGACCGTTTTCATTGGACTAGGCTGAAGTGGTCTGATGGTCTGATGTGTATACACACCATCGGACCAAAAATGCGATCAGACCAGAACGCGGTGACGTAGAACACAACGACGTGCTGAAAAAATGAAGTTCAATGCTTCCAAGCATGCGTCGACTTGATTCTGAGCATGCGCAGGTTTTTGGTCCGATGCTTTTGCATACTAACCATCGAACCTGTCCGACGGACAGGTGTCCGTCAGACAGATTTTAAAGCAGGTTTTAAAACCTTGGTCTGACAGACAACGGTCCGATGGGCCGTACACACCATCGAACTGGTCCGATGAAACTGGTCTGTAGACCAGTTTTATCGGACCGGTCTGATCGTGTGTACGCGGCCTAACTGTTTGCAAAAAATATACATGAACTGAAAATACACATGCAACACTTGTACAACAGTTGATAATGGGCCCTAAGATAGTACATAGTCTAAGTCAGACCTACATTGACAATGTAAACTCGGGGGGGGGGGGGGGGATAGAACTATGACAACTGGGGATAAACAAAATACCACTCATTTAAGATTGTGCCACCATACTGACCAAGAATGGACACATTTTGGGTAGTTAGGGTTTTTAAGGGAAAATTCTCCTTTCCACATCAGAATGTTGATTTAGGCCAGTGAATGATAATGTGGAGGATTTCCACAGTCTGGTGAGCTTTGTAGTTTGGAGTATATGAACAATAATAATTATTGATTTAGTAGGGAGGTCTTCTAGGCCCACATGAAGCAAGGCTAAGGTCCCTTTCACACTGGGGCGGGGCGTTGGCGGTGGTAAAGCGGCGCTATTTTTAGCGGCGCTTTACCGTCAATTTCGATGCGCTATTCGGCAGCTAGCAGGGCGGTTTTACCCCCAGCTAGTGGCTGAGAAAGGGTTAAAAACCACCGCAAAGCACCTCTGCAGGGGCGCATTGCCGGTGGTATAGCTACGATGCCCCATCGTATACACACTGATCCTTCACTGCTCCAAAGATGCTGCTAGCAGGACTTTTTTTTACCATACTGCCAGCGCATCACTCCAGTGTGAAAGAAAGCCCTCAGGGCTTTCACACTGAAGAGACAGCCGCCTGCAAACCAACCCAGTGTAAGGCTGGGTTCACACTTGTGCGGTGAGAATTTCAGCTCTCTTATCTCTGCAAATAGATAAGGGAAGTGTTCAGCAGATTAGCTCAGTTTTTAGCTGCGAATTTGGAGACCTGGGAGAAGTTCCGGTGAGAGAGGAGAGTGGGGAGAAGTGTATTGAGCTGAATGACAGAAATTCCTGAAGAGAACTGAACACATCTGCGAATCAGCTGCGTACCCATAGAAGATAATAGGACTGAATTTGCACCTGAGCCGCACCGAAAGACATAAAATCCGCACACGTTTTTTTCTGCAATGCGCAGTGCGAATGCATCGCACATATGTGAACCAGTCTCATTGAAAACAATGTATTTAGAAATATTTAGTATTTAGAAATGCGGTTTAAGCCGCACTCAATTCGCATAGGTGTGAACCCGGCCTTAAAGGGGTCTTATATATGGGTTTAGGGCTGATCAGTTTGTCTGTGATCTCAGATATCAGTGTAAAGATCTTGTTCTAATAGGATTTAAGTGATTTGCAGGCCCACATAATGTTTAATCGTGAGCCATGTTTCCCACATTGACGCCAGCATTGGGGCGAATGGGTAGGGTATATTTTGGGGAGTCTTGAGGGTGGGAGATACCATTGGTGGAGGATTTTTAGTTATAATTCCCAATGGTTAGTACAAAGGGAAACTTTAAAGCGGAGCTCCACCCGCATTTTTTTTTTTTCAAAGTCGGCAGCTACTAACAGTGTAGCTGCTGACTTTGAATAAAGACACTTACCTGTCCTAGGCGCCCGCGCTGACGGCCCCCCGCCGATGCCGATCCTCGATCCCGGCACCGCCATCCACAGTCAGGGAAACAGGCAGTGAAGCCATGCGGCTTCACTGCCCGTTTCCTACTGCGCATGTGCGAGCAGCACGGCGCTTTGTGAATGGTCCGGCTGCTTTCTGGGATACACACAGTTCCTAGAATGCAGTGCGGCCCATTCACAAGAAGACACCGAGAAGAGGAGGAGGAAGAAAACCACACCGCGGATCATGACGGCAGATTCAGGACTTCCGCATAGCAACAGCCTATTTAGGGTGAGTATTTTTTTTCCATTTAATTTTTTTTAATTTTTTTTTAGATTTTTGGAAAATAAAAAATCAGGGTGGAGCTCCGCTTTAAGCAGTATAAATAAAGGTCTTTTGCCAGGCCAACCAACACTTTTTAAGTAGTTATGGCAACAGGTTTGTTTGTTCCTTTTGTGGTAAAGGTTTTACTTAAATAAATAAAAACTGACCTTTGTAAGCAGCACTGTCAGTGTTAAATGGTTTGCCTCTTCCCACTAACTGCCACTTTTGCTTTGTCTGTTAAAGGAAGCTGAAAAATAACAGAATTACTGGCTGGATCACTAGGTAAAAATAAACAAAAAAATCCTGACATGAATAAATAAGCTGAAATATAATGCATTTGTGTTTTTGTGTTCATTACCACTTTCAAGCATATCTATATGAATATTGATGTTTAGATATTGATAGATGTAAACCATACAGCCTTGCTAAATGATGTTGTTTAGCTTATTTTTATCAAATAAAACGCAAGTTTTCCAAAAAGGTCATACTATAACCCTGACATTAAAGTTTCAATGTATGACTCAGCACCCAACAGTGTGCTGGGCAGTGCTGAAGTGACGGACTTACCCTAAGAAACGTGCAACCCATGTCACATGACTCATTTTAAACGTTTCACAAAGTTAACACGCGCCAAGATAAGAAACCTATCTCACAAGAATAGCATGTTCCTCACTGTTTCTAATTTTAAGCCTTGCATTCTTATCTGCTCAATGACACATTTTGCTTTTAGTCTTCTAATGAAGACAACTTTAACTAGCCACTAGCCACGTTGAATGTAGAGTGACATAAAACATATGAACAGGTGTTCCTGTCTCACTGGGCAGTGGGGGGATTTATGGCAGTAGAACAGAGGGGCTGCACACAAAATAAAAGAAGATGATGGGAAAAGTGGTCTGTCGTTACACAAACTTCAAGTGATACAGTGCTTTAAAAAAGTATTCATACCCCTTGACATTTTCCTAATTTTCATGTTAAAACCAAAAATGTAAATGTATTTTATTGGGATTTTGTGTGATAGACCAACACAAAGTGGGACATAATTGTGAAGACAAGGGTTTGGAAAGGAGGCTAGAAATGGACTTTAATGGTACCGTATTAAGCTGATGTCCAGTAAAAGGTTTAAGAAATTACAAGATAAGAGAAATTATTCACATATTCATAGAATAAAATATTTAGTCATGACAATCATGAAATAGCTAATTATTCAACATCCTAATGTTACCCAGTAGAATATCAGACCATCCGCAATATATTGATTTTAGGTTGCTCAACATGTTTTGCAGATTTTTCGTATCAACCGCTTCTTCAGGAGCTTTGCACATATACAAATAAATAAGAAAAAAAACATGTATTAGGCTCCATGCACACTAGGAGCAGAAAAAAACGTCAAAGTTTTTAGCTTGAAAAACGTGGCATAAAAGATACAAAATGAAAGCATATTGTACAAAGTTTAGGCGAGTCTATGAGAGTTTAGTTTATAGGCGTTTTTTGCACTGCACTCCCCTCTGCAAAAGTTTTTACTCCCACAACACATAAAAAACAGTTGAGAGGAGTTTAGTAGAGTTTAGGAGAGACTGACGTTTTTACAGCTCCTAAACTCCTCCAGGAAACGCGATAGAGAAGGGTTTTTTTTTTCCTGCCTCTGAACGTCCCTGACAGAAAACGCCTGTAGCCGTCAATAATGTGCAAAGACACATAGAGCACAATAGAAGTGCTTCTAGAGGCAGGAGAAAAAAACGTCAAACGCCTGTAGAATCAACGTTTTTTAAGTCCAGTGTGCATGGAGCCTTAGTATTATTTTTACAGTGTGGATATAAACAATTACATTTAACCACATAAGCCCCGGACCATTATGGAGCTAAAGGACCAGGCCCCTTTTTAAGATTCCACACTGCGTCACGTTAACTGACAATTGCGCGGGTCGTGCGACGTGGCTCCCAAACAAAATTTACGTCCTTTTTTTCCCCAGAAATAGAGCTTTCTTTTGGTGGTATTTGATCACCTCTGTGGTTTTATTTTTTCGCGCTGTAAACAAAAAATAGAACGACAATTTAAAAAAAAAATTTAACTTTTTCCTATAATAAATATCCCCCAAAAATATATATAAAAAAACGTTTTTTTCCCTCAGTTTACTCCGATACGTATTCTTCTACATATTTTTGGTAAAAATGAACGCAATAAGCGTTTATAGATTGGTTTGCGCGAAAGTTATAGAGTTTACAGAATAGGAGATCGTTTTATGGCATTTTTTTAATATTTTTTTTTTACTAGTAATGGCGGCGATCAGCGATTTTTATCGAGACTGCGACATTATGGCGGACACATCAGACACTTTTGACAGTATTTTGCGACCACTGTAATTTTTACAGCAAAAATTACTGTGAAAATTACACTGGCAGTGAAGGGGTTAACCTGTAGGGGGGCGCTAAAGGGGTTAAGTGTTCCCTAATGTGTGTTTCTTACTGTATGGGGGCGTGGCTGGGCGTGTGACATCATTGATCGTCGTTCCCTATGACAGGGAACAGACCGATCAGTGACAAGCTCACTAGGAAAATAGGGGAGAGGTTTTGTTTACACTTACCTCTTCCTATTCTTCAGCTCTGTGACCCGATCGCAAGACACCGGCAGCGATCGGGTCCATGGGTCCCCCAGGCGCGGTCACGGAGCACAGGACCGGGTTCACGAACGCGCTGCTGCAACGCGCTTGCGAGCCACAGCTGGGCTTCTTTAAGGGGACGTACCTGTACGTCCATGTGCCCAGCCGTGCCATTCTGACGACGTATTTCGTCATGTAGCGGTCCTTAAGCGGTTAAGTTAGAGTGACTCAAGCATGAGAGCATGTGGTTGCCTTCATCTCTTTAAGAGTTGAAAATGATATAGAAACCTCTGGTATTGGGATTTTATTGGCAACAAACAACAAATTATATATAAAAAAAATACTTATTTAAAAAACATCATATTATATATTACATATATCTTTGTCGAAACATTAAAAACATGTAGTTATTTAAAGAAAATAGATACAAATGATACAGTAGCCGGAATTCAAAAGCCTCCAGGTCAACGGAGACAGAAAAAGGCAGCTCACCAACACGTTTCAAACAGTTAAAAAACCTTTTTTTCAGGGATATGGTTTGCATCTTTGTCTATAATAAATCAAAACAATCATTTAGTCACAACAAATATTGATTCACATCTCCCATATCCCCAACGGTTTAGGTTAAATTGTGACTCACTTCTTTAAATTCTTCAAGAACCAAATGCATTTCCCATAGAGGTTGCACTGCTGGTATAGGGTTTCCCTTTTTGGTTCATCTGTGTGCCTTAGACCCCTCACTTCCTATAGGAGAACCGATAACTATCCAATCACATGGCGCTTAAACAATGGATTTGGTGTGCTGAACCAAAACATAAGAAAGGCGAAGCTGATATAATACAAGTGATCGCCTTTAATACAGAAGTATGAGAGAAGGCTAAAGCTGGAAAACTTATCTATACAATGATATAAAGGAGGTAAGTTACCACAGCTTCAAGAGAAATTCTCAAAGTGGCATCCAAAAGTTCCACCTATAAAATCTGCAGACCCAAGCAATGCTCCTAACAGCTATCCAGCTTTCAGAGAGGGAATGACGCCCATGTATTCCCCTTGGCGTCCCTTTAAACTCCTCTCCAAGACCCATTTCCCATATAAAGAAAGGCATCCCATGAATTAAAGGGGTTGTAAAGGAAAACAAAAAAAATCATAATAAGCATCCTTTTACCTGCAGACATTTATCTTTTCACTTCCTCATTGTTCGTTTTGCTCAGAAGTTGCTCTATTTCTTCTCTGTTCTGTTCACTTCCTGCTTGTCTGATTTTACTGACCACCGTGAAGGGAGACTTTACTGCGGTGGTCAGTGACGTGCTTGCCCCCTCCTGGGAACTACATCTGTGTGGCAGGACACTCTCTACTTGTTAGAGACTTCAAGGAGGTGTGAATTACTGGGCGTGCCATAATTCATACTGGGAAATGTAGTTCTTACATGAACAAGTGATGCAAATCAGGAAGTGAATGAGAGAACAGAAACTAGAACGCCGGAGGTGAAATAGATGAAGGAATTTAATAGGTATTTACTCGTTTTTTTTAACAGAATCATTACACTATTCCGTCTATCTACCTTGCAGACATTAATTTTAGGCAAACATTTTTTTTCCTTTACAACTCCTTTAACCCCAGTATCACCCAGATGTCTCACCATAGGGAGTTGCACCAAACAGCAAGTCACCAGTGTCCCGATCAAGATGGTGATCCACCCCGGAGGACACAGAAGCTCTCAAAGGGACAATCACATCCAGTAGTTTATTCTAAATTAATAGAAGATATTTAACCACTTGCCTACTGTGCACCTACACCCCCTTCCTGCCCAGACAAAATATAAGCTTCCGGCACTGCGTCGCTTTAACTGACAATTGCGCGGTCGTGCGACGTGGCTCCCAAACAAAATTGGCGTCCTTTTTTTCCCACAAATAGAGCTTTCTTTTGTGGTATTTGATCACCTCTGCGCGTGTTTTATTTTTTTGCGCTATAAACAAAAATAGAGCGTAAATTTTTAAAAAAATGCAATATTTTTTCCTTTTGCTATAATAAATAACCCAAAAAATATATAAAAAAAAAAATGTTTCCCTCAGTTTAGGCCGATACGTATTCTTCTACATATTTTTGGTAAAAAAAAAATGCAATAAGCGTTTATCGATTGGGTTTGCGCAAAATTTATAGCGTTTACAAAATAGGGGATAGTTTATGGCATTTTTTTTTTATTTTATTTTTTTTACTATTAATGGCGGCGATTTGCGATTTTTTTATTGGGACTCGCACTTTATGGCGGACATTTCGGACACTTTTTCTGACATTTTTGGGACCATTTACATTTAATACAGTGAACATGCTATAAATATGCATTGATTTACTGTATAAATGTGACTGGCAGTGAAGGGGTTAACCACTAGGGGGTGGGGAAGGGTTAAATGTGTGTCCTATGAGTGTTCTAACTGTGGGGGAGGGGGGGTGACCGATTGTGTCCCTATGTACAAGGGACACAATCGATCTCCTCTCTCCCTGACAGGGACGTGCAGCTCTGTGTTTACATACAGAGCTCCACGTCCCCGCTCAGTTACTGTGCAATCGCGTGTGCCCGGCGGCGATCGTTGCCGCCGAGCACTCGCACGGGATCCCCGCAGAGCGGCGGGTGTGCGCGCACGCCGCCGGCGACGCGCGCGCGCCCGCCCGCGGCTTAAAAGGGACATCACGTCATATGACGTGATGTCAGGACAATGGAGTCGTCTGCCCGCCGTCATTTGACGGTGGGCAGATGACAAGTGGTTAATATAATACACATAACAATTAGCTATTCAAAGCATATACTGTATGTGCAGGTATAATTTTTAATCAATTTAGGTTTAGGTAATACTTATGCACCTTGGGGAGAACATCTCTGCAATTCCATAGACATCAAAAAATCCCTAAAAGGGTAAGGACCCCTCTGGATACAGGGAGGTCTGTAAAGAAATTGATTCATATATATTTTTTAATAAAACGGTCCCTATTTGAAGCCATGTTGATATTCTGACTATAATACAAAGTGAAGCGGCGTACACACGACCGAGGTTCTCGCTGGAAACCAGCGAGAACCTCGCTGGAAGCTGCATTCCAGCGAGAACCTCGGCCGTGTGTACGCTCCTGGCTCTCTATTTGCTCGACGGCCCGCCTGGATGAATGGCTGGTTGCCATTCCCGACGGGCGGGTCGCCGATTTCGACGGCTGGGCGAGATGTGTTCCGCCCATCGAGGTTCTCGTACGTGTGTACGCCGCCTGAGTCCAGGATGAATTTACCTGGGCTCTTTTAGCAAAAAAGTAACCGGAAGGATTGAGGCCAGCTGGAGAATGTGCTGATAAATGTATAATTAATGCACCTGCGAGTTAAAGAAAAATTCCCAGTATAAGAAACTATTTAAAACAACCCTAATCATTGTGATAAGATAATGGTGTATAGAAGTGAGTAAAAGTAAGGACTTATTACCTTAACATTCTATGAATATGTGAATCATTTCTCTTATCTTGTAATAAAATTATTTTGTAATTTCTTAAACCTTTGACTGGACATCAGCTTAATATGGTACCATAATGCCCTGTACACACTAACGGTTCATCCGATGAAAACGGTCTGATGGATCTTTTCATCAGATATCCAATGAAGCTGACTTTCATCAGTCTTGCCTACACACCATCAGTTAAAAAAACGATCGTGTCAGAACACGGTGACGTAAAACACAACGACGTGCTGAGAAAAATTATGTTCAATGCTTCCGAGCATGCGTCGACTTGATTCTGAGCATGCATTGATTTTTAACCGAAGGATTTCCCCACAGACGGTTGTTTTTTTTTCTATTGGTTTTTTAACCATCAGATAATTTTAAAACAGGTTCTAAGTTTTTTCACCGATAGGAATAAAAACGATGGGGCCCACACACGATCGGTTCGTCTGATGAAAACGGCATTAAAGTCAATCTCTAGCCTCCTTTCCAAACCCCTGCCTACAATCTGACAGGACGAAGGTACCATTTAAAAAAACGTTTTATACTCAGCACTCTTATATAATTGTGAAGTGGAAATAAAATGATAAATGTTTTTTACAAATAAATATCTAAAAAGTGTGGCCATCTGTGTGTAATTTAATCTCAGTATAAATACAATTGTTTTGTGAAGCCCTCAGAGGTTTGTTAGAGAACCTTAGTGAACAAAAAGCATCGTATAGGCCAAGGGTAGGCAACCTCGGCTCTCCAGCTGTGGTGAAACTACAAGTCCCAGGAGACAGTGCAAAACCCTGACCATCACAGGCATGACTCCTAGAAGCAGAGGCATGATGGGATTTGTAGTTTCACCACAGCTGGAGAGCCGAGGTTGCCTACCCCTGGTATAGGCTAAGTAACACACCAGACAGGTCGGGGATAAAGTTGTGGAGTGTTTTTTCAAGGCACTGTATATTTCAACTTAGGTTGCAAATGGGCCGGCTTATCCGCGCGCCATTCAAATTAGCAGGTAGGGAGTTGTATTGGTTCTCTACATCATCTCTCTCTCTCACATAAAGAAAGGTGTTGAGCTACTAAGGATCAACACATTACAACATGCGACCAGAGCTTAGCGTTTAAAATTATAGTATACACTTTAAAGATTCCAATGTACCTCTATATGCAAGTGGTTATCAGTATGGGATCCCAGGCGTCACTCCACACAAACAGGAGTTTGGGGCTTCTCTACATCATACTACTTAAACGTAAAGAATGCATTAGGTCACTAAGGGAGTTGGTATGAAATACCACCAACCCTTAGCATAGGAAAGTTTTTTGTTTTTTTAACACTTTATTTTATTTGTTTTTTAAGGATATTTCCATATAATATACAGATGCAAATGAAAAATAAAAGATTCTAACAAAACATCCTGTTTAAAACCCCCCCCCCCCCCCCCCCCCCCCCCCCCCCAGGAAGATCCAGTGTTTTCATCATTTTAGCTTATTTCAGTCATTTCTGTTTCTATCATAGCTACTGCACATTTTTCTGTTAGATTAAAGTCTCGCCATTTCTTCCATATTTGTCGATGTCTTTCCTCCATTCCCTGCTCTCTGCTGCAAAGGTACTCCATCTCAGATATATAATCTACCCTCTGTATCCATTATTTTGTGGATGGTTTCTCCACTCTGAGACACTTTTTTGGGATCAGAGCCTTTGCAGCATTGAGCAGGGGAGGGACCAAATTTTCATTATATTGTTTTTTGGTTTTGTTGTTCCCGTGGAATAACACATTCCAAGTATTTTGAGGGATCCTTTCCCCGGTTATCTCCTTGATGTACTCTAATATACTATACCAATAATCTTTTATTTACAACACTGGGGGGACCTACTTGGTTGAAATGTATTTATTCTTATGACAGGCAATATAGCTTGTAGTAAATAGGAGTTGTAGAGACAACTAATAGTTGCATATGAGAGGCAATATAGTTCAGGTAATTTGTGAGTAGATATCCCTTTAAGATATTCCTTAGCAAACAGTCATAGGCACAACAGTCTATCCCAAGTAGTATGTTAATAGCCACTAACCATGATAAATAACAGCAATTGTTTTAGATGGAAAGTATGCAGCAGATGTTTCTATAGAACTACAAGTGACACAATTGCTACTTATCCGTTTGTAGGGCTTCAGTGTAGCAAGTAGGGATTCCGTTGAGTAAGATGTCGGCAAGGAAGGCTGTAACGGTCAGGGGTTAACGATGTTACGATTTTCCATTCTACCAAGCCACGACAGCTTATTGACACTCCACAATCCAGTAGACAGGACCCATTGGATTTCCTCCAGAAGAACGAGACACGGCTCTGTTCTCTGGTTCCAATAAATGACAAACTTTATTGAAAAGGCAGGTTTTTATATCCAAAAAAGAATGCTGCATTAATCAAATGGACAATGACACACTCCACCCACAACATCAAACAATGGTTCCTAAGAAGTCCCCCTCAATCCACATCTTAGACAGACATTCTGACTCCGCAATAAGCTATTCTCACCTGCTACACAATACACATTCATTTGTAGACGTAATTGACATGCTAATCCACTACAGCTGAAAAGTCAGACATCTGACCTTTCAGACTACCAACCCCCAAAACATCTATCATCAATAGACTTTCACACAATGAAATATCTTAGGAGTCAGAATCAATTAACACCTCAACAGTATGTGTCCTCACATGAAGAAATACTTTCCTATTGACCTGTTGGGTTCAGAATAAACCACCTGTAATATTTCAAGATGTCCTGCAATACATGAATTATCATTACTGTCCCATCTCATGTAATCCGAAATATCATTTCTCAGTCATCCTATGCCCCTATTGGACATAGGATTACCCTAGACACAAGAGTCATTGGTGAAGCTGGCACAGGAGCACCCTGCATCCTTCAAAAGTCTCTAGGTATCACGGGCCATACCGTTGCATCTCTCCCCTTTCAGTAGGAGACTAACACCGGAGGCGACCTCAGACGGGTTGACTCCGAAGTCAGTCCATAGTTCCATTCCTCCAATGCTGTTATCCATACAGTACTCCAAATAAATTGCTCCAAACAGAACATTACTCACCCAGCCAACCTCTGCCTCTCTCAGAGAACATGCCTGCCGCTGGGGAGAGGCCTGGACTGGCCCTTCTCCCTGGAGTCCTTTCAGCCGCTGGAGAGAAGACAGGGTGACTGGGCTCAGTTCATCATGCTGTTGGGGATCTGTGCCAACTGCCCCCCATCCCTGGGGTATACAAGTGGAGACTGAAGGCCCATCCACTACCCCCAGAAACTCCCTCTCCTGCTAGTTAAGAGCAGAGGCCTGTGGTCCTCTGCTCTGTTGCCAGCTCTTCTGCTAGGGATTCCACACCATCTGCTCTGGCTAACTGTTGGGGAGGGAAAATAGCTGCTTCTCCTCCCTTGCCTCTCTGAAATCCACTGGTAGAGAGGAACCATCACCCTCTCACCTCAGGCCTCCAAAACTGCAATGGGTGTAGAGCAGGGGTCTGCTGTACTCTGTCATGCTGCCATTACTTGAGCAGGCGATGCATAATCCATAACATCCTTTGAACAGTCCATTAAATTCATGCATTCTGTAATCTGTAGCTGGGGAGATGAGCCAACTGCCCTAGCCCCCTGGAACTCCACATCATTCGCTTTGGCTTTAGGGATGGATATCTCCATATTTTCCGCTGCCGATTCATTAGACAGGATTTCAGAGTTGCCATCTGAAATTTCATCATAGTCCCAGGCAACGGGAGCCCCACCCTGCTGCTGAGCAGAGTCTAGCAGCTGTCTGTAGGCGATCTCCAGCTTCCATTCCTGAACGGCCAGAAACTCCATACCGTTACAAAGGCCTTGAGGGTTGTCCCGGACAATGGCAATCTGGATTGGCTTCAATCAGGCAGGCACCCAGGGTTGGGGATTACTGGTATCTGTAGTTTGTTGAAGCCTCAATAGTGGGATGCCTCCAGGTCCAGGGAAGGGAGGTAGCCTAGCCGGCTACGGCCGAAAATAATAGAACAATGTTTATATTTCAAATGGATGCAATTAGAGGCAGTAAACAGCTGCAGTGCATCGCACTGAATTCAAGAATGTAGTGGCGCACTTCCGCGTTTCAAGCTGGAACGCATGCGGCGCCGTGTGATGACATCATCGCACAGTCACCGTAATGCGTTCCAGTGTGGAACGCATTACACAAAACAGGCGACGTGGGGAGTGCCTGTTACAACAAGTCCGTTTACATCCGACTGTCCATAGAAAAGAATGGAGGGTCCAATCAGGACCGGCTGAAAATGGACAGCCAGACCTGATCAGACCTCTCATGTGAAAGGGGCCTTAAAGTGTTACTAAACCCAGTAATAAGAAAATAGTTCATCTGTCGCCCCACAGTGCCCAAATCTTCTTTTTACATAAAAAATACTGCCACTATATACCTTCTAGGCTGATCTGTATACCAAGTGATAAAGTGCAGTATCTGCCTGAGTGCTGAGTGGTCAGGTAGGAGGAGATTTCCTCTAAAGCCTGTGTCCAAATGCTGTTATGGGAGGCGCATCATCCATCAATAAAGATGTGACATTCCACCCACTGTGTTCTTTTTTTTTATTTACTGGGCATGGATGAGGAGGGAGGGACTGGGTTGTCATTTAGAATCTGTATACATGCCCACATGTGTGATGTCAATATCATGTGATCTGAAAATCTCAGCTCAACAAGGAAATATTCTCTCCAGCAATAGAGACCAAACATGAGCATGTCATGAGCATGTGCAGGGGGACCATTCTGACTCTGTCTTTGCCTGGGGAGACCCTGCAGGTGTAGATGGATCTGTGCATACTGTGACAGGAAGTCAGGTAAATCTGTGGATGTTGTCACAGACAGGAGATACATTTCTGCCTTGTTTAGACAATTCACAAATTACTATCAGGTGTCGGCTGCAGAAATAGCCAGAAAGGTTTAAGGGCGTTGGAAAGCTTCATCTGTTCAGAATGAGGCAATTAAGGCCTCTATAAGTTATCCAGTGGATGACTACTGATTGCTGCATCCTGAGGCTTTATGAGTTAAGGAGAGCAGTGAGCTGAGAAAGACTTCTGAAGGTGAGGCGGTGTTGATTTTTCTGCGTGATAAAAATCAAAAAGACTATTGTTTTTTTGCTGTATGACCAGCAGTGTCTGCCCAGCAGTAGGTTGTACCAGACTCCATAGGTAGGTTCCTGTGTGGTGAGGGTAGACGCCCAAGTGGCCAGGGTTTATTTTATGTTTTGTTTTGTTTATGCTGTTTGGATGCTTGCACTTGTTTCCAGCAATATGGAAGAATAAACCATAATCTTTGTTTTCAACAGTCCACGGCTGTCTCTCTGTATAGTTTAGTGTGTAGTGAACCCACCCAGGGGGTCACACACACACATAAAAGCTATCGAGCAAACCCCTTACAATACAGAATCAAAGAGCCTTTTTACACAATAGAGAGAATTAACCCCCTAAGTTCCACAGTGAATATAACAAGCATGCTATTCTGAATATAGAGACAGGTTTTACTGCTGTGGGTTTAGTAACACTTTAAGTTGGCCATAGATGGATTGAATCTTGTAAGGGTTAGTGTGATTAGTGTTAGACTTACAGGGTAAGTTAGTGTGAAAGTTACAAGAACTTAGGGTGAGGGTTAGCATCAAAATTCCAGAGATGGTTAGTGTTAAGGTTATAGGGGGTAGTGTTTGGGTTACTGGGAGGTTTAGTGTTAGGGTTACAGAGTTAGTGTGGAAAAGCAGGAGTTAGTGTTACGTTAACAGAGAGTGATGGTGTGGGGATTTTATTGTTAGGTTTACAGAGAGAGATATAGGGAGTGTTAATGTAAAGGAAGGTCTGAGGGCAAGACATCACACATGTGTTAAGGGCTCAGCATTGAGTACCAATCGCTGAGTGCTGAAAGTGAATATGTTCTTTGGCCCATACATAGAATCAGGGCCGTTTGAAGGAATTTGGGGGCCCTAAGCAAAATGGACATGGAGTGATCACCCCAACCACCCCCCCCCCCCAGCCACGTACGCACACAAAGCCTACAGGAACCACAGCATGTCCTTCTTACTCCCCTCCCTGTGTCCTTCTTACTCCTCTCCCCCTCCCTATGTTCTGTTTACTTCCCCCTCCCTCCCCATGTTTTTTTACTCCCCCCCCTCCCTATGTTTTTTTACTCCCCCATGTTCCTTTCACCCCTCCCTCCCTGTGTACTTCTTACTCCCCCCTCCCCCTCCGTGTGTCCTTCTAACTCCCCTCCCCCCTCCCCATGTTTTTTTTTACTCCCCCCATGTTTGTTTTACTCCCCCCTTCCTCCCTATGTTCTTTTTACCCCCAAACCCCCCCCCCCTCCCTACCGTACCGCGCGGAAGGAGATTCAGTTTCCTGTTTCCGGCCAGACTGAAAGGAAGTGAGCACTCAGTGTGCACAGGAACGGGAAACTGAATCTTCTGTACCGTGCACATGTGGTACCCGGCCAGACTGACAGGAGGAAGGAAGAAGAGCGCGGCCACGCTACAGGGAAGGGGAAGAAGTGACGAGAGAGGCAGCAGTGCTGAAGCCACCTGAGGCTCCCTATAGAGCGCTTAGGCAGCTTCAGCATTTATAGGAAGCGCAGCAAGGGCTTTGCTTGGGGCCCCAGGCCAGCTCAGGAGCCCCAAGCAATTGCTTGATTTGCTTGCCTTGTCGTGACAGGCCTACATAGAATGATGATGGATGCCATATTACAATTGCTTCTAGATATGTATTAGTGCATCTTTGCTTTGAAATATAACTCCATCTAGGGAAGAATAAATATAACTACACTGACAGCAACAAATGGTATCCTTGACTTGATATTTTACAAGGCTAGTTTTCTTCAGCACCTGTATGAAAAGGGCTATTGTCCTTTGCCTTTGAAGAGACATTAGAATGACAGTACACTGGGCTTAGTGAGCCGGCAAATTGTTACTCACAGGAGGTCACACAGACAGCAATAAAAAAGCTGACAGAGGTTTTATCTCTCCTCCACTTTATCCAAAACTATCCCAAAAAAAAAGGTTTGGCTATGTCAAGAAAGCATGATGAAAGCAGTGAAAAATGTCCTCATAGTGTAGAGTATATAAAAACAATATTTATTCATATTTTAAAAAGCAACTATGGCCAATGCACTCACAAGTTGGGTATCATAAAGGTCTGTAAACAAGGCTGTGGGAGAGTCTGGTCCTCTAACCTCCAGCCCGACCCGGGCAGGGGGATAAGTCAGCGTCCCTCAGCTATCAAAGACAGAAGCAGTGCCAGAGATTAGAGCCACCCGCCTCAAGGAATGATGAGGAACTCCATCCAAAGCTGTTTTAGATCTTCAAAACAAAAAGGTGGCGATTTGTATGACCTTTCATGGAGAACATCCCCTTCCTCAGCCTGACTAGCTTGGCTGGGTTCCCTCCTTCCTAAACATACATTTCACATTAACATTATTGATATTTTTCTCAACGTTTTTAACCACTAGCTTACTGGGCACCTAAACCCCCTTCCTGCCCAGGCCAATTTTCTGTCACTCTTAAATTTAACCACTTAAGACCCGGACCAAAATGTAGGTAAAGGACCTTGCCCCTTTTTGCGATTCGGCACTGCGTCGTTTTAACTGACAATTGTGCGGTCGTGCGACGTGGCTCCCAAACAAAATTGGCGTCCTTTTTTTCCCACAAATAGAGCTTTCTTTTGGTGGTATTTGATCACCTCTGCGGTTTTTATTTTTTGCGCTATAAACAAAAATAGAGCGACAATTTAAAAAAAAATGCAATATTTTTTACTTTTTGCTATAATAAATATCCCCCAAAAATATATAACAAAACTTTTTTTTCCCTCAGTTTAGGCCGATACGTATTCTTCTACGTATTTTTGGTTAAAAAAATCGCAATAAGCGTTTATCGTTTGGTTTTCGCAAAATTTATAGCGTTTACAAAATAAGGGATAGTTTTATTGCATTTTTATAAAAATTTTTTTTTTTTACTACTAATAGCGGCGATCAGCGACACTTCGGACAATTTTGACACATTTTTGGGACAATTGTAATTTTCACAGCAAAAAATGCATTTAAATTGCATTGTTTACTGTGGAAATGACAGTTGCAGTTTGGGAGTTAACCACAGGTGGCGCTGTAGGGGATGTGTGACCTAATGTGTGTGTTTACAACTGTAGGGGGGTGTGGCTGTAGGTGTGACGTCATCGATCGCGTCCCCCTATTACAGGGATGACGCGATCGATGCTACGGCCACAGAGAAGCACGGGGAAGGCGTGTGTACACACGGCTCTCCCCGTTCTTCCGCTCCAGGGATGGATCGCCGCACTCCAGCGGCGATCGGGGTCCGCGAATCCCGCGGTCCCGGTCCTGGAGCTTCGGACCGGGTCGCGGGCGCGCGACCATGGGCGCGCGCCCGTGACCCACGGCTGGGTACTAAAATCAACGTATATATACGTTGACGTGCCCAGCCGTGCCATTCTGCCGACGTAAATGTGCAGTAGGCGGTCCTTAAGTGGTTAATGATTATGACATTACCTTTCAGGTTAGAAGAAAAAAAAAAACAGCAGTATACTACTGCTCTAACTCCCTGTTAACCCTTAATTCATTCTAATCAGTCCTAATTGACTCCTTCCACCCCTTCTAACTTTAGTCAATGTTTGAGTGTTGATTTTTTTTTTTATTTCTGTTCGATCATTAAAAAAAAAAAAATCTTTAGTTTGTTATTGTTTTAAGTGTCAAATAAATGTGCACAACTGAAGGATTTTCTTTTTTTCATTTGCAAAAACTTTTTTTTTAAAGAACCAAATTTTGAAGCAGAGGCATATTTTTATGGTCATTTAAAATGGGATATATTTTTTCAACATTGTCTAAAGATTACATAGAAAATTAAATAATTTTTGCTAAACAATATTGCCAAAGTGAAAGCCTAGTTAGTGCACAAAAAACATATCTCACAAAAATGAGTACAACCCTCACATTTTTGTAAATATTTTATTATACCTTTTCATGTGACAACACTGAAGAAATTACACTTTACCCTGGTTCACACTGATGCTACTTTGAAATCGTGCTACTTTACTTGAAGTAGCGCGATTTCAAAGTAGCAAGATCAGCGTGATTTCAGGTGCTACTTGATAGACATTTGTGTGGCTTCATACACATATGTCTGTAGAAATCGTACCTGAAATCGGCAAAAGTAGTGCAGGAACTACTTTTGCAAATTGGTGTGGCGCCGCAAAATTGGTGTCCCACCGATTGGAACAGTGCCATTGCCGCCAATAGGCTGCGACTTGTAATATGATTTGATTTCTCAAATCGCATGACAAACCTAGGCACAATGTAATGTAGTGAGTGTACAGCTTGTATAACAGTGTAAATTTGCTGTCCCCTCAAAATAACTCAACACACAACCATTAATATCTAAACCGCTGGAAACAAAAGTGAGTACACCCCTAAGTGAAAATCTCCAAATTGGGCCCAAATTGTCAATATTTTGTGTGTCCACCATAATTTTCCAGCACTGCCGAAACCCTCTGGTGGAATGAAGTTCACCAGATCTTCACAGGTTGCCACTGGAGTCCTCTTCCACTCCTCCATGACTACAGAGCTGGTGGATGTTAGAGACCTTGCACTCCTTCACCTTTCGCTTGAGGATGCCCCACAGATGCTAAATAGGGTTTAGGTCTGGAGACATGCTTTGCCAGTCCATCACCTTTACCCTCAGCTTATTTAGCAAGGCAGTGGTTGTCTTGGAGGTGAGTTTGGGGTTATTATCATGTTGGAAAACTCCCCTGCAGCCCAGTCTCCGAAAAGAGGGGATCATGCTCTGCTTCATTATGTCACAGTACATGTTAACATTTATGGATCCCTCAATAAACTGTAGCTCCCCAGTTCCGGCAGCACTCATGCAGCCCCAGACAATGAAAGTCCCACCACCATGTTTGACTGTAGGCAAGACACACTTGTCTTTGTACGCCTCACTGGGTTGCCGCCACCCACGCTTCACACCATCTGAGAAAGGAGAGGTTTTCTCAGCTAAGCACACTCCCCTGCATGGATGCTTGTGCTAAGGGCAGATGGATTCCAGGAGGTAAATGCTACATGAATCATCTGCCTTTACTCAGGATGGCCACAGCCAGAAATGCTAGAGGGGTGTTTTTCAAAGGGATTTCTCAACAACAACAAAAAACATAGAGACGTGGGTGAATGGGGGAGTTTTCATTGAATATTAAAAATAAATTAAATAGTCATTTTAGTTTTCGGTACCCAGATGCAGTGAAGATCCGCTTTAAGTAATGAAAAAATCATTACCGAATAAACAAGCCCCTAGTGAAAATGTAAAAAATTCTCAGATCCTTAAGAGGTACTAAGGTATGAGAGTGGAAATTAGCAAAATAGAGCATCAATCCCAGGATAAAATTTGCTATAAAATAACAGCTCCTGAGATGAAAAGTACGGTAGCCTTTGTAGAAGATGCACTATAAAGGAAATGAAAATAGAATCGCAGAAGCTGTAATCTTTAGTTTCTATTTAAAGGTCTTTTAAGGGCAAGTCGAGGCCTCTGTTCAGGGAATAGAAGCTACAGGCAGCACAAGGCCGCTACTTGCAATGATTATCATTTCAAACAGCTGCTTCAACAGCAAAGGCCCCGGACGGTCTTGGCAGGACTCTGATGACTCACAGCATGAAACTGAAACTTTCATATCCAGACATGACTCATCTTGTCTTACATAAGTCTATGTATACGGCCCTGGAAATAGAATGGACCATACACCTTTAAATGAAAAAATTGATGCTTTCTAAAAATGGTTTTGGAAACACTAAAAACAACATTTACTTGCTGCAGCTTTGTTTGCCTTAAAGCGGAGATCCACTCAGATTTTTTATTTATTTCATGTTTTTTTCCACCATTCTGCTGCACTGCATTAAATACTTTAATGCGCGTGATTAATAAAATTAGGGTGGCGCCATTCGAATGGAACTTCACCTTTAGTAAAAAATTGGAAGTAAAGTCTAATGCGCTACTGTGAGTATGCAGATAAAGTGATTGGATAACATCAACAAGTCTGAGGCTGCTATATCTAAAGTGTTCACAATACACAAATCATAAAGGTCAAAATCAAAAAATGTGATAAGCGCTTCTAATATGTGATGCGTGAGCACTACACAAGTACATACAAATAATAAACAAATGGGTGAATGAAGTAGCTATACAATTAGCTAAAAGGTGTGAATGAATCCAACTCAAACAATGTGTCAATGAATAGAGTCCTATTCAACAAGTGCATCTAGGTGTCAATGAATAGAGTCCTATTCCACCAGTGCATTGGTGTACTGGGTAATGGCAAAGATGCACAAGACCACGTGACACCCGCACATGCTGGAGGCCAATAGATTTTAGGCGGTAGTACGATCGCTCCGTCTCCGCAGTTTGCTTGAGCTTGATTTTTATCTTTGTGTACAACTTTTATCCAATAAACTATTCTTGTTGTTACAATACCTACTTCACCATTGGAGGCATTTGCTTTTTCTTCCCCCATACTCACTTCATCTCCCTTTTTGGATTGCTGAGCCTGGAACATCCCAGCGGCGCAGAGCAGTGAGAGGGATCACGTTTGGGAAAGCGAGACCTCGGATCCTGGATGATCCACACTATATGCCTATATATAGCACCCTCAAGGAATTGCTTTTAAAGCTCTCTGTCTTACGCATAGATGTGTCCATGGGAATGCTCCCCATTATTTATGCGAAAAAATAAAAGCCCACAATCCCAATCGCGTTTTGCGATCCACCAATCAAAACCTGCTCCAGATTCCGAAAGCCCACTACAAGTCCAAAGGAGAAAGAAGATTCGCGCTCCAAGGTCCCAGACTATGGAACGCTTTACCAACCAGCATTCGGTTGGAGGAGGATCACTTGGCATTCAGGAGAAAGATCAAGACCCATCTCTTTTGATATCAAAGGAGACAGGAACAACAAGCGCCCAGAGGCGATTTAGTTCGCATGTGCCACGCTATATAAGTTTTCATTCATTTATTCATTCATTCAAGGTAAGGGAACTACAAGACCAGTGTGGATATCTAGACATAGAACAGCAGCCAGAGTGAAGACTTTTTCCATTCCACCACCCAGCCCATCATTCTAATACCACACAGAGACTGTCTTGTGCATCTTTGCCCATTACCCAGTACACCAATGCACTGGTGGAATAGGACTCTATTCATTGACACCTAGATGCACTTGTTGAATAAGACTCTATTCATTGACACATTGTTTGAGTTGGATTCATTCATGAAAAATGATCGTGTGTACGCGGATTTAGACTGTTATGCCGCGTACACACGATCACTTTATGTTATGAAAAAAAATGACGTTTTTAAAAATGTCAATTTCATTGACCGTGTGTAGGGGAAAACGTTGTTTTATGTCTTGTAAAAAACGACAAAAAAAAATTTAAGCATGCTTCAATTTTATGTGTCGTTTTTCAAAACGTCGTTTTTTTGTTTCACAAAAAGTCACCGTGTTTAAAACAACGTTTTTCAACCCGCGCATGCCCAGAAGCTAGTTATGAAGCGATCTTCAATGGAAAAGAGTGGTGAACGTAACCTCTCTTTTTGTGAAAAAACAATGGTGTGTAGGCAACATCGTCTTTGAAAATTGAAGTTTCAAAAACGTTGTTTTTTACTTCACAAAAAACGTCGTTTTTTTTCATCACATAAAGTGATCGTGTGTACGGGGCATGAGAAGAACATCAATAAAAAGCAATACAAACAATGGGAAGACATACAAGGACCTCCATTCTGACTGTTACCCTGGTGGAAAATGAACCCAGGGCGTCAGTACTGTAAGGTAAATTTCTAACCACTAAGCTACCAGTAAGATAAATGATGTTATACTTGCTAGGCATTTGCAGCAAACATGTTGTTACGTTACTATAACAGTTCACGAGCATGAAGAGGATATTTAATGGCAGCACATTCTGCATTGATGTATTTCCTGGAAATCAAATGCGACATACAGTAAAATGATGAGTAATATACAGCAAAAGTCAATGAAACAGAAGGTGAGTGGGTTCTAGAGATCGGAAATACACATTATAATTGTTTTGATGGCCACTGTTGTAAAAAATAAATATATGTATTACTATATACTTAGAATATTAAACATATGACTAACACTTCAATGATCTGTAACTGTGATTTACAATTGGAACTCTTTATTATAAACAAATAGTTACCCCTTCTTGATGGACGGTAAAACAAATCCTAATGCCGCGTACACGCGATCATTTTTCGGCATGAAAAAAACAACGTTTTAAAAAAATGTAATTTAAAATGATTGTGTCTGGTCTTCACATCATTTTTCGCGTTCTGAAAAAAGACCAATTTTTTTTCCGAACATGCTGCATTTTTTAACGACGTGTCGCTTTTCGGGTTGTAAAAAATTATCATGTGTGGGCTAAAACAAAGTTAAAAACCCGTGCATGCTCAGAAGCAAGTTATGAGATGGGAGCGCTCGTTCTGGTTAAACTACCATTCGTAATGGAGTAAGTACATTCATCACGCTGTAACAGACAGAAAAGCGCAAATCGTCTTTTACCAACACGGAATCAGCTAAAGCAGCCCCAAGGGTGGCGTCATCCGCATGGAACTTTCCCTTTATAGTGCCATCGTACGTATTGTACGTCACCGCGCTTTGCTAGAGCATTTTTTTTAAACGATCATGTGTGGGCAACGTCGCTTTAACGATGAAGTTGGAAAAAAAACAAATAGAAAAGCCAATAGCGTAATATTGCTTTAATAAAAACAAATTTAAAAACAAAGGAAAGCCAAGTGGCCTCTTACTGTATTGGCGCCTACCTGGCACTGGTGTTGCATACGTATCGCTGCCAATAGTCGGTCCGAAAGTTAGGGTTGTCCGGGATCGTTAGCTACCACTGTAGCACAACCAAAAACGTAAATGTATTTTATTGGGATTTTATGAGATAGACCAACACAAAGTGGCACATAATTGTGAAGTGGAAAGAAAATAATAATTGTCTTAATTTTTTCTTTTTTACAAATAAATATGTGCGGTAAGCATTTATATTCAGCCCAGTCAAATGTAGAAAAAACGTTCACTGCAATTACAGCTGCAAGTCTTTTTGGGTATGTCTCCAACAGCTTTGCTCTATCAGATTGGATGGAGAGCGTCTGTGAACAGCAATTTTCAAGACTTCCCATAGATTCTCAATTGAATTTAGGTCTGGACTTTGACTGGGCCATTCTAACACATTAATATGCTTGGATCTAAACCATTCCATTGTACCTCTGGCTGTATGTTTGGGGTCATTGTCCTGCTGTAAGGTGAACCTCTGCCACAGTCTCAAGTCTTTTGCAAACTCTAATGCCCTGTACACACCATCGGGTCGTCTGATGAAAACGGACCGATGGATCGTTTTAATCAGACGAACCGATCGTGTGTGGGCCCCATCAGTTTTTTTCCCATCCGTAAAAAAAAAAAATAGAACCTGTTTTAAGTTTTTCTTATGGTTAAAAAAACGATAGAAAAAACGATCGTCTGTGGGGAAATCCATCGGTCAAAAATCCATGCATGTTCAGAATCAAGTCGACGCATGCTCGGAAGCATTGAACTTAATTTGTCTCAGTACGTCGTTGTGTTTTACATCACCGCGTTGGACACAATCTGATTTTTAACCGATGGTGTGTAGGCAAGACTGATGAAAGTCAGCTTCATCGGATATCTGATGAAAAAATCCATTGGTTTGTTTTCATCAGACGAACCGATCGTGTGTACAGGGCATAACAGGTATAACATTGCCCTGTATTTGGCTCCATCCATCTTCCCATCAACTCTGACCAGCTTCTCTGTCCCTGCTGAAGAAAAGCATCCCCACAACATGTTGTTACCACCACCATGTTTCACGGTATGGATGTGCAGTGTTAGTTTTCTGCCACAAATAGTGTTTTGCTTTTAGTCCAAAAAGTTCAATGTTGGTCTCTTCTGACCAGCACACCTTCTTCTGCATGTTTGCTGTGTGCCCCACATGGCTTTTAGAAAACTGTAAACGGGTTTCTTTCAACAATGGCTTTCTTCTCGCAACTCTTCCATAAAGGTCAGATTTGTGAAGTGAACAACTAATTGTTATCCTGTGGACAGATTCTCCCACCTGAGCTGTGGATCTCTGCAGCTTCTACAGAGTTACAATGGGCCTCTTGGCTGCTTCTCTGATTAATCCTCTCCTTGCCCGGACTGTAAGTTTAGGTGGACGGCCATGTCTTGGTACGTTTGCAGTTGTGCCATATTCTTTCCATTTTCAGATGATGGATTGAACAGTGTTCCGTGAGATGTTCAAAGCTTGAGATATTTTCTTATAACCTAACCCTGCTTTAAATGTCTGCACAACTTTATTTCTGACCTGTCTGGAGTGTTCTTTGGCTTTCATAATGCTGTTTGTTTACTAAGGTTCTCTAACAAACCTCTGAGGGCTTCATAGAACAGCTGTATTTATACTGAGATTAAATTACACTCAGATGCACTATTTACTAATTAGGTGAAGGCAATTGGTTTCACTAGATTGTGCTGTTAGGTATCTGTACTCAATATATCAATATATTTCACATTTTACAAACTAATTGGAGTAAATATTGTGATTTTTTTCATTTATGTAGAGCGTCCCCCCCACCCTTATTTCGTGGGGTGTTACACTAAAGTTAGTGGGGAATGGGAGAGTTTAGTTTGCTCCCATTCGCAAATTATTTAGACTGGTGTTGCTGCCGGTTTGGAACTGCCTTGTAGGTCAACATGCTTGTCAGGGGTGTGTTATCACCCCTGGGCGACAGTTGGCGCTAGAGGGGTTCTGACAGACCCACCTTCCCCTAGCAGCCAGTCAGAGGAGCGGTTCCCTCTCTGGGCATGCTGGCGGGGGGGGGGTACATCTGGGGCAGCCGCCATTAGTGTTCTGTTCTACGCAGGGCCCGAGTTCCAGGTGCGGCATCCACCTTCAGGATGCGCACATCTATGGGCCCCACCATCGAGGCCCGTCTGGCTGAGGTTGCGCATCAAGCGGAGCTTCACTCAGATGCAAAGAGGGGCCCCAGCAGCTTGCTGGGTCCCAGATCCTAAGCTGGAAGCTGTACGGTGGGGGATTGGCTCGGGAGAACCCAGAGACAGGTTATCCGCGAGACCTGGACGAACCATCGGGGATCCAGTCACCACGCGACACGACAGGTACACTTCAGCTGTCAATTGGTGCCCTTAAAATTGGACTTACTGGGAGGACTCATTAGTTCTATCTCTGGCAACTTCAAAATTTACCAGGCCTGTGGCAGAGGCCCTGTTTCCTCCCAGTGATTTTGTTTGAAAGTGGCCCTTTGGCTGCCAGGCTCAAGTTAATCGCCTGTCTGGGGGCACTTTACCCACTCTGGCGAGAGTGGCGACGTTTGAACTTGACGATGCTGAGAGCAGGCTTGCTCTCTCTTTGATAGCCAAGGCCTGATACTGTAGTTCTCTCTCTGCTCATCAACCTTTCTCTATTGTGTGCTGTGCTGATGTTGGCCGGGTTGGGCCCTGGAATAAAGCATTGAAAACTCAAGTTGATGTCTGGACACTTGCTCTGTATCCACCTTCACCAATATTATCCCTAGACAAGAACCACTGGTAATACAACATGTCGGTCCCAAACTAATCATTGGCTCCTTCGAGGGTGAGCACTACATTTAAAATAAATACAAAGAATGGAGTCTGCAACTTTAAAGCAGAGCTCCACCCTAAAGTGGAACTCACACTGATCGGAACCCTCCCCCCCTCTAGTGTCACATTTGACACCTTTCAGGGGGGAGGGGGGTGCAGATACCTGTCTAAAGACAGGTATTTTCACCCACTTCTGGCCACAACAGTCTCGGGCAGACTGCGGGCATGACGTCACTGACCCCCTCCCCCCCCTTGTGTGCTGGGAACTCTCGGCTCCCAGTACACAGCGGGAACCAATCGGCAGGCGCAGCATAACTCTCGCATGCGCCATAGGGAACCGGGCAGTGAATCCGGAGCGCTTCACTTCCTGGTTCCCTCACCGTGGATGGCGTGGGGAGCAGCAGAGTGACGAGCGATCGCTCATCCTCTGCTGCGGACGGCGCTGGACTCCAGGACAGGTAAGTGTCCTAATATTAAAAGTCAGCAGCTGCAGTATTTGTAGCTGCTGGCTTTTAATATTTTTTTTTCAGCGGACATCCGCTTTAAATGTCCTTATTGCTTCTTTATTGGTGCATAAAAAAGGTAAGTAAAAACATACAGGGGCTCACGCGTTGCGGCTTACAAGCCTTGATTACAGCACCATTTTCAAGTTAAAAAACAGAACATATAAACTGTTTGCCAAGCCACACCTTCCAATTAATTGTCTCATTGAAACAGCAATTAAGAGATATCCAAAACAGAAGGTGAGGTGTAGCACTTGGCAATACAAACATGGAAAATACTTTCTAGCAATGGATGGATGTTTATGCACATTATCTACACAATAGAAAATGACAAAGGGTGCATAAAACAATATAAAGAAGTTCCTCCAAATAAACTAAATGAGAAACAGGTCTGCATCATAGCTTGGGTTCAAGTATACATAGTAATGCTGGGATACAGACCACAACTGAGCTAAAAACATAAAGGTAAATAAGTTGGATTGTAAGAAGGGGAAAAGGTTTGGGGAACAGGCATCTCCAGAGCATAATGGAATCAGAAAACCGGCAGATGAGAATGCATAAAAGATAGATAGGGCCTCTTGCCCAGGATGCAGGAAAGCGAGTCCTTGTATTACTTGATTGGTCTTTCTGAAAGATTGAGTAGACAAGCCACTGGGTTCTCCTCTAGATCTACATTTGTCAGGTGCTTGATCGCGCCGATCACCTCGCGCCAGAAGGGCTGAAGTTTAGGGCAATCCCAAAAAATGTGAAGCATTGTTCCCTCAGCATTGCCACATTGCCAGCACGAACTAGGTACCTGAGAGAAGAAATGATGCACAGTAGTATGTCTCTGTACTATTTGATCAACATTTTAGAAACAGGTCTCCTGGACACTGGTAGCTATGGATGACTTCTGAGCAAAGAAAAGGATCTTCTCCTTCTGAGAGTCATTGACTTGATTACCTAAGTCTGACTCCCATTTAGAAAGGAAAGGTGAAACATACCCCTCTGCCGGGCGAGGCATAAATCATCGAGAGACTATGGCGGACTGGCTCCCCTCGGTGGAAAATGTGTTCCGGTTCCGTGAAAATTGTGTAGCTGGAGCCCACTAAAGAAGTCCAACGGAGGATCCATGGTAGATAAACATGCAGAAGGGAAAAGTTGACCGTCAGAGCCTACAAAGTCACAAAGTCGGCAAGTGGTTAACCCCAAAGCCCAAGATACCGGTAATCAGGGTTGGAGGCTCTTTTCCACCCAAAAATCTCTCTGAGTCTCTGAATTCCAGGTCACATATCAGGACTTACCAATCCTAAGAAAGCTGTAAATCAGTTTTCTCCTTTCTAACTGTATCACCCCACCCCCCCCCCACCCCCACCTCCCCTTCCATGAGTGACAACCCCTGAGTTCTTAAAAAAAATGATCTTATTGTCCCCTTAATGGGACCGCAATCTTAACAAGGGGGACACATATCTCCCATCCAGGACCCATCCCTTGCATCCTGTACACTATTTATCCTGATGACCATTTTTACAAAGAGAGTTGAGGGTGAATCTTCCTACAGGGACACCTGTATTAGTGGCAACTGTCTAAGAGAGGAATTTTCCTTACTTGGTAGAGATTCCTTCTGATTGCACTTCTAGGACAGAAATGGTCCTGACCAGTGGCGGCTGGTGCTCAATCTTCTTGGAGGGTGGCCCACATCCTCCACAGCCAGCCACAACCCCCCTGGCCAGCCAGCCAACCAAGCACCTCCCGGGATTCGCTCAATCAATCGCTGCTCCATACTTTGCACGATCGCTCGCCTGGCATCGGACAGGTCCCCCCTAGCCCCTACACTTACCCCATCAAAGTCGCTGCTTTGGTAGCTTCCCCCCTGCGTCTCCTCCTGAGTCCTGGTGGTCGATTTTCCTCCTCCTGGTCAATCGGGTCTTAGGACTCCCAGCCAATCGGGTCTCAGGACCTCTCTGAGCCCCAAGCCCACACTTTTTTAAGCCAGTTAAAGCCTCTGGCTCTAATCATGTGCTTCTAAAAATAGAAAAAAACCCCATTGGAATCCATGCGACCAGCGCCCTGCATGTAGATTAGGGGCCAGGTGCATTAATTAATGTACGGAACCTGCTTACCGTCTGTGTACATTTACAGCTGTGTGCTCTGTGTTGACATTCAACACAGAGCTCTGTACACAGGGAGCGATCTGTCAGTTTCTCATCCCTGCTTTGAGAGATCATTAGTAAAAAGCAGCACACTTTACACACATTACACCAGGGGTCTCCAAACTTTTCAATCAAAGGGCCACTTTATTGCCCTTCAGACTTTAGGAGGGCCGGATTGGGGCCAGCAAGGGAAGAAAATGTCATGGACCCAGCATCAGTGAGAACATATATGGCCTCAGGGTTGGTGGACAATAGGAAGAGGAGTATTCCCCCTATTAGTAGGAGGAATAGTATCTCATCATTGGTATCAGTGGATAATATAGTGCCCCATTGTTGGTGTCAATGGGAGGAATAGTGCCTCATGTCAGTGTGAGGAATTGCGCCCCAAGGGCCGAATAAAGGCTAGCAAAGGGACACATCTGGCCCTCGGGCCGCAGTTTGGAGACCCCTGCATTACACAAAGTTAGGCACATATTTAACCTCTTGAGCAACCTACATGTTAACCCATTCCAGGGCAGAGTCATTAGTACAGTGACAGTGTATATTTTTATCACTGATCACTGTATTAATGGCACTGGTGATGTCACTAGCAGTTAGTCAGTTCTCACCAGGGTCAGATTTCCGATCGCACTATAGAAGTTCCTTTATAAGCCACTGTTCACCGCCATGAGTAGTATAAAAAATAAAATAAAAAATAAATAACAATTCCAGTATATATACTCATAGTTTGTAGGCGCTATAACTATCATGTAGCAGAATACATTTTGGTAAAAAAAAAAAAAAAATGAAAAAATTAGATTTGTTTTTATTCTTTTATTGGATATGTTTCATAACAAAAAATTTTTTTTAATTTTTCAATTTTTTTCCTTTATTTTGCAAAAAAATAAAAACCCAGTGGTGGTCAAATACAACCAAATGAAAGCTCTATTTGTATGAAAAATATATATATATATACATTTTGTCTGGGTACAGTGTTACATGAGCACACAATTGCCAGGTAAAGTAGTGCAGTGCTGAATAGCATGAAGGGGAGTAAAATCTTCAAGAGCTGTACTGGTTAATAAACTTTCTATAACTCCTCTGCTACAGCTTCTCTGTGACTGCAGGACACAACAAGTATGATGATGACAATGTTTGTTCTGTAAGGCAGCCTGCACCTTTTCTTCCACACCCTGGTGAGCCCACAGTGTCTATTACTGCCTGGATTGCTATGTTGAGAAATACATACTTGCTGCTAATCAGGCGGACTTATCTGCTGCTAGAACATGTGCTTTACTTATATGCTGCCTGAAAGAAGGACAGCATATCTTCTATACTCTACCAAGCAGCAGAAGACACCTAAAAACCAGATTCCACTGCAAGAAAGACATTTTTTGTGCCTAAATTAAATGTGATTAAAGAACGATATAAATTCCAACAACAAGGACAGCACAATGGTGAATCCACATCAAACTTTATAGCAGCTTTGAGAGAGTTGCTTGTTGCCAGTGAGTTTGGTGTTCTAATGTCGCGTACACACGACCGTTTTTCAGGTTGTAAAAAATTTTTTTTTATGTCATTAAAAACGATCGTGTGTGGGCTCCAGAGCATTTTTCACGACGTAAAAATGGGCATTCAAATTTTCAAACATCCTCTAATCTTTCACGCCGTTTTTAACGTCGAAAAAAGCGGTCTTATGTGGGCTTTAACGACGTGAAAAAAACACGCATGCTCAGAAGCAAGTTATGGGACGGAAGCGTTCGTTCTGGTAAAACTAGCGTTTGTAATGGAGATAGCACATTTATCATGCAGTAACAGACTGAAATGCGTGAATCGTCTTTTACTAACACAAAATCAGCAAAAGCAGCCCCAAGGGTGGCGCCATCCGAATGGAACTTCCCCTTATAGTGCCGTCGTACGTGTTGTACGTCACCGCGCTTTGCTAGAGCATTTTTATTTCACGCTCGTGTGTAGGCAAGGCCGTTTTAACAATAATCGGGTTGAAAAAAACTTTGTTTTTTCTAGACCATTAAAAATTTAATTTTTTACATCCCGAAAAACGGTCGTGTGTACGCGGCATAACAGTTGACTTACACCCCCTTCCTGCCCAAGCCAATTTTCAGTTTTCAACGCTGTCGCTGTTTAACCCCTTAAGGACCGCCGCATGTACATTTACGTCGGCAGAATGGCACGGACAGGCACATCAACGTACCTGTACGTGGCTGCCTTGACGTGGGTCGGGACCCCCCTGGTACATGCGATGGTCCCGGTGGCTTTGCGAGCGATCGGTGCTGAGGGGGCGGCGGTTCGTTTTTGTCCGCCCCCTCCGGATCGCTCCCAGCCAATGCGCGCGCTACCCTGCAGTGTCTTTTCCTCCTCCTGTGTAAACACAGGAGGAGGAAGTGATGTGATCTCTGGTCTCTGCGTTTTTTTCAACCGCCGCTGAGGAGAGATCACATCACATAGTAAGTCTGCACAACACTACACTGACACCAGGACACGCAGGCACACTTTACCCCTTTGCAATCACCCCCCCTCCCCCCTGTCACAGTGTCACTGAATGCAGTGATCATATATGTATGATCACTGTATTTAGTGTCAGTGTGACAGGCAGTTAGTGTTAGGTCCAGGGTAGCTCCCGTACCCCCCTAATAAAGTTTTAACCCCTTGATCACCGCCCTAGTTAACCCTTTCACTCCCTATTGCCAGCGTCACTAAGCGATCATTTTTCTGATCGCTGTATTAGTGTCGCTGTTCCCGCTAGGTAGCTATTTTTTTTTTATTGCGATTTTTTTTTTTACTAAAGACATGTGGCTAAATACATTTTGGCCTAAATGTTTGACTAAAATTTAGTTTATTTGATTTTTCTTATAACAAAAAGTAAAAAATATTGTTTTTTTTTCACAAATGTTGCTCTATTTTTGTATATAGCGCAATAAAAAAAAATCACAGAGGCGATCAAATACCACCAAAAGAAAGCTCTATTTGTGGGGAAAAAAAGGACGTAAATTCTGTTTGGGAGCCACGTTGCACGACCGCGCAATTGTCAGTTAAAGCGACGCAGTGCCGAATCGCAAAAATGGGCCTGGTCCTTTACCTGCATTTTGGTCCGGGGCTTAATTGGTTAAATAACAATTGCACGGTCATGCTACACTGTACCAAAACTAAATTTTTATCATTTTGTTACCACAAATAGGGCTTTCTTTTGGTGGTATTTGATCACCTCTGTGGTTTTTATTTGTTGCTAAACAAATAAAAAAATGGTGAAATTTAAAAAAACAAAAACACATTTTTCTATTGTTTCTGTTATAAAATTTTGTAAATAAGTAGGTTTTCTCCTTCACTGATGGGCACCGATAAGGAGGTACTGACGGGCACTGATAGGCGGCACTGATATGGAGCACTGATGTGCATTGATAGGTGGCACTGATAGGCGACACTGATGGGCACTGAAAGGCTGCACTGATGGGTAAATATGAGTGACACTGAAAGGCCCAGTCAGGATAACTGAACCACCGCCCGGCCGTCATTCTGCTATAGGAGGAAAGTGGTTAAAGTGTTAGTAAAGCCACAACAGTAAAATCAGTGTGTATGTGCAGTAAAGCATGCTTGTTATACTCCCCATGGAACCTAAGGGGTTAATTCTGTGCATTGTGTAAAAAAGCTGCTTGACCCTGTCTTCTGTGATCCTCTCCTTCTTCCACAGTCCCAATCCATCTGCTGATAGTACAGAGCTTGGGGGAGAGTTTTTTTTTTTCTTGAGATGATGCATGTGATCGGCAAAGAGCCAATCAGCACTATCCAGACAGAGGGTCAGGGGTGATGCATCCTCATAGGACAGTCAAGGGAGAATTATAACCCCTCCGACAAGCTTTAAACAGACACTGATAGAAGTCACAAGACTGCTCTAAATGCTGATGACAAAAAGTCATCATTAGTCGTTTATATTTACTAAAACTATTGTATTTCCATGTTCTGTGTACTGTGGGAGACCAGATAAAGGGAATGCAGGGTCCTGGGATTAGTAGCACTTTAACTCTAGCAAAGACTATTACAGTAGTTTCACGCCAAAGTGAAACTGCTATAGCGGAGCCCCCAAAATCCTATTAAGAAGAATACTGGCACCATACAGGCCAGGAAATTAGAATCTGTCTTCCATAAGGTACATATTCAGGCCCAATAGAAAGACGCAAAGAGATTCAGTTAAACTGCAATGCAGAGTTGCACATACAGGACCAGATTCTCTAAAGAGATACGACGGTGTATCGCAGGAAACACCGTCGTATCTCTGTTTTTTTTAGTGGGTATCTATGCGTGTGATTCCTAGAATCACTTACGCATAGATACAGTGAAGATCCGACAGGTGTAAAACACTTACACCGTCGGATCGTAGATGTAATTACTTTTCTGGCCGCTAGGTGGCCTTTACGTTGTTTTCTCATTTGCCTATGCAAATGAGCCTGATACGCCGATTCCCGAACGTTTTTACGCCGCCCCGTCGTCGTTTACGTAGTTTCCGTAAGCGTAAACCTACCCCTGCTATATGAGGAGTAGGTTTACGAAGTTCCGTCGTTGCCATGTTAAGTATGGCGTCTGGTCAGCGTTGTCTTTTTCCGTCGGTTACGTCGTTTTACTAAGTCGTTCGCGAATAGGGCATTGCGTAAGTGACGATTACGTCGTTTTGACGTCGGTTTCAACGACGCTTTCCGGCGTGAGCTGGAGCATGCACACTGGGCTTTTTTCCCGGCCGGCGCATGCGCAGTTTTTTAAATACAAGCCGCCCCCTTTGAATTACGCGGCCTTACGCCGGGCCATTTACACTACGCAGCCGCAACTTACGGAGCAAGTGCTTGGAGAATACGGCACTTGATCTGTTAAGTTGTGGCGGCGTAGTGTTAATGGCTTACGCTACGCCGTCGGCCATTCTACGAGAATCTGGCCCACAGAGAACAAATACTGATTCCGGTGTGGTTCAGCACAGCACAGACAACTAGAGTACAAGATCTGCAAAAGATGTACAATGCTGTACATTGTATATTGCAGTAGATAAGGTCTGCTGTATTTCTACTGCTAGACATGTTCATTATAATTTACTGTTCCAGAACTCCAGACGTTACTTTCTTAAAGTATATATGAACCCTTATCTTGACCTGGACCCACTCAGTTTAAAATAGAAATATAAGGCAAAAATGTCGGTGGTCGCGAATAAATATATATATATTAGGGTTGCACTGATACCGGCAAGTATGAATAACGATACTTTTGGTCAAGTACTCACCGATACCAAGTACCGAATAAATTTGTGGTGCAAACTGAGCCTATACAAAATGAATGGGCTCAAAATCGCATTGCAAAAAATCACATGCAATTTGAACAGAAAAGCGGTGCAATTTCTGTCTGAATCGCATGCAGTTTCCTCAACGCTGTATCCTGGCCTAAGCCAACAAGGCCCAGTCCTAGGGCAGCACTTTGCAGGAGGGCAGCACAGAAAGAGTCCCAGGCGGCTTGTGCTACACTGTTTAGTCTAACGTAAGCTGCTTCTAATTTTGACTGTCCTATCAGCCCGGACCACAAACCTTCCTCATTGTGCTATATGTTTCTGCTGCACCATTGGCATGGGTATATCTTCTTAGTCCTCTCCATAAAATTATCAGAAATTTGTGCTTAAAGTAGAACTATAGGCAATGACTAAGCGCTGATATTTGCACGATACGTGTCTACCTCTTTGTCCCCTGCTCCATCTGTCCACCACTTGTCATATGAAGCTTCAATAAAAGGATTTTTGGAAGTGCAGCCATCATTTTGGATAGAGTAAAGGAGGGTTATAGCCCCTGACAGTTTACTTTTTACCATCCCTGTCCCATATTGCAGAGATTTCCCTTCACTTCCTGCCCCATAGTCAAACAGGAAGTGAGAGGAAATCTATGCAAATTAAGGGAATCCATCCCCCCCCCCTCCCAGGCCCTAAGAACTAGTGTCCCCACTCAAAAATTTCAGGGTGGGTCTTAAACAGAAAGGGGTGTGGCCTTGACAGGAAGGGGTGGGTCATACATATTTAAATTAGGGATTGCACAAGTTTAGTCAGGCCTAGGGCAGCACAAAACCTAAATACACTACTGAGTTTCATGCACTGCTCCTGTGTGAACCCAGGCTAAAGCCACTATGACATGCCTGGGTTTACATGGAAGCTGTGGGGGAAACCACATGCGATTGTTTGCGATCATTTTGTATGGGCTCAAAGAGCACCGCAAATTTATTGGTATCAGGTATTGGAGCATTTGCACAAGTACATCGTATTTCTCTGTTCCTACTGATGACAACCAATCTGGTGATCATGCCCCTCAACCAACTATAGTCAAAGAATAAAGAAGCCTCCTGTGTGGATCAAGGATTATGTGAATCTAATAAAATGCATAGTACTGTTTTGTAATTCTTTACATTGCTGTTGTTTGTAGTTTTCAATATTGAGAAAAGTTCCTAACATTTGCTGCCTAAGATGCAATGCTACCTCAATGACTTTGGTGGTAAGCTCCAGTGGCTTCACTTGTGCTTGGCCCCCGATGACAGAGGTGTGCTTAAAAACATTTGTGGCAGAAGTGTGCATGGGGTGATGTGGTGACAGAGGTGTGCAGAGGGTAATGCACTTGTGGCAGAAGTGTGTAAGGGGAGTACAGTTGTGTATACAGAGGGGTGCAGAGAAGTGTGAGGGAGTGCAGTGGTGGCAGAGGTGTGCAAGGTGGGTACAGTTTGGGGGGAACAGTGGTGTTACATACTGTAGATTTTTTTGACCACTGCACTCTGAACCAGAGGCGTGACTATAGGGGTCGCAGGGGTCTCAATAACACCCAGCCCGAAGCTTTAGGAGGCCCCGTGTGGCTCCCCTGTACACCTGGATAGGAGGGGTGGTGGGGGTGGAATATAAGGGAACCAATCCCCTTCATTTTTCTCCTGCAGTCACTGAAAGTCGGCTTTTTATCTCCCTCCCGCCAGCATTTAGCGGCTACAGGAGAAAAATGAAGGGAATTAATTCCTCTGTATGTCCCCCCACTACGGCTTGGTTACTTGTCTCCTGCTGCATCCGTGGCATGGGGGGGTGAAGCTGTGGAAATTGAGGACGGCTTCAGGCGGGGGGGGGGGGGGGTGAGGACACTGGAGTTGAAGAGCAGGAATCAGAGGGAACAGAACGCGGACAGCTTTCCATAGCAACGTGTGCACAGCAAACATCAAATTTTTATACATTCATTCTTATTTACATTCATGCATTTCACTTTAAATTGAGGGAGGGGGGAAGTAATTTAGGCTAGAGATGGTTTGCTTTTGACCCCTGCACTCTGTGCTTCACTTACTCCTGCGTTTTGTGCATTACGCACTCTGTGCCCTGTATTCCGTGTCTTACCATTTCATGACTCCTGCACTTTGTGCATTAGGCACTCCTGCACTCTGTGCTTCACTTACTCCTGACCCCTGCGTTTTGTGCATTACGCACTCTGTGCCCTGTATTCCGTGTCATACCATTTCATGACTCCTGCACTTTGTGCATTAGGCACTCCTGCACTCTGTGCTTCACTTACTCCTGACCCCTGCGTTTTGTGCATTACGCACTCTGTGCCCTGTATTCCGTGTCATACCATTTCATGACTCCTGCACTTTGTGCATTAGGCACTCCTGCACTCTGTGCTTCACTTACTCCTGACCCCTGCGTTTTGTGCATTACGCACTCTGTGCCCTGTATTCCGTGTCATACCATTTCATGACTCCTGCACTTTGTGCATTAGGCACTCCTGCACTCTGTGCTTCACTTACTCCTGACCCCTGCGTTTTGTGCATTACGCACTCTGTGCCCTGTATTCCGTGTCATACCATTTCATGACTCCTGCACTTTGTGCATTAGGCACTCCTGCACTCTGTGCTTCACTTACTCCTGACCCCTGCGTTTTGTGCATTACGCACTCTGTGCCCTGTATTCCGTGTCATACCATTTCATGACTCCTGCACTTTGTGCATTAGGCACTCCTGCACTCTGTGCTTCACTTACTCCTGACCCCTGCGTTTTGTGCATTACGCACTCTGTGCCCTGTATTCCGTGTCATACCATTTCATGACTCCTGCACTTTGTGCATTAGGCACTCCTGCACTCTGTGCTTCACTTACTCCTGACCCCTGCGTTTTGTGCATTACGCACTCTGTGCCCTGTATTCCGTGTCATACCATTTCATGACTCCTGCACTTTGTGCATTAGGCACTCCTGCACTCTGTGCTTCACTTACTCCTGACCCCTGCGTTTTGTGCATTACGCACTCTGTGCCCTGTATTCCGTGTCATACCATTTCATGACTCCTGCACTTTGTGCATTAGGCACTCCTGCACTCTGTGCTTCACTTACTCCTGACCCCTGCGTTTTGTGCATTACGCACTCTGTGCCCTGTATTCCGTGTCATACCATTTCATGACTCCTGCACTTTGTGCATTAGGCACTCCTGCACTCTGTGCTTCACTTACTCCTGACCCCTGCGTTTTGTGCATTACGCACTCTGTGCCCTGTATTCCGTGTCATACCATTTCATGACTCCTGCACTTTGTGCATTAGGCACTCCTGCACTCTGTGCTTCACTTACTCCTGACCCCTGCGTTTTGTGCATTACGCACTCTGTGCCCTGTATTCCGTGTCTTACCATTTCATGACTCCTGCACTTTGTGCATTAGGCACTCCTGCACTCTGTGCTTTACTTACTCCTGACCTAGGGTTCTCTTCAAATCAAACCCAAACACTTTAGCGGCGCACAGATTTTTTTTTTTATAGTATAAACTATATATTTTGCTATTAAATAACATTTCTAATCATATGATGTTAACAACAAGAGTCCCCCTTTAAATCAGAGTCCACAGAGTTCCCCTTTTACATTTGAATGTACAGAGTTCCCCTTTTACATCTGAACTCGCAGAGTTCCCTTTCACTGTAAGGGGGGACTCTGCAGACTCTGATGTAAGGGAGAACTCTGGTGACTTTAAGGGATGCTTTGAGAACCCTGATTCAAGGGGGAACACTGAGTGTGCTGATGTACGGAGAGGACTCTGATGTAAGGGGGAACACTGTAGCCTCTGGTGTAAAGGGGAACTCTGAGAACCCTGATTTACCTTAGTGTACTCACTCAGAGGCAGGAGAGAGAAGGGGGGAGACTTCAGTCAGCTTACTCACCCCTTGGCAGTCAGCACCTCTGATACAGATGTATCTGAGGCTGCTAGACTTCCAATTTCCAGCCCTCACTATCCTTTTCTAAGGGACAGCGATGGGGATTGGAGTGTGGGCAGACACGGAGGGGTAGGGGTGGGAGAAAGAGCTGCAGATCAAGCCCTCTCTTCTCTCCCATCTGTGTGTTTGTTTTTTTTGGGGGGGGGGGTTGTTAGTGCTGGCAATGGGCAGTGCGAAAATTAAGTGTAACAGACACTCTCAGCTTAGCCAACTGCAGCTAGTAACCCTGCTGGGAAGGCATAGTCTGGTCTGAATAATGTGTCCGGGTTTCAGGCAGTCTGAAACCCGGACGCATGATTCCAAACCCAAACTGTCCAGGTGAATCCCGGACAGGTGGCAACCCTATCCTGACCCCTGCATTTTGTGCATTAAGCATTCTGTGCCTTACCCTTTCCTGACTCCTGAACTCTGTGCATGAGGCACTCCTAACTCCTGCACACTGTGTATTAGGCACTCCTGACCCCTGTACTCTGTGCTTTACTTACTCGTACCCCCTGCACTCTATGCATCACACACTTCTGACTCCTGGACCCTGTGTTATGCACTCCTGACCTCTGCACGTTAATCTCTCTTCTCCAACCCATTGAGGGCTACAATTTACAATTTATGAAAAAGGATTGGCAAAGTCTACGCAAGTAAAAAAAGGTTGGGAACCACTGTATTACAGAGAGACAAAACTGTTGATGATATGATTCTCAATGGAGTATTGTTCCCAGCAACAAATTCTAGGAATGACCAGCCTATGGACATTTCCTAGAACATAAAGCAATGCTTAAAAACAAGCGATGCATTGTCAGAAACATATTAGTCAAGCATACTTCAGATGCACTCAGTGAAAGGTTATTATGGAAAAAATACATGGACAAATATATTTCACAGAGAAAAACATACTGAGTATCATGATTAAAAATATATGTCCTGTTCTAAACCTAATACCACCTTACAAGACTGCCCCAGCAATCCAACTGATTCAACTCAAACTGATAGCTTTCATAATTTTAAGACAGAGGGATTGTTTATTGGGCAAATTCACCCAATTTTTGGTCCCAATGGCAGTGGTCATATAAAGTAAGGGGAGATCTTTCAGACAGCAGTAACAAGGAAGACAGCCATTAAATATATGAATAGAATAACAAGATTTACTCAACCTCTATGCCAATCTACATTCCTGCTAGATTATGTCCCAAAGGTTACCAGGGAACAGTGGTGGTTGATACCCAAAATTTTGGGGGGGAGCAAACTGAAAAAAAAAACATTAAACACAGCCACTGTGCCATAAAACGCAGTTACTGTAACCATGATTTGTTGCCAGTGTTGCCAGTATGCCCCATCAATTGCTGCCAGCGTGCTCCATCAATTGCTGCCAGTGTGCCCATCAAATGCAGCCAGTGTGCTGCCAGTTTGCCCCATCAAATGCCGCCAGTGTGCTGCCAGTTTTCCCCATCAAATGCTGCCAGTGTGCTGCCAGTTTGCCCCATCAAATTCCGCCAGTGTGCTGCCAATGTGCCCATCAATTGCCGCCAGTGTGCTGCTAGATTTGCCTCGTCAAATGCCACCAGTGAGCTGCCAGTGTACCCATCAATTGCCGCCAGTGTGCTGCCAGATTTGCCCCATCAAATGCCGCCAGTGTGCCCTCCCCCCTGCCCCGGTACTTACCTATCAAAGCTGTCTTCTCCCTTCTCCCGTCTACTTCCGTCTTTTGCTATGACACATTGATGCTAAGTCACAGTGCCAGTCGCTTCAGCCAATCAGGTGACCGGTAACCAGACCCGGTGCACCTGATTGGCTGAGAGGCGGGTCAGTGTTAGGAAAGAGATCCCCTAACACAGTACTACGTAAGCAGCGAACGCACAGCAGTGTGCCCGCTGCTTAACAATTTGGAAGCCTATTAGAGCCCACATTTTCTAATCAGGAAGCCTATTAGAGCCAACGGCTCAAATCAGGCACTTCCAAAACACCCCCACCGCTGTTATTCAGATGGCCGGACACCTGAATAGTGGATGGCAGCGGCAACAATAAATAGATTCATTCAGTGCATGAATCTATCTATTGTTGATTGACAGGTGCAGGAGAGAGGGGGCACCGCAATGGGCAAGGGAGGGAACCTGCTGCCTGTGCCACGCTGATGGCTGATCTGAAGTACTAAATGGGATGGGGGAGGGGGGTCTGTCTGTGCTGAAGGGGGGGGGTTTGTGCTGAATGGGGGGTCCATCTGTGCTGAAGGGGGGTCTGTGCTTAAAGGAGGTCCATCTGTGCTGAATAGAGGGGTCTGTGCATAATGGGGGGTCCATCTGTACTGAATGGTGGGGTCTGTGCAGAATGGGAGGTCTGTGCTGAAGGTGGGTCTGTACATAGGCTATATTTATATGGGCATTGAGTGAAGCTAAATGGTCTCAAGATCTATTTCACACTGCCAGCTGGCCGCGTTATCGGTAAATCGCTAAAAAGCGGCATTTTACCATAATTTTAGCTGTGCTATTCGGCCGTTAGCGGGCACTTTTAACCCCGCTTGAAGAAAGGGTTAAATGCGACTGTATCGCCGCTGCCGAAGTGCTCCCCCAGAAAAAAACATTTAACACTCAGCACAGACCCCCCACCCTCAGTATAGACCCCTCTTTTCAGTATAGACCCCATTAAGTATATACCCCCCCCCCCCCCCAGTTGAGAGCACTAGGTGCAGAGGAATTTAACTCCTCCTCCGCTTTGCATGCTGAGCAGGAGTCACGGCTGTGACGTCACTGGTTGCTAGATGCCAGGCGGCAACCAGTGGCCAGAGTCTCAGATGGAGGTGGAGCGAGCACGAAAGCCAGCGCTATGGTGGGGTTTGTTTGCTCTGTCAATTTCATTCCGGGACACTGTATTGTCCCGGAATGAAGGTGCCAAGGTGCCTGGGACAGATCTGCTAATTGCGGGACTGTCCCGGGCAATCCGGGACATGTGGGCACCCTAGCTGTGAAGCAAGACTTGATGACCTTATTTACCTTAGAGAAATTGAACACTACTACGCAGAACATTCGGGCTACTCAATGCTTTATTGCCAGGTGGAGGCATTATATGGAACACTCCTTTTTACTGATGGAGTTTTCTTCTCACACACGAACCCTTTATTTTCACTGACTGATACTTGAAGGCAGAAATTTACAACTCCTTGGGCAAACTTGAAATCCTGAATCAGAATTGTTCCTCAACTGCTCTCCTTTTCTCTTCCCTGTTACCATAAGGACTCTCCAATTAAATTCACTTCTCTAGTGGCCTACAATTTAGACAAGTAGCTGGGATCTTTATGGGTATGTTTGTACCTCTTTTTTTGTCTGTAGCGTTTTTATGCTTTTACTCCACTGTGCTTCCACTCCTAAAGCCAGATACACACTCCAGTTGTTTTTTCGTGCAACCTGCGGAACTAACAGCTCCGGTTGGGAGTCGCTATACTAACCATGACATTTTTTTTCAGCAATATCCCCCCACTGAGCTATTTTGTTCTGACAGGAGGGGAATGGCCTTCCCCCATCAGAACACTCCTAACAGCGCCCTCTGCCATTGGTTGGGAGCGCTGATCGGGAGTCGGTCGGATGCTGGTTTTCCAGCATGCACATCCACAGCCGGCTTTTGTCGGACAGACCAACATATATTCGGGCAGAAAACAGGAGGCTACTTAGTCTTTCCCTTTGACAACGTCATTCTCTGACGAAACCGGTCAGGGCGGAGCCACGCACTACGTCACTGCGTTTTGTTACGTGACCCCGGAAGCACGGGCGCACGTCCTTTTTTATCCTGTATGTTTTTAGCCGGCAATTTTTAAATTTCGTGTATATGCTGCACAATTTGGAATAAATTTCTGGAAGTATTTTCACTATGGCGAGTCCCCGGTTCTTTTCTTCCTTTTCTTTGATCCGAATGGGATGCTGAGCTTTTTGGAGTTGCTGAATATCTGCTGGTTCAGTGGAGATCGCATCAACCCAGTGTGGAAGATCCGGAAGCGTCCTACTCCAGACGTATTGGGAGTGACATGCCTGAATCCCCTTTATATCTGGTAAGAGTACACCCTATTTACCTTACCATATTGGAAGTAATATTGTGTTACTGATGGTGAACTTATACAGGACTTTCACGATCTACAGCTATCACCTGTGTCATTCAACTTGGAAAGCTGCTATATTTTTTTCCTTATTTCCCTAATAGGACTATTAGAGAATTTACACATTCATATATATATTCTATATTTATTTAGCCTTCATGGACTTTATATATTTACTTTGTTATCATCCATTTTGATATAATTTAATTTGTTCATAATTATGATTATATTGAATATGTTTGTTTTTTATCTATTTATATAGACACTATTTATTTCTTTCACAATATCACATTGTGCTTCTGAGCGCAACCTTGTTGTTTTTTATTTCTGTTTTTTATGTATATCACATATTTTTGTGTTGCTGCTGGATATCACCTAACTTAATTTGATTCACTTCATCATATTTACTTTAATTAATATTTATTTTAATTTAATTAATTGTTAGCGCGAGGAATTTTTCCCCCCTTTTTGATTGAATACTTAGTCTTTCCAACTCAAAGTCCCATCCGAGAAGACACACCCCTTGGGGTGTACTGTTGTATTCTATATTCGGGCAGAATGTCGGCTGGCATTTTTTGTACCGCCATATGTCTGCCAACATTCTGCCCGTGTGAAGAAAGGTAACAGCGCTCTCTGCAGAGACAACCCAATCCATACACCAGGTCCACTCACAGGTGCCGAGGCTCGATGTGTCCCAACACACTCCAATGCAACAGTAGTAAGATGAGCCGGCAAAACTGTAATGCCTAGTACACACGATCGGTCCCTTTCCCCCTGTACACGCGAACAGGAAAACTCGCAGGAGAGCTTTGGTCGGGACAACCACGTGTGTATGCTCTTTGCAGTGTTTCCCATAGGAAAACTGTGAGAAAAAAATGCTGCGTTTCGCGGCGAGAAAAAAGAGAACATGTTTTCAATTTTTTAAACCACAGTTTTTCTGTCTGGAAAACTGCTAAGGAGCATACACACGGCAGGTTTTCCCAGCCAAAGGAAAACATGGCAGTTTTCCCCGCGGGAAAACCGATCGTGTGTACTAGGCAAAATTCTTGATGTGACGTTTATTGGTACATCAGAGTGACAATAAAACAATAAACTGACGCGTTTCGGCAATAGCCTTAGTTGTAGCTAATTTGAAACAGATATGGCAAAATATATATATACACTCACATACACATATGTAAACTCCACCTCTACATAATTGGCCTATCAAGTTAGTGTCACAGAAAATTAACATATTTAATTGATACCACCAATTATTCAAGTGGTTGGTGAGTACACCGGTTTTTAGCCAGCGAGAGAAGGGGGAGAGGAAAGAAAGGCAATATAAAATGTTATTTTGTTGAGCCTAAAAAGAAGTGTGTAGAAAAAATGCTACATAAGATTTTGAGATCTGCTTATTCCAAGGGAGAAATGTATTCCTTGGAAGAAGGTGAAAGTGCAGACTGAAGTTCAAGTAATATACTTTGTGGTAGTAACACAATGTAAGGTCAAGATTAATAGCAGGATCAAAAAATGTAAATAAAATGTATTTAGTGAAAGGATCAAAAAGGAGGGATTACATTTATGGCAGGATCAAAAAAGAAGGGAATGAATTAATGACAGGATGGAAAAAAAAGGGGGATTGAATTTATGTCAGAAAAAAAAAAAGAAGTAATGAAGTAAGATGCCTATGTAAGAATCCTCATATGGGAAGCTGCCATTCATTGATTCCTGTTATGTCCATGGGCAGAGGAACCAATTCATTGTCTCATCCCCAGAATAATTAGTACATACATAGCCTTAAAGTTAAAAAGTATCAGTTTCCACACAAGACTTCGCACAGCTGTATTGTGACAGATACCCCAATTTGTATAAAATTGTAATAGTGAATTTAAAAAAAAAATTAAAATAAAATCGCAATAACCGTACAGTGACTGGTTTGCGCAAAAGTTATATTGCCTACAAAATAGGGGACATAATTATGATTTTATTTTTTATTGTATTTTTTACTAGGAATGGCGGCGATCTGCGATATTTTTTTCGGGACTGGGACATTATAGCGGACACATCGAACACGTTTGACACATTTTTGGGACCTTTTACATTTATACAGTGAACAATGCTATAAATATGCATTGATAACTGTATAAATGTAACTGGCAGGTAAGGGGTTAACCACTAGGGGGCAGGGAAGGGGTTAAATGTATGTCCTAGATTGTGTTCTAATTGTAAGGGGAGGGGGGTGACTGGGGGAGGTGACCGATTGTGTCCCTATGTACAAGGGACACAGATCGGTCTCCTCTCTCCCTGACAGGGACGTGGAGCTCTGTGTTTACACACAGAGCTCCACGTCCCAGCTCAATTGTCAGCAATCGCGTGTGCCCGACGGCCATCGCGGCCGCCGGGCACACGCACAGTGTTCTCAGTGACGCGACGGGTTCGCGCACGCGCCCCTAGCAGCTTTAAATGACAGGACATCATTTGACGTGCTGTCAGGACAATACAGTATCCCGCCCGCCGAATGACGGCGGGCGGGTATCAAGTGGTTAAAACTCCAGTATTTTAGTGGGGGTAACACCAGTTCATAAAGGTAGTCAGGATTCTAGAGTGTGTATGTGTTGGTATGTTACCAACACTAGCAATCATTTAGATGTCGATAGACAAAAATAAATAAAAGCCTGTAAAATGTTTTAAAAAAATCCAATCCAAAAGCTGCATTTGAATATTAGCTTGTGTATTGTTTATAAGGCCTCATGCACATTGGTGTATACTATTTACACAGGATTTTGCTGTAAGTGCACAGTACACATGTAATATTTGCACTATATTGATATGATATTTGTTCAATACGGTTCTCCAACAAACCTCTGAGGGCTTCACAGAACAGCAGTATTCATACTGAGATTAAATTACAGTGGTTGGTTCCTCTAGATTTTAGTTAGGTGTATCAGAGTAAAGGGGGCCAAATGCACTTTGTGTTATGAATACTTTCTCAAGGCACTGTAAAGCCCCATACACACGGTAGGACTTCAAACAAACTTTTCCTTGGATTTTTGTTTGAAGGCGTTGGATGGGAACACCCATAGCATACACACGGCAGGACTTTTTCTGCAAACTTTCCCAAAATCACGTGATTTTTCTGCTCTTTTCCGCCACCCTTTGGTCAACTTCTGCTATTGTTGGTTGTATTAAACAACGTGTTTGTACTTTGGACTAATGCCGTGTACACACGATCACTTTTTGTGATGAAAAAAAACGTAATTTTATCTGACGAAACAAAACGACGTTTTTCTAACTTAATTTTCAAAAACGACATCGCATACACACCATCGTTTTTCCACAATGGTCTTGCAAAGCGCGGTTACGTAAGACACTTTCGACGGCACTCTGTTCCATTGAAGCTCCCATCTCATAACTTGCTTCTAAGCATGCGCAGGTTTAAAAACGTCGTTTTAAACAACGTTTTGCCCACACACCATCACTTTTTATGACACAAAAAACGACATTTTGAAAAACGACACAAAAAATTCAAGCATGTTGGAATTTTTTTTTGGTCGTTTTTTTGAAGACATAAAACGACGTTTTGCCCACACACGATCATTTTAAATGACGTTTTTTAAAACGTCGTTTTTTTTCATCACAAAAAGTGATCGTGTGTACGCGGCATAAAGTCCGATGGACTTCTGTACACACAATAGGACTTAGCACCGTAGGACTTTTGTTGCCGAAAAGTTTGTCCGTTTGCAGAGCAAACTTTTGTCTGGTTGAAAACCGAAATGGTTGATCTGATGGAGCGTAAACACGGTCACATTTTTTGGAAAACCTGCTCATTTTGAAGTTTGTTGTCAAAAAGTCTGACCGTGTGTACGGGGCTTAAAGTTGATCTGTCAATAAAGGAATGAGCTGATGACCCTGTCGCTAGTCTATCCATGACCATCCAAGGGTGGTCAGTTTAGGCAGAAGAAGTAGGAACTGGACCAAATTGGATTCTGCTAGATACTTCTTTCTTGCCATTCTGTCATAGGTGCTGTTCCAGGAACGCCTTGTGAAAACTAGCGTGTGACACAGTATATTTACACGTCTGTCAGCCTGGAAAAGATTGATATATAATGTCAGGAAGGAAAGATAATCAACACTTTTTAGCAGGCCGGGTAAGATTTAGTTATCTGCAGCCCTAGTAACACATTATAAACTTGCTACTTGGGCACTGGAGGGAATGGAAAGTTTTAGTCAGTGAAATGGGCACACCCAAGGGAGAACATGAGATGTAATTGTAGATCATAAGGTAGATTGGAAATTATTTGACCTCCATTAAGGACACCATGTCAGTAAAAAGCAAGGGGGCATTGCTAGTTTTTAAGTTCTGATCTGTTTGATCAACAATCACTTGAAACCTCTTCAATTAGAAAAATTAAATTTTATACGCAGTACATACTGTAATGTTTTATTATAATGGCTCTTTTGTTTACTCAATCGTGCTTGATGAAAGCCACGTCACATATACAAAATATAAAATAATGCTTTCAGAGGTTATTGATCCTGTATCCCTTTGACCTTAAGTAGCACAAGATCAAAACTATGCTATTGTCCATTTGGTGTGGTTGAGTCAGTGTTGGTACATCATTCACCATCAGTTATTGGAGGATCTATAACTGTGGTCATGTGATAAAAACTCACTGACAAACTCAAAACTTTTAGGCCAGAATCACACTTGTGTTGTGCGAATTTCAGCTCTGCAAATAGATAAGGGAAGTGTTCAGCAGATTAGCAACATTTTAGCTGCGAATTTGGAGACCTGGGAGAAGTTCCGGGTGAGAGGAGAGTGGGGGAGAAATGTATTGAGCTGAATGAGAGAAATTCCTGAAGAGAACGGAACACATCTGCGAATCAGCTGCGTACCCATAGAAGATAATGGGCCTGAATTCGCACCTGAGCCACAGCGCAAGGCATAAAATCTGCACACGTTTTTCTGCAATGCATCGCACATATGTGAACCAGCCTCATTGAAAACAATGCATTTAGAAATGTTCTGCTTATTAGATGCGGTTTAAGCCGCAACCAATTCGCATAGGTGTGAATCCGGCCTCAAGAATCCCTCTTTATTTCCAACACAGCCGTTAGGGATCCTTGTACACTTATGCCACCTGTTTAACCACTTGCTTACTGGGCACTTAAACCCCCCTCCTGCCCAGACCAATTCTTAGCGCTGTCACACTTTGAATGACAATTGCGCGGTCACACAACACTGTGCCTAAATTAATTTTTATAAAAATAAAAATTCCCCACAAACAGAGCTTTCTTATGGTGGTATTTGATCGCCTCTGCGGTTTTTATTTTTAGTTAAAAAAATATATATATTAAAATACGGTTTTGTTTTTATTATATTTTTTTATAAAATGTTGCAAACAGGTAATTTTTCTCCTTCATTGATGTACGCTGAGGGTGCAGCATTGATAGGCACCGATGGGCTGCACTAAAAGGGGGCATTGATATGTGGCACCGATAGGCAGTACTGCTAGGTGGCACTGATGGACACTTGCAGGTGGCACTAGCAGGCGTTACTGGCAGCACAAAGGAGGCAGATGTGCCTCCGTCGGGACCGATGTCCCTTTCACATAAGGCGGTGACCGGCTTTTTTTTCTCCTCGCGATTACCAGCTTTTATTTACATCACTTGATCAGCTGTCATTAGCCGACAGCTGATCACGTGGTAAGGGTTGGGAACGGCCCCTTACTCGGATCTGTGATCACCCGAGTCTCAGTGACTCAGGAGACCACAGCGCACGCCAAGGGGAGGACGTCTATTGATGTCCTCCTGGGATTTGGGGTCCGTGCTGTAGCCATCAATCGGCTATAGTGTGGGTGCCAAGTGGTTAAAGCAGTTCCGTTTCAAAGGGTTTGCCTAGCCATCTGTTTAAAGGCCTTTCCCGGTCCTCCTCTTGTTGGCCTAGACAGAATAGCACTCCTCTATTGTTCCTTTTAATTGGTCCTCACTCCAAGACCTCATGCCCCCCCCCCAACATAAGACCATGCAGGTTTATCTTGTCCTGCTGGTGAAAAACCCTTACGTATGTGGAAAATGTTTCTGGATAAAGGAGGCCTATGGGACAAATCAAAAGAAAAGAGCTACCAAGGCAGTGTTATTGCTGAAGTTTGGAAGTCCTAGCGTTCCCCCCCCCCCCCCCCTCCTCATATGCTTACTACCTGCTGCACTTAGCCGAGTCATGGCTACTTATCTAGTGAGGTCACATCTCCACCCACACCATTTAAAAAAAGGTTGCCTAGCTATTCATTAAATATTTTTTTTCTAATTGGCAGTCAGTCATCAAAAGATCACTCATTGCATTTAGCATTTTCCCAACTGCTATCCACGAATGTTGGTTGTAGGTGGATTAAAGTAGAACTTTAGTCAGAAAATTAAGTCTTAGGTTACATGTACACTAGCCTACCCTGACTGGGGAGCGGTCAAAATGTTCCTACCCTGAACACGATTCTTCTGTTTTCAGGAGAGGGAGGTTTACATTGAAACATAGGGGGTTATTTACTAAAGGCAAAGCCACTTTGCACTACAAGTGCAAAGTGCACTTGGAAGTGCAATCACTGTAGATCTGAGGGGGGACATGCATGGGGATAAAAAAAAAAAAAAAAAAAAAACACAGTATTTTAGCTTGCACATGATTGGATAATAAAATCAGCAGCGCTTGCCCTCATTTTAAACCTACACCTCAGATTTACAACAACTGCACTACCAAGCGCACTTTCAGTGCAATTTCAAGTGTAGTTTGCATTTGTAGTGCAAAGTGGATTTTCCTTTCGTAAATAACACCCATAGGCTTTTATGGAGTGGAGTTTAGGAGCTGCTAGTGTACACAAAGCCTTACTAGATCACTTCAGGCTGGCCCCTTTTTTGCAGGTATAGCTATGCAAAACAGTAAAAATAAGTGCCTATACTATTTCCAATCCAGTAACACACTGGGGGAGATTTACTAAAACTGGAGCACTCAGAATCTGGTGCAGCTTTGCATGATAGCCAATCATCTTCTGACTTCAGCTTGGTCATTTAGGCTTTGACAATAAAACCTGAAACTGCACCAGATTCTGCACTCTTCGATTTTAGTAAATCCCCATCTCACCCTGCCCATGCTCAGTTAATCTGTTTTTAGGCACTGTGCCAAATTTGTAAAGGCCGATCTGTTAACAGCCGACAGATTTACTGTCGTGTAGGGGCTCTGGGCTTGAGCAAAAAGGCAGCCTCTGGCAAGAAGAAGCCAGGGCAATGCTGGAGGCAATTTACAGCGCACACAATTTTGGTAGCATAATTATGAATGTGGAATGTACATTTCTTGTTAAACATTATTTTTAGCAAGTTGTTGTGAGTAAAGTTCCACTTTAACACAAGGAGCTTTAAACCACAGACCTTTGCAAATTGATTTTTACAATTCACTTGATAGTTTAGATTAGCACTAATGATGCCAGAACAAACAAAAAAACCCAGACAAGGTTATAAAAAAAATGAACATGTTTTTATTTCTTTTAAACAAGGAAGAACATTAGGAAAATTTTACATTTTCCACATAAAGTATGCTTTGAACTGGAGCCTACAATAACATTTTTCAGCACCAAAACAAAAACCAAGTAAAACAAAAAATAGCCATAGATTAGTATCTATAAGCATACATGAAATATTGCACTTTGTTTTTTTTCTTTTCTAGAAATCTGGATTTAAATTTGTTTTGCTCCTAGTTAGGAAACCATCTTGAATACTGGACTACACATGAAACTGACCAGTACATAAAAAATAAAAGAGAAAAATAATGCCTCTAAACAACAGAGTAAATAAATATTTCCACAAAACTTTGCAGAAGTTTGAAGCTTTTTTTGATTTACCACATTTCATGCGATACAGTGCCAGTGGCCTCAACAATGCTAAATCTCACATACATTTGCAGTGGCTATAATATTGGTCTACCCTATATAGACATAACCTTTGCCTACTGATCTGCAGGCAATTAGGGATTGTTCCCACTTTTCAAAATCATGGAAAAAAAATATATGGAACAATAGTTTTGATCAAATGAATATGGGAAAAAAAAAAAAAAATACAACATGTATAATGCTTTAATGCAAAACTGATGAGCAGAGGATGAAAAAATAAAATAAAAAAAAAGGTGTGTGGCGGTGGGGATTTGTCAAAACTACTGTCACCTTCTCTTACAAATCGGTATTATGTCAGATAGAGAAAACCAAACGTCAGATGAATCACTTAAAACGTGACTAATAAAAGTTGTCTTCACTTTGGAAGTTATTTTTTTATAATTAAAAAGGAAATACTTACTAAATTAATTAGTTTTCAAAAAAGGACACTTGCAAAAAGCATGGATCAAGAAACTGATGTTACTTTACCACAATACATGGTTCATTTCCTCACTCGCTAGCCTATAGGCATTGGTACAAACTAGGCTGTACTTTAACTTTTCCAGATTCGATCTTTCAAGTACAACTTGAGAGTTGTGTTAATGAGCCGATGTGAGCTTCCTGTTAGAACTTAAAGTGATGGAAAGTAAAAACAAAATGTCGTACATCAGCACTCGTTCCTCATCTGCCTGGATTTCAGATTCTCTTAGTGAGTGCTCATGAGTTGGGCTCTTCGTTGTATCTTACAGCACAAAGTTTAACACTGCTCACTAAATTGCATAAAAAAGGAATTACAAGCCCAGGTGCCCATTTCCTTCCACTAAAACACCAATGTACTATTGACATGTTGAGTGCTTGTGCAGAACTACTGTTTTCTTGTGCGTCAAATTGCATTTAAACCAGTTGAGGGGACTATTAGAAAGAAGGAATATGAAGGACTAGACAGAAAGACATTTCGTTTTTTTCTGTGCCTGTTATCAGCTAACACCACTCCATAAACTCCCTACGTGGTACAGTGCAACATAAAAAGACAAATAGCATTCCAAAGTTTGGCAAGTGATGATATCTCCTGAGATTAAGTGATTTGTAGGAAGTCTGTAACAAAAATCCTGCTTGGGGTGACAGTATAAAGGCAACATGTCTTTGAAAGAAACTAAAAAGGTGTACAATCTTGATGACAGTCTTGTGTACTTGCACCTTTTCTCCTTCTTTCTCTAACCCACTGGAATCGTTGCTATTCTAGAACAGTAGGCCGCAAAACATAACAGCAATAAGGATTGGCGTGAAGGCATTAAATGTGTGTAAAGAAGATCCATTGCTGTATGCAAGCCGACGGTGATGCACATGCAGCCATACAGGACAGTACTAAGCATGTCAATATGCAGGTAGAGCCCAGGCTACAACCAAAAAAAGAAGAAAATAAACAAACAACAACAACAAAAATATATTAAAAAAATAGTGCATTTGTCATCGTATAGTCTCTCAAAGCTTTCATGTGCTTCATGGTGTGAACAACACAACCAAGCAGAGAAGGAAAAGGAAAGCTGTAGTGATTCCAAGCTGCTCTACATACACACTGAAGGTGTGCAAATTTTCAGAGTGACATAGGAATCCTGAACCTCTTTCACTGCGTGCTGAGCTTGCTTGACCGCGTGCTGTAGGAGCGCAGCGTCTTCGTTGTGCCGACAGCAAGGCAGTCCGACTTCCGTTAAGTATGGAGCACAAAACGTGTTACAAAGCTGCAAGCGCCAAAATCATGACCACAGGTTGATTCAGTCTGCAACTTCCATGGCGAGACTCAAGACTGCGTTTCTGGGAAAGTGCGTCTCCATAATGGCTGCCAAATCTCACTGTTGGCAGTTCAGTTAGTCTCTCATCAGCTGAATATATATCAAATCCCTTCAGCGAGATGGACAGGAAGGATGGTCTTCAATGGGCTGATCTGGGTTTGGATCAACCTGTGGAGAACAAAGCATTTGGATCAACATACTATGAAATTAAATTTATCAATCGCCAGAAAAATTATGCAAAACAATGGTTAAGCATTAAAACATTTAAACAGGTTGCTTTACAGAGAATAGGAAGGATTCATAAATAGTGCACCAACAAGAAAATTTGTTGCTCAAAGCAACCAATCAGAATCCTTGTAATTTACAAACATGGTTGAGATTTGTAAACTAGCAAGATAGACTTTAAAGGCACACGGTACATATAGTATGAAATACATTTATTAATATCAAAATGTTTTAAAAACAGTTATAAACAAAATAAAAAAGGAGAAAGTAAATAGCTGGTCCACAATGGTTATTGCAATAGTTATACAGTTTTACCAACAAAAAAGCTCAAAGAAAGCATCATTTTGTGAAGTTGGTTATAGAGTGCAAAACCGGATGGTGATCCAGAGGAAACCGGAGAAGTTGCTCTACATGTTGCGTGCAGATATTAGCGCTTCCTCAGGAACATTAACATTTTAATAAAGCGTATAGCCGCGTTGGGGTATACAACAATCGGTTATCCCAACATTGGCTGCGATTCAACCGAATATTTAGTCCTGACAATTAGGGGTGTAAAATCTTTGAAGCAAAAGTATATTGGATAGTGGGGCGATCAGTTGCTGATAAGCATTAGAAGAAAACCCAGTAACAGGGGTGTATGCATGGATGGTGGGGCTGATAGAATGAGCCACGTGATTGTCAGCAGGGGGGTAAACCTAACTCACTGACAGCTGACTTGGAGTCCTCCACTCTGAATGACTGGAGATAGTTGCAAGCACTGTCAAAATAAGATCCTTAGGGCCCACCGCCTCACTTAACATCCATGCACGCACCTCTGAATGATCAAAAGACTTTTGCACTCTATAACCAACTTCACAAAATGCTTTCTTTGAGCTTTTTTGTTGGTAAAACTGTATAACTATTGCAATAACCATTGTGGACCAGCTATTTACTTAATTTCTCCTTTTTTTGATTTTATGTTTATAACTGTTTTTAAAACATTTTGATAATACAATTTTGAGTTTTTCATACTTTATGTACCGTGTGCCTTTAAAGTTCATCTTACTAGTTTCCAAATAATCTCGGGATGGTGGCACATTCTAATATCGGTGCACTGACAGCATCACCCTGCCATTGTTACACATTAAATTTAGGCCTTTTTTCATACAAACATGGTTGGAAACTAACTGGGTGGCAAGAAAGGTTTCCTACAGCCCACTCTCCAAAAATAAGGCCTATGTTCTATGTTTAGGAGGCAACCTACTTACTAAACTTTTTGACTTGCATTCTAAGGTGCAGAGGTTAATGTTTTTTATACAGTTGTATTTGTTTCCACCTCACTTTCTGCATGTATTGTGATAGCTTTTGAGGTTGATATCTTTCGGTAACCGTAAAAGGGTTGTGTTTGTGAATTATAGGGGGGTGGGGGTCCCTGCAATTACTCCCTGATGTTTGAAACCTTCCTCACGGGTTTCAATGTCTCCAGCCGGCAAGGGCACGACTGACCTCCCCACATGTGCATGGGAGGCAACTCATTTGGCAATGGAGCATACAGAGTATACAATGACTGGCACATGTGCAGCTCTGTGTACATTCTAAGGAAGAAGATTATCAACAGGCAGGTAAGTAGAGATCCTCCCTGCTCACAAATTTGTATTTGTTCCACTTTTAGTAAGGTCTACCTGACAACATCTATCAAATTAAATATGCAATCATTTAAAAAGAAAATATATACCGTATTTATCGGCGTATAACACGCACCCTAACTTTAAGAGGGAAGTTTCAGGAAAAAAAAAACATTCCACAGCCCCGTGTATAATTCATATTATATATATTATATAAGTGGTGCAACGGATCGTCATTGATCCGTGATCCGAAAAATATTGATCCGAACCGCACACACATGATCCAAGGATTGATTTCTAAAAAAAAAAAAAAAAAGTTTTGCGCATGTTCAGTCCACACACAGCGTGGTCATGGCGATCGGAGGAACAGAGGAGCTTGAACGGCCCGAGTCATTTAAATGCCCTCTATGGGAGCATTTTGGCTTCCCTGTCAAATATAATGATGAAGGAAAGAGGTTAATGGATAAAACCGTGACGGTGTATAGGCACTGTGGCACAAGAATGCCATATGACAGTGGGAACACATCAAGCATTGTCACGCAATTGAAGTGACACCACCCCGGTGTTTCTCTGACAGGAGAGAAAACGAAAGCTGCTCAAAAACCGCTTAGCACCGCAGCATTTAAGCAGCCCCTTCTTGCACAATCAGACCAGGCTAAAGCCATCATAAACGCTATTGGCGTGTTTATAGGTGCAGAAATTAGGCCATATTTGGTTGTGCAAAACAAGGGCTTTAAACACATGCTGAAAGTGCTTGAGCCACGTTACGACTTTTTTTGTTGATCCATGGTGTACAATCAGCATAATGGGACACAAGTCATCACAGATGAAAGGATTAAGACTTCAAAATTTTTATATGTGACAATTTTCAGTGAAGGGTACTGTTCCTGCTACAGAGTAGCAAAGCTTTAAGACGAATGCATGCTTCCATCCTTTAGGCAAAAGTATTTTCGGTTCCGGCATGACTGCACCTTTGCACAGAGCCACGTCCATAAAGACAATGACTGAGGATTCTGGAGTAGAGAAACTCAAGTATCCCACATACAGCCTTGACCTCAACACTACTGAACACATTAAGGATGAATTGAATCTCTGATTGCAATCCTGGTCTTCTTATGCAGCATCAGTACTTGACTTAAAGCGGGGGTTCACCCAAAAAAATGTTTTAACATTACATTCAGCGGAGTTGTGAGCTAGAGATTAGGCTGTTTTTTTTATTTCATTGCAGTACATACCGTATTTTCACCGCGGCTTCCAGGTATGTAATCTGGGCATTCCTAATTTATTGACATCCTTCTGACCGGCGCATACAGCGCGTTACGAGTTGCCGAACGTCGGTGCGGCTCTATATGGCGCCTGAGCACCGACATTCGGCTTCTTTCGGCAACTTGTGACGCGCTGGTCGGATGGATGTCATTTCAATTTAGGAATGCCCAGTGCCGCAGATTACATACCCGGAAGCCGCGGTGAAAATACGGTATGTACTGCAATGAAGTTAAAAATAGGATGAGTAACAAGTGCATACAGTATATCTGTGAAGGTCTAGTGTCCCTAAACATTTGGTCGTATTGGGGAAATTTACTAAAACTAGAGGACTCTGATTGTGGCGCAAGCGGTGTATTGTAGCCAATCAGCTTGTTCAATTAAGCTTTGATAATAAAACCTGGAAGCCGATTGGTTAATATGCGCAGCTGCACCAGATTGAGTGCTCCGGTTTTAGTAAATGACAACTTCTTTACTCAGATTTAGATTTATTTTTTTTGTTACTTAGCGCTCTTAGACGTACATGTTAAATACTTTGTGGAAGATGATTTGAAACAATCTGTAATGCTCATGTATTTTTGTCTTATAACAGAAACTGCTAAACGCAACACTGGTTATTATGCAGTATTTTCCCTCTCTGTTGAACTGAAGTGTATTACAATGTTGTGCCCTCACACAGTTCACTGTATACATCTGAACTTCAGAAAGCATCCACTATCCTTTCAAACAGTATTTTATGAATGGATAAATTTGGGTTAGTTATAAAATAAACCTCCATACAGATTATGCTGCTCAACTGTAATCTTAGGCTCTGAATTACCGTAATCTCTCTGTAACACATGGAGGGGGACTGTCTCTTTTGAACTGGTCATTGTGCTGGCATTCCTCCTATGCTTACAAACAAAAAGCTACTTGTATTGTGTAATTTGGATTGCGACATTCTCATTGTGGTCACGGAGCTAGTGGGATGTCAGTCATGCGATACGAAAGTCAACAAGTCAATAGCTAGTCCCCTTAAACAAGGGCTTCATTAACAATCATTTTGTGGCATTAAATAAAATGTATTTTTAATCTGCTATTAATGCAAGGAAAGAGTTTAATTCTAGTGGGCTGCTGGAACTTGACAAAAGAATGATTAACAACCCCAGAACAAAAGAATCTGTGGCATATACAATAAGAGAATAAACACATTTATTGCTTCCCAGAAGAATATGCTTACCTCTGAGTAGAGAGGAGGAGGCAAGTAACGAAATTCTTGGATATATGCAAAAAGTGGTCCTTGAAGTGCCAACTCAAAATTATCACAAATATTTGATGATAAAAGATTTTGTCTCTGCTCTTCTGTGACAATTTCAGCATAGCTAGGGGGTGCTGGAACAAAACAAAAAAAACACAAATTTAAGAAAATCCCCAAAAATAAATAAAAAGTAAAAGAGAATGTATAATAAAGAGCACCTATGGAAGTCAGTTGTAGGTGTTTGCTACTTTTAAACCTCAGTCCTGAGCTAAGCACATGCAATAGAACAGTTGCATTTACATTCTGGACCTTATGCAACAATACTGCATGACCATGTACATGCTTGTGGCCAAAGAACAGCACGTGAAAGAAAGAATGTGATGGATTGCAACATCTGTCAGAAGAGAGAAAAAAAAAAAAAAGTACACAGAATTGGGAAATTACCTTCAGGTCGTTCAGGTAGGACAAAGCCCAGCCAATTGTTCATGCTGTACTGACTGCTAACACTTGATGTCCGGCTGCCAAATGGATGCAAGGGAATTGTTCCAATGACTAGTGGTAAATTAAGGAATAAGTCCATTGCGCCTGGAATATCCACATATACCTAAAAGTTAAAGACAAAATCAACTTAATAGCAAGAAAACATGTCCATTATACTTATTTGGCTTCCATTTTATGATTATATTTATTTGGCTTCTTTTTTATCCTGTAAACCAAAACATTCATACTTGTGCTTCGGCCCCTAAGCTATACATGGTTATTGTTTTTAGGATTTCCCAGTCTACAGCTTTGAAATATGTCCACTATAGACACACTGTGGGAAATATTTCCACCACATACACAGGCCAGTAATCAGATCAGACTAAATCTGCCCAAGTGCTTGGTTAGTTTTAAGCATTTATTCCAAATTTCTATAGTAGATAGAGCTTATAAGAAAGTTGATGGGCATAAATATCTATGAAAAAGGAACTTACATATTCCAATAGCACTAATACTGCAACATTTTTGGTTTGTTTCCCTCAGCAATAGTATTTGCAGCTAAGTAAATGTAATATCAATGTAAATCTAATATCAAACGTCCACAAACCACCATTTTTTATTGTAAAACACTATTTCCTGCTAATGTCTGCTGTACTGACTGGATTGTAGTTACATGGTGGGCCACTAAAACCACAATAAATAGTATTAGGCATTTGGAAGCCATGAGTGCCATTTTGTCCAACGTACCATGAGAGAATATTCCACACGGATTATGCTGCAGTCGATGATGGAAGGGGAGACGGGAGGGATTTTAAGCTGCTTGCCATTCCAGGTCTCCGTTTTTCCAGAAGATAGGGACTCTCCTCGTAAATTGGCAACAAGTTGTTTCACCTCTTTCATTTTCCCTTTGGCATAGAAAGTCTGTGTCTGATATATGGCTGCCTTAGGTACAACCATCCGGGAAGAACAATTCTCAATCTCTGCGAAGATTTGAATTGATTCACCTTCAAGAAGATAGAAATGAGCTTTAGTGGGTTTGCAGTACAAGAGAGAATATTTTTGTTTTTTTATCTGAAACCAATACATAATGGACTATAACTCATTATATGCCAAACTTCGTAAAGCTAAAACAATGCCCAGCAAAAATAAAATACACATTTCTACATAAAGTAAATATATTTACCTGGTGTATAGCCCTTCCTTTCAATTTTGGCACTTAAGGATATTGGACCTGAGGTACAAAACCAACAACACAACGTTTTCTCTTTTGTGCCTGCTTGTGGTGACTGCAAAAGAAAGAAAAAAAATATATACATTATTATAAATCCTAAATGTATAAAGCAGAGCCAACAAATAACTTAAGCTATCCTGTCTAGTGCTTGCGGCCTACAAAGCCATTTTGTTAGTTGAACCAATGTAGAATGCAGTCTGCTCTGTTTTTAAGAAACTGCAATCTGACACATGCCAGCTAAATGCCCATGAAACCTGACTAAGTTTTATGAGATACTTGTGAATTTATAAAGCTGCATTTCAATGGTCTTGGAAAAGTTTAGAAAGCAGCTACGGCCACAGCCTAAAGAACATGAAAATTCATAATATACTAAAGATGCTCTGTGCTGGAGGTTGCCAATGTATAAATTATTCATCCAGCTCATACAAATGGTCAAGTGATTAATAACTGGCCAGCCAAACTTACAGCAGATGCCATGTTTGCTATGGTTATGAAAGCAGTATGCAGATTAGTTATAATTGCAAATATTGTTATAATGGCTGCTAAAGTTAGTGCAACTTGTACAGTCAGAAAATATAGATTTCTAGCTGAAGTAAACGTCTAATGACAAATAATCTAATGTCCACTGGCGTTTATCACGCGTAAAAAAATCTCCTTTTATAAAAAAGAAACAAATATATATATATATGTCTTACCAATAATGAAGGAGTGTTGATATCTATATGCTCAAACACGGTGAATTCCTTCTTTAATTTTACTGGTAGCAGCCAGGCTCTGTGCAATTCTGCTTTCACCCAATACCGTACACTACCGTGTCTCCCTTCAAATGAGGTAGCAAGTGGTCTGTACAAAAGAGGAAGGCAAAATTAGTGACGGTGCTTCAGTCAGGGAACATTAAAATCCAGCCTGGTGCTGGTTCATGCAAAGCATGTTTAATAGACAAAGCCACATAGGCAGGTGTTTTTAGGTAAAGGGTCTGAATTGTGTACATTAGAATGTACATTGTCAATGAACAGACAAAAGCAGGGCTTCTGAAAAGATATAGGACAAAGGCAGGAGTAGACCTGTGTCATAGAACTAATATGTGGTGGCATTATCCCTCATAGTACATGTAGGGCAGGTCAATATACTACTGCTAGGGAGTGGTGTAGTCCAACAAAAGACCGTTAGAAGATACTTACGTCTGTGGAAGCTCGAAACTAAATGCATATTCATGGCGTCCTGAAGTAATAGTGGTCAGTCCTTCTTCTGAGTTATCATCATCTGAAAGAAAAAGAAAATACCTTCAATATTTCCATTTACCTCAAACGTGTTTGTTCAGTTAGACAACACTTACTGCAAATTTACCAAAGGCTGCAAGCCATTTTATATAAAATAAATTCAATTAAGCATTGGCGACACATTATGGCTGCATTAGAAAGTCCTATGCCAGATACATGGAAGCTGTACCAAGATTGGTTGCAAACACTTTTACAGTGTGGCACTATGGATGCGACAAATTCATTAACAAATATCGCCATGTCAGTGAAAAAATGTAGGAGCTACATAGGACCTCTTCTATGTTGGAAGCACATTGTGTTGCTTGTGCAAGTAAAGTATCACAGACACAATTTTGTCTGGTAAATATCAGATGAATTCATAGACACTTTACCAAAGGCAAATTCATAAAGAAACACCACCATGTCGGTGATACAGGGTGGAGGTAAATAGGTCTCTTCCATGATGAAGAAATTGTGTCGCATGTGAAAGAATTGTCTCAAAAATGTTTTGTCTGAGGTAAATCTGCAATTATTCTTATACACCTTACTGTGACAAATTAATTAAGAAATTCTGCCATTTCGGTGATACAAGGTAAAGGTACATAGATCCTCTTCCAGGTTGAATAATATGTGTAGGCATTGTATCGCAGACCAAATTTTTGTCTAAGGTAAATGTGTAATTATTTCCTACACACTTTACTGCGACAAATTCACCATGTCAGTGACACAAGGTGGAGGTGCATAGGGCCTCTTCTACAGGTCATTCTCAAAAAATTAGCATATTGTGATAAAGTTAATTATTTTCTGTAATGTACTGATAAACATTAGACTTTCATATATTTTAGATTCATTACACACAACTGAAGTAGTTCAAGCCTTTTTTTTGTTTTAATATTGATGATTTTGGCATACAGCTCATGAAAACCCAAAATTCCTATCTCAAAAAATTAGCATATTTCATCCGACCAATAAAAGAAAAGTGTTTTTAATTAAAAAAAAAGTCAACCTTCAAATAATTCTGTTCAGTTATGCACTCAATACTTGGTCGGGAATCCTTTTGCAGAAATGACTGCTTCAATTCGGCGTGGCATGGAGGCAATCAGCCTGTGGCACTGCTGATGTGTTATGGAGGCCCAGGATGCTTCGGTAGCGGCCTTAAGCTCATCCAGAGTGTTGGGTCTTGCGTCTCTCAGCTTTCTCTTCCCAATATCCCACAGATTCTCTATGGGGTTCAGGTCAGGAGAGTTGACAGGCCAATTGAGCACAGTAATACCATGGTCAGTAAACCATTTACCAGTAGTTTTGGCACTGTGAGCAGGTGCCAGGTTGTGCTGAAAAATGAAATCTTCATCTCCATAAAGCTTTTCAGCAGATGGAAGCATGAAGTGCTCCAAAATCTCCTGCTAGCTAGCTGCATTCACCCTGCCCTTGATAAAACACAGTGGACCAACACCAGCAGCTGACATGGCACCCCAGACCATCACTGACTGTGGGTACTTGACACTGGACTTCAGGCATTTTGTCATTTCCCTCTCCCCAGTCTTCCTCCAGACTCTGGCACCTTGATTACCGAATGACATGCAAAATTTGCTTTCATCCGAAAAAAGTACTTTGGACCACTGAGCAACAGTCCAGTGTTGCTTCTCTGTAGCCCAGGTCAGGCGCTTCTGCCGCTGTTTCTGGTTCAAAAGTGGCTTGACCTGGGGAATGCGGCACCTGTAGCCCATTTCCTGCACACGCCTGTACACGGTGGCTCTGGATGTTTCTACTCCAGACTCAGTCCACTGCTTCCGCAGGTCCCACAAGGTCTGGAATCGGTCCTTTTCCACAATCTTCCTCAGGGTCCGGTCACCTCTTCTCGTTGTGCAGCGTTTTCTGCCACACTTTTTCCTTCCCACAGACTTCCCACTGAGGTGCCTTGATACAGCACTCTGGGAACAGCCTATTCGTTCAGAAATTTATTTTTGTGTCTTACCCTCTTGCTTGAGGGTGTCAATGATGGCCTTCTGGACAGCAGTCAGGTCGGCAGTCTTACCCATGATTGCGGTTTGGAGTAATGAACCAGGCTGGGAGTTTTTAAAAGCCTCAGGAATCTTTTGCAGGTGTTTATAGTTAATTAGTTGATTCAGATGATTAGGTTAAGAGCTCGTTTAGAGAACCTCTTCATGATATGCTAATTTTTTTAGATAGGAATTTTGGGTTTTCATGAGCTGTATGCCAAAATCATCAATATTAAAACAAAAAAAGGCTTGAACTACTTCAGTTGTGTGTAATGAATCTAAAATATATGAAAGTCTAATGTTTATCAGTACATTACAGAAAATAATGAACTTTATCACAATATGCTAATTTTTTGAGAATGACCTGTATGTTGAATAAATTGTGTCAGACAGAATTTTGTCTGAGGTAAATCTGCAATGAATTCATATACACCTTACTGCGACAAATTCATCAAGAGACACCACCGTGTCGGTAATACAAGGTGAGGGTGCATAAGGCTTCACCCATTTTGAATACATTTTGTGTCACACATGTAGGTATTGTGCCCTAGACAAAATATTGTTTGAGGTAAATCTGCAACGATTTCTATACCCCTAAAAAAGGGAATGTCGCAAAGTTGCCCCATTTGTTGCAAAGACAGGGGACAGATTCCTAATGAGTCTCTTGATGTGTTTTATCAATATCAGGGAAAAGCACAGAATGGGTTTGTTAACCGATGCTTTTTCATTTAAGGTTATGAAGCAACGCACAATGCATGAAGTGTTGTAAAACTATTTCATTATTTCACAATGTACTTGAATTTTTTTTATTTTTAATCATAAAATCTTCAGAACCAGATTTCATTGCTTAACGAACGAGCTAAACTGGCAGAAAGAGAGAACAATGCAAGTAACCAGCCAACAATAAAACCCAGTCCATGGCTTTAAGGTCACACCCCAGTCATTGAATGGAGATATTAAGGACCCATTTGCAGTAAACAACATGACCTTCCCATGTTATCGTGGTCAAATCAGGGCACATCGTTCATCTCATTTTGGGTGTATGAAGTATAGGGGAGAAATGGCAGCCTAGCAAGTTATGAAAAATGGGAGGAAAATATATACAAAAATAAAAAATTATGTAAAAATGGATTACATGCTTCTATATTTAATCTAATTGAGGTCTAAACCAACGACTGTAGCAGGATCACCAAAGAGAAGGCTCATGATCCGACCACAAAGACCACATAGCGTAGGAATGTGTCACGGTATATTCTTATTTATATTTTATTTTCTCTGTAAAGCTACAATGTGTTCTTTATATTAAAAACCAGCTTCCTTTTTTTTCCCCTTCTCTGCTGCAAAGTTTTTTTCCTTCATGCCAGCTCAGCAATCTCCTGGAAAAAGAGCACTAGCGGCTGTACAGTGTGGTAAACAAGTGCTGAGCTGTCAATCACAGACAGACTCTAGCAGGAGAGGACCGGCCTGAACCGGTGCAAGCAGATCCTCAGCCAGTCCCTCATATGCATAGACATGACGTAGCTGGATGGAGAGATGGCGGAGCACAACCTAGCCTGCTGTTTCTGCAACCGCCTACTCCTTTCCCAGGCTTTCCGCCCCCTTCTTCCGGGTGTAGTAGGGACCATGCTGGGTGCTCAGCCACAGGCAATGTGCTGCTGAGCCCCATGGCTACAAATTCCTCGAAATTTTCGCCACGCTTTTTGTCTGTTGCCCAGGGAAATCCTAGTGACATTAGTCATTTTAACAGACAAGGCTTGATTTAGTAAAAGGAAGTAGAGGAAAGGGAAAATTCACATTGCAAAGCATGCCTAATCACCTTAAATGTTTTTTTTATAAATAAATTATATATATATATATATATATATATATATATATATATATATATATATATATATATATATATATATATATATATATATATATATATATATATATATATTTTGTTAGCACATGATTGGATGAATAAAGTCAGCACAACTTCACCTCATTCACTAAGCGAAGGTAAAATTCACATTGCAAAGAATAATAAATAATCCCCCCAAAAAAAAAAAAAGTATTTTTGCTTGCACATGACCAAAGTCAGAACAGCGTCACCTCATTCACTATGCTATATGAAAAGTCATGAACACCCTAAACAATTTTAGTAAATCAGCCCCGGCCAGGGAAAGGGGGTGGGGGGCTATTTATAAACCTTCCAGGTTTATAGAAGGTTGCCCCTTGAAACTGTCAGGTCGTGTCTATATCTGGCAAACTACTAATCGGGTAACGGACTGTAAAGTCCAGAAATGTGTGTGTGTGTGTATATATATATATATATATATATATATATATATATATATATATATTTCTAGTTAGCCATGTGCTTACTGCTAGTCTTGAGGTGCAAGACATCCAACTTTTAGACCAGGTTCACACCGACAGCGGGAATTTCACTCACGCCATTTCATTCCCGCATGCCAGTCTGACTTCGGGGGCGATTTCGGAGACCTATAGGTGGGTTTCCGCACAGATGTCTATGGAAATCGCACCCCCAAAAAAAATAATAAAAAAAAATCACCAAAATTACTACAGAAACTACTTTTGGAAGTCGGTGGGGAGCAGTAAATGCAGCGTTGCACCGATTCAGGCAATGTCATTGCCAGCAATTGGCATGCGATTTGACATGTCAAATCGCTCCAATGTGAATCAGGGCTAAAGGGCACACCATTCCCTTACAAGATACCCAACTCTGTGGCACCAGGGGAGTTTAATACGTGTTTGGTTTTAAAAGGGGATATGGTGGTAACCCTATGTGTATGGTATATGACTGGCACAGGGAACGCCGCACCTTCTGCCAGGCCTTGCTGGGACTTGTAGTTCAATGGATTTCTGCTACAGTTTTCTCATTAGAGAATACAGGTCTAAACACAATTCCATAGTTTTTTTTTTTTAGAATAACGATATTTATACACAAACTGCACTGTAACAGACAACACAGACAGCTAGATCCTGAGCATGGTGACTTTTACTGTAAAAGGAGTATATAACTTGGTGTCCCCAGGACAGGAAGTGCCATGCGGTACCCTCCCCCAGCCCTCTTGTGTACCATATATAGAACTCTTCCCCATTACAAGACACGCTGCCTTCTAGAACAATGTGCAGAGCAGTACACGGGTTAATCAGCCTACACAACCACGGGCCACGCCCACTTCCTTCCACCTGTTCCTCGGGTGCCCTAAGCAACAGGGGCGAGCCAATCAAAAAATGTTGCCATCTCCTTGGCAACAGCCTAACACAAGCTCATCCACCAATAAGCAGAGGGCTGGGTGCGGCTTGGCTCTCCCCCTCCCAGCAGAACACCAAGCTTGTGTGAGAGTCGCCTGCCCGAGCTGGAGCTGCACGTAACCGGAGAGCAGCCACATTAACCCCGTCACTGCCACAGATTACAGCTGGTCTATGGCTCTAGAAGCATGTATAGCGCCAACCTGTGCGGTGGTGATCACTGATCTGTATTCTAACATATCTCAGCCGCTCATACACAGACCATGTTTTATCTCAGCACACACCATCATCTGCCCCATATTAGTTATTGCAGTACAGTACAGAGAGGCTATGACTGGCCACCGGCCCAGCCAGTGATCAGCACAAGCCCAGCCAGTGATCAGCACAAGCCCAGCCATTGATCAGGGTGTAAATGGGATCTGTGGCTGCATTTCTCTGATCTCTATATGTATGTGTGCCATTCTCTCCTGGAAGATATGAAGTCATCGGTACCACCTGACAGCAGAGCAGCCAATGGGCGGCGTGCAGAGGAGGTTCCCCCTCCCACTCCCAGCTCTCTCCACTGACACCACTAGCCCAAAACAGGATTGAACCGCTTCTAACAAAGGCAGCCTGAAACTTCAGAAAAACAAGATGATTCCTACCCCCCCACCCCCTCCTTCCTTCCCATCTAATGACTGTAGGCTATGGGATACCAGCTTGCACCCAGCACCATATTGGGGGGGGGGGGGGTCCATTACCAGTATACAGAACATACACCTACTATACAAAGTTATGATGGAGATCAGGTGGGATCCACATTGCTTCATCACCTGGACACAGATCTGCATGCATTGCTTCAACAACATCTATACAGTGTATCCAATTTATCCAGCAGACAATTGGGGGGGGGGGGTACTATTATAGGACCCCCTCCTGCAAAAGTTGTGATAGAAATGATCAGATGTGCTTCTTGTATCCTGATCACAGATCTGCCTGCCATTCTGTAAAAACATCTATACATTGTATTGTAACCAATTGATCCTGGGGGGGGGGGGGGGGGGTCTACTATTATACAACCCCCACCTGCAAAGGTTATCATGGGGATGATTAGATCAGATGTGCTCCATGCTGCAACAACATCTATACAGTGTAGGCAATTGATGCTGTACAGACTGGGGGGCATCCACTATTATGCAACCCCCCACCTACAGAAGTTATAATGGAGATGATGATAGGTGGGGGGGTCGGGGTGCTTCTTGTATCCTGATCACACAAGATCTGCCTTGTATTGTATCCAATTGATCCTTCACACATTGGGGGGCATCTACCATTATACAACCCCCACCTACAGAAGTTATAATGGAGATGGTGGGGGGGGGGGGGGGGGGGTGCTTCTTGTATCCTGATCACACAAGATGTGCCTACCATAACAACTATACATTGGATCCAAATCAATCCTGCACAGATTGGGGGGTATCTACTGTTATACGACCCCCCACCAACGAAAGTTATGATCACATAGCTCTGCATACCCATTCACCCATCACCCTCGCAGTATAGTATTAGGGGGTACATCATCTACCATTATGCAGCACACAGCTACCACAGAAGTTACAATGGAGATGATGAGCTGTGCTCCTTCTAGTCTCATCCCATAGCGATACATGTCTTGCTGCAATAACATGTATACATTGTAAGCAATGCACCCCAGCAGTATTGGGGGGGGGGAGGTCTTCCATTATGCAGCACACACACCCACAAAAGTTATGCTGGAGATGATCAGTGCTCCTTCCATTCTGAGCTCATAGGTACATGGCATGCTGTAATAAGCAGACATTGGAAGCCATGCACCCCAGCAATATTGGGGCTCACCTACAGAAGTTATGATGAAGATGGGCGCACAGATCTACATAACATGTCCCCAACCCATCACCCCTTTCTAGCAGTACTGCCCCCCCCCCCCATCATATAGAGAAATTGTGCAGTGTATGGGGAGAACATGTCATAGGAAGTAATGGGGAGTATTGGGGTGCACATCTGATATCATAGGAAGTAATGAGGAGTATTGGGGTGCATGGAGCACATCTGATGTCATAGGAAGTAATGAGGAGTATTGGGTTGCAGGGAGCACAGCTGTCGTAGGAAGTAATAGAGAGTATTGAGGTGCAGGGAGCACATCTGATGTCATAGGAACTAATGGGGAGTATTGGGGTGCAGGGAGCACATCTGATGTCATAGGAAGTAATGGGGAGTATTGGGGTGCAAGGAGCACATCTGATATCATAGGGAGTATTGGGGTGCAGGGAGCACATCTGATGTCATAGAAAGTAATGGGGAGTATTGGGGTGCAGGGAGCACAGCTGATGTCATAGAAAGTAATGGGGAGTATTGGGGTGCAGGGAGCACAGCTGATGTCATAGAAAGTAATGGGGAGTATTGGGGTGCAGGGAGCACAGCTGATGTCATAGAAAGTAATGGGGAGTATCGGGGTGCAAGGAGCACATCTGATGTCATAGAAAGTATTGGGGTGCAGGCACTAACCTCTCTCGTGTCCGATGAGGATGTCTTTGTGGTTGAAGTATTCCACCTCCTCGGTGTAGTTCTGGGTGTAGGCAGTATTAGATCCCGCATTCCTGGACTCCGTCCACCGGACTTTGGCGTGTCCCCGGGCATAGATCTTCAGAGACTTCACCCGGATCTCCCCGGTCACCTCCAGATTCACCTTCCCTGAGACGGTGTCCCCGCTGGAATAGACGGGGACATGGCTGCCGTTCAGACAGTCGTAGCTTATGGTCAGACTCTTCACCTTTCCCAGCACCATGATTGGAAAAATGTATAAAAAATAGAGATGTGACGGTGAATGGACGAGGATCTCATACAGAGTATTGCACTGCTTGGGGTGGGGGATGGGGGAGCCTTGTAGTAAGGCAAGATCAGTGCAGTCCGGTCATTGGGGGAGCGGGGTGTGCTCTTCTCTATGGTCTCTCTACAAAGACGGCTGTCTGCAGTGTGCCGGCTCACTTTATCAACAGCTTTGTGAAAAACAAGCTCACTGCGCATGCTCCCCTCCCTCTGACACCTCTCCCTCACTCCTCCTAGCCTGTGCTCTAACAGCCCCTTCTCCCAGAAAACTTTATAGGACGTGCCCTGGGTTTTTGCTGCTGTTTATTCAGCAATTGCAGATTCCCCAGGCTGGCTGTGCAGTCATACATGGCTTCATGTCTGTAGAGGAAGGGAGAAGTCTACAATGCAGCAGAGACGATGGGCCAAGGGCAGCCTTTGTATGGTGTGCATGGTCACATATCCCTGGGAACATCCACCTACTAAGGTCTCAGAGAGGGCCCATGTGGCCTCTGAAAACCCCACCTGCAATGCTCCTTGGCCCCTGAGCTCCCCTCCTGCAATCCTCCCTTGCCCATGTGCCCCCCAAACCACCACCTGCAATCCCTGTGGCCCCTGAGCCCCATACCTGCAATCCTTTCTGGCTCCTCAGCGCCTCACCTGCAATGCTCCCTGGCCACTGAGCTCCCTTCCTGCAATCCCTCCTGTCCCATTTTCCCCCCAAACCACCACCGGCAATCCCTGTGGCCCCTGAGCCCCATACCTGCAATCCTTTATGGCTCCTCAGCGCCTCCCCTGCAATGCTCCCTGGCCCCTGAGCTCCCCTCCTGCAATACCTCCTGTCCCATGTTCCCCCCAAACCACCACCTGCAATCCCTGTGGCCCCTGAGCCCCATACCTGCAATCCTTTATGGCTCCTCAGCGCCTCCCCTGCAATGCTCCCTGGCCCCTGAGCTCCCCTCCTGCAATCCCTACTGTCCCATGTTCCCCCCAAACCATCGCCTGCAATCCCTGTGGCCCCTGAGCCCCATACCTGCAATCCTTTCTGGCTCCTCAGCGCCTTACCTGCAATGCTCCTTGGCCCCTGAGCTCCCCTCCTGGAATCCTCCTTGCCCATGTTCCCCCCAAACCACCACCTGCAATCCCTGTGGCCCCTGAGCCCCATACCTGCAATCCTTTCTGGCTCCTCAGCGCCTCACCTGCAATGCTCCCTGGCCACTGAGCTCCCTTCCTGCAATCCCTCCTGTCCCATTTTCCCCCCAAACCACCACCGGCAATCCCTGTGGCCCCTGAGCCCCATACCTGCAATCCTTTATGGCTCCTCAGCGCCTCCCCTGCAATGCTCCCTGGCCCCTGAGCTCCCCTCCTGCAATACCTCCTGTCCCATGTTCCCCCCAAACCACCACCTGCAATCCCTGTGGCCCCTGAGCCCCATACCTGCAATCCTTTATGGCTCCTCAGCGCCTCCCCTGCAATGCTCCCTGGCCCCTGAGCTCCCCTCCTGCAATCCCTACTGTCCCATGTTCCCCCCAAACCATCGCCTGCAATCCCTGTGGCCCCTGAGCCCCATACCTGCAATCCTTTCTGGCTCCTCAGCGCCTTACCTGCAATGCTCCTTGGCCCCTGAGCTCCCCTCCTGGAATCCTCCTTGCCCATGTTCCCCCCAAACCACCACCTGCAATCCCTGTGGCCCCTGAGCCCCATACCTGCAATCCTTTCTGGCTCCTCAGCGCCTTACCTGCAATGCTCCTTGGCCCCTGAGCTCCCCTCCTGGAATCCTCCTTGCCCATGTGCCCCCCAAACCACCACCTGCAATCCCTGTGGCTACTGAGCCCCATACCTGCAATCCTTTCTGGCTCCTCAGCGCCTCACCTGCAATATTTCCTGACCCTTGAGCTCCCTTCCTGCAATCCCTCCTGGCCCATGCGGCCCCCAAACCCACACCTGCAATCCTTGTGGCCCCTGAGCCCCACACCTGCAAATCTCCCTGGCCCATGTGGCCACTGAACCCTCCACCTGTAGTCCTTCCTAGCCCCTGAGCCTCCCTTCTGCATTCCCTCCTAAGTCTATGCAGCCCCCCACCTACAATTCTCCCTGGCCCATGTGGGCCCCCCACCTGTAATCCCCCCTGGCCCTGAGCCCCGTACTTGCAATCCTCCTTGACCCATGCAGCCCCTGAGACCCCCTTCTGCAATCCTCCTTTGCCCGTGCAGCCCCTGAGCCCCCTTTTTGCAATCCCTCTTGGCCCATGCAGCCCACGTCGTGCCATTGCTTCAGTTAGATGTGCCGTTACCGGCGGCTCCCGCACACATGCGCCACCCATCACGGCTCCGCCAATCACAGCGCTGGAGCTCCATCAATTTACTCAGTGCTTTACATACACACACTGTACATTCACATCAGTCCCGGCCCTCAAAGTGCTTACAATCTTAGGTCCCTAAGTCTAGGTTCACACTTTAAAATCAATGCCCATTAGTTTCACACATCAATGCCCATCACTGCCTCTCTTCAGTGCCCATGAGTGCCGCCAATACGTGCCGCCTATCAGTGCTCATCAGTGTCCATATGTGCGACATATTAGTGCCTCCTCATCAGTGTCACCTAATCAGCGCCCCCTCATCAGTGCCGCCTCATCAGCGCACATCAGTGAAGGAGAGGAATTTGTTATTTACAAAATTTACTGACAGAAACTAAGAAAAAAAAAATACCTTTTCCAAATTTTCTGTCTTTTTTTTTTGTAAAAAAACAGCAATGATTAAATACCACCAAAAGAAAGTTCTATTTGTGTGAAGACAATTATAAAAATGTAACATGATTACAGTGTAGCATGACTGCGCAATTGTCATTCAAAGTGTGAAAGCACTGACAGCTGAAAATTGGCCTGGGCAGGAAGGGGGTGAAAGTGCCCAATAGGTAAGTGGTTAAAGCCAAACTCCACTTCACGCTACAGTTACAGAAACAGTTTTTTAATTATTTTGAGATAAAGGTTTTTACATGAATATATAAAGGTTGAGGGTGTAAACATCCCTGTCAGTGTTGCTATGCATGCATCTATCCATTATGCATATAGGGGGTGGCAACTGGCAAGGATAAGGCAGGGTAGCGCCCAGATGCCCCTAATGGACCGCCCCTGTAAAGCAGCCCATTTAGTTGGTTCTGCTACGTGTTCAATCAGTACTGCAGGTCTGATCATGTATTCTGACAGTGAAGGAGTCCCCGTTGTCAGAATACAATAGCACAGCGGAGAGGATCCCTCCATCCACCTCGTCTGTGTAAATTGGGGAGCCAGCTGTATAGCCAGCTTTAGTGTTTAATAGATATCATTGGTAGTTTGCGGATTGCATTCACTTGTGTAGTACCACCCCCACAGGAGCTGCTGGATTAGATTTGGGCCTGCCGTTACCTTACTGTTCACCGCGCTCTCTTAGGGGTCCTCCTTGAAGAGTTATCTACAAATGTCCGCACCAACACTTAGTTTCTTTTCTTCAAGGGTTTTATTAACCACTTGCTTACTGGGTACATATACCCTCGTCCCGCCCAGGTGACATTTCAGCTTTCGGCACTGTCATGCTTTAAATGAAAATTGCGCAGTTGTGCGAAGTGGCTTCCAAACAAAATTGACGTCCTTTTTTTTCCCCACAAATAGCGCTTTCTTTTGGTGGTATTTGATCACCTCTGCGGTTTTTAGATAGATACAGCTAAACAGTGCCAGAATCTTTCAGCCAGTCGGCAGCACCGTGAAGTAAATTGGCCAGGATGCATCCTTCAATTGAGTCCCCAATTGCATGGCTTCTTCCCGCAGGCAAGTCAGCACAGGACCACCCCTGGACCAGTAGGCCCCAGAAACTCCTGGGCCTACTCTCAGTTGCGGAGTCTCGGGCCAGCAGGCCCCGAGGCCTAAAGACTGTTCACACATCCCTGAGGTCAGGAGGGCCATCAGGTCAGGATCGGAAGACCCCGCCAGAACGGTGTCTGTCCCTTAACCAATTGATACCCGCCCACCGTCATATGACATCCAAAACGGGGACCTGTTATCCCGGGTGGACATCATAGGACGTCCTTGGCTTTGCGGGGGGATATCTCAATGATGCTTGCACCCAGAGGCATTATTGAGATATCATTTTTTAGCGGCGGCGATCCTGCGCACCGTAAGAACGATCATAGCGGCGGTTCCGCCACTAGATCGTTCTTACAGGCGGCGGGAGGGGACATCCCCCCTCCCGCTGCCACCCGGTGCTTCTCTGGGCTCTTCCGTCCCATCGGGGGCCCGGAAAGATGATCACCATCCGCCGGATGTTTGCCATAGAGATGACTGGTGACCAGATAGTCACCAGTCATCTCTATGACCGTCGGAGGCCCAGGCGCGATGTGATGACGTCACGCCCGGGTCCCCGTAAGTAAACAAACCGCAATTACGGCTAGTTTGAATGAGATCTGTGAATTTTTTTTCACAATCTCATTCTTTCCAGCCTGGAGGAAAGATGTGGGGTCTTATTGACCCCGCATCTCTCCTTAAAGAGGACCTGTCACACACATTCCTATTACAAGGGATGTTTACATTCCTTGTAATAGGAGTAAAAGCGATTGAAAAAAAAAATGTAAAAAAAAAAAAGTGTAAAAAATAAATAAATAAGTAAAATAAACAAAAATATTAATAAAAAAAATTAAATGCCCCTGTCCCCGGTAGCTCGCGCTCAGAAGCGTACGCACACGTAAGTCCCGCCCACGTATGTAATTGTCGTTCAAACCACACATGTGAGGTGTCGCCGCGTGCGTTAGAGCGTGTGCAACAATTCTAGCACTAGACCTCCTCTGTAACTCTAAACTGGTAACCTGTAAAAATGTTAAAGTGTCGCCTATGGAGATTTTTAAGTATCGAAGTTTGGCGCCATTCCATGAGTGTACGCAATTTTAAAGCATGACAGGTATCTATTTACTCGGCTTACCATCATCTTTCATATTTTACCAAAAAATTGGGCTAACGTTACTGTTTTGTTATTTTTTAATTTATGAAACCATTTTTTTTTTAATAAAAAAAAGCCGTTTGAAAAATTATTGCGCAAATACGGTGCAAGATAAAAAGTTGCAATGACCGCCATCTTATTCCCTAGGGTGTCTGCTAAAAAAAACATATATAATGTTTGGGGGTTCTGAGTAATTTTCTAGCAAAAGAATGATGATTTGTACATGTAGGAGAGAAGTGCCAGAATAGGGCCGGGAAGGAGGTGGGTTTTAAAGCCCTGTATTGAAGTGGTTAAGTACCTTCTCCCAGAATGCACAGTGGCGGAAACCACGCCCACTGGGCTGCTTCTGGGAAAAAGGCACCCAATACAGTTAACCTTGACTCCTGGTGACAGCGACACTCATAGTCAAGTGGAGAATGTGCAACGCAGCTGAACTGGAACAGAAACCCAAAATTTGGCATAATCATTCTGAGGTAAACTACAGCTCAGATAAGTAAATATACAAATAGCGCCTACCCAACAGGAGCAGGATGCTACACTTGTTTTATTTGCTCCTGAAGACTTGGCTCCTCTTGAATCTTCTTCTCCCATTTCTTACATGGTGGACATGCTGGCTATTCATTGTTAGAAATATTAATAAATATCCACAGTTTGATAATTCAGTAACTATGCAGTACACAAAGTTACACAAGGTCTGCACTATGACTCTAGCATTGTTATATTAGGGAACAGATACACTGTGATGAGTAGTGGTGTAAATGATTTACTTACCATACAGAAAAAAATAAAAATAAAGTTAAAACCTGTCTGTGGTTTATTTAAAATACCAACACAGATTCTGTGAATGTGAGAAGGGGTGTAGCAATTGTTGCAAGTGGTTTATGAGGCTACTTAGTATATTTTTTTCTGACCACTTCAGTATTCAGTGTGGTGTAGCTGATATATCACATTGTTGCACATCGATTTTTACATGGCTGCAAATAAGGTTTGTGAAGAACTCCATTAAAATTACGGAAAATATCTGTATTCTCCAAAAACAACCCACACACATACACTGCTTAATGGTTCCGTATTCTATATGTTTATGTCTTCTGTGAGCCCCAACCCCTTTTATTCCCTTAATTCTATTTTTGTGGAACAATCAGTGCACATTATTTGTGGTCATTCGCACTGCTTTATGCACACTACAAATGTCATAGTCCCTAGTCCATTTTGGGAGCGAGCTATATACAGTGGCACCATGGGAAAAAAAATGTAGCCACCCTCTAACAGGAAGTCATATTACAGCAACCCCCCCCCCCCCCCCAAAAAAAAAAAACAGGAGGCTGAGAGCAATGGACTAGGAATTATGCCACGTACACACGATCACTTTATGTGATGAAAAAAAACTACATTTTTTGCGAAGTAAAAAAACAACGTTTTGGAAACTTCAATTTTCAAAAACGACGTTGCCTACACACCATTGTTTTTTCACAATGCTCTAGCAAAGCGAGGTTACGTTCACCACTCTTTTCCATTGAAGTTCTCTTCATAACTAGCTTCTGGGCATGCGCGGGTTGAAAAACGTTGTTTTAAACGTCGTTTTTTTGCTACACACGGTGACTTTTTGTGAAACAAAAAACAACGTTTTGAAAAACTACACAAAAAATTGAGGCATGCTTCAATTTTTTTTGGTCGTTTTTCACAAGACATAAAACAAACGTTTTCCCCCAGACACGGTCATTTAAATTGACGTTTTTAAAAACTTCTTTTTTTTTCCATTACATAAAGTCACGGTGTGTACGCTGCATTAGATTCATTTTTTTCTGGTGGGAAAAAAAAGCTAGATTTGGTTTTACACCAAAGTTTAGTCGCTTTAACTGACAATTGCGCGGCCGTGCGGCATGGCTCCCAAACAAAATTGACGTCCTTTTTTTCCCACAAATAGAGCTTTCTTTTGGTGGCATTTGATCACCTCTGTGGTTTTTATTTTTTTGCAAAATAGACAAAAAAGAGCGACAATTTAAAAAAAAATCTATATTTTTTACATTTTGCTATAATAAATATCCCCCCAAAAAATATAAAAAATACTTTTTTTTTCCACAGCTTAGGTCGATACGTATTCTTCTACATATATTTGGTAAAAACAATCACAATAAGTGTTTGATTGGTTTGCGCAAAAGTCATAGCTTCTACAAAACAGGGGACTGTTTTATGCTATTTTTATTAATATATATGTTTTACTAGTTATGGCAGCGATCAGAGATTTTTATTGTGACTGCAACATTATGGCGGACACATCGGACACTTTTGACACCATTTTGGGACCATTGTAATTTTTAAAACGATCAGTGCTATAAAAATGCACTGTTACTGTAAAAATGACACCGTCAGTGAAGAGGTTAACCACTAGGTGGCTCTGCAGGGGTTAAGTGTTCCATAGGAAGTGATTTTTACTGTTAGGGGGCATGGCTACATGTGACACGTCAGTGATGACCGTTTCCGATCACGGGGAATGGTCATCAGTGACAGTGTCACTAGGTAGAATAGTGGAATGCCATGTTTACAAAGGCATTCCCCTGTTCTTCTCTTGCCGACTGCAATCAAGGGACTCCAGGGAGCATTGAGTTCCTGAGACCCGCGGCCGCACTTGCAAGGCATGTAGCGGACACACGTGCGCCCCCCACTGGGCGGCAGATTTAAAGGGACGTACCTGTACACCAATCTGCCTGCCCGTGCCATTCTTTCTTCGTAAATAGGCGTGCGGCGGTCGGCAAGTGGTTAAGCACAGTGACAACAGTGATAAAATCGATGAAAAGTCAAGACAAATGCCTCACCTGTTTACATGTGTGGCTGATAAACACTAGAAGTTTGTTTTTATTCAACTCAGCGGGCTGAAGGAAAAAACGGAGTGATCGCTGTACTAACATAAGCGATTTTAGTAAGCCAATCTCTCCTGCTGTCCCTTTGTGTCCTGATAGTGGGACCTTCACCCAACCACAACACACTTCTGTAAAACAGACAGCTGTATCTACGGGCCGAAGTTTGGCTGGTCCATGCGGAACTAGCCTTTTTATGTCCGTTTTTCAGCCTATGTGTGCAAGGTCTAAAAGGCCAGGTGAATGATTCTCTCATTGACAGTATGGCCTCGTACACATGACCATTTTCCTTGACAGAATCCATCAAGAAACTTGGCGACAGAGCTTTTTTGCCGAGGAAAACGGTCGTGTGTATGTTTTTCGTTGAGAAAACTGTCGTGGATCCCGACGAGAAAAAAAGAGAACAAGTTCTCTTTTTCCTTGTCGGGAGTCTCAATTTCCTCGTTGTGTTTTTCGTCGGGCTGGTTTACAAGTTTGTGTGTATGCTTAGAAACCCGCGCATGCTCAGAATAAAGTATGAGAAGGGAGCGCACCTTCGGTAAAAGTAGCGTTCGTAATGGAGATAGCACATTTGTCACGCTGTAACAGACTGAAAAGCGCGAATCGTCTCTTACCAAACTTTTACTTAACACGCAGTAACAGGAGATTAACAAAAGCAGCCCCAAGGGTTGTGCCAGTGGAATTGAACTTCCCCTTGATAGTGCCGTCGTACGTGTTGTACGTCACCGCGTTTGAGAACAACGAGATTTGGTCTTGACAGTGTTTATGCAAAGAAAGCTTGACAAGATTCTCGACAAGCCTAACAAGGAACTCATCGAGGAAAACTATGTGTCTTTTACGACGAGTTCCTCGGTCGTGTGTACGAGGCCTAAGTCATTCCCAAGGGATGGAGAAGCATCTGGTTGAGGAAGTGACACATAAGGGTTGATTTACTAAAGGCAAATAGACTGCACTTTGCAGTTGTTCCAGAGCTTTGTAAACGAGGTAAAGTTTTACTTTGCAAAGAATATCCAATCATGAGCAAGGAAAATAAAAACAACAGCATTTTTGCTTGCACATGATTGGATGATGAAAGTCAGCAGAGCTTCTGATCACTTACTAAGCTCTGGAGCAACTACCATTGTGTCACCTTTCTAAACTCTGCCACACGGTGAGTAGTGTTGCTCACGAATATTCGCATTGCGAATATTCGCTACGAATATTGCATATTCGAGTATTCGCGAATATCTCGAATATCGCGGCGAATATTCGCTATTTCGAATATTCGTATTTTTCAAATTTCGCAATAAATTTCGCAATCAATTTCGCAATCAATTTCGCAATCAATTTCGCCACCGCGAAATTTCGCAATAACGACATTTCGCAATTTTTTTTTTTTTTTAATAAAATATAGCGAATATTCGTAAATATCGAATATTCGTGATATTTTGTCAAAAAAATAGCGAAATTTCGCAATCATTTTCACTTTCGCAATAGCGACATTTCGCAATTTTTTTCTTTTTTTTTATAAAATATAGCGAATATTCGTAAATATCGAATATTCGTGATATTTTGTAAAAAAAAAATAGCGAAATTTCGCAATCATTTTCGCTTTCGCAATAGCGAAATTTCGCAATAGCGACATTTCGCATTTTTTTTTTTTTTTTTTTATAAAATATAGCGAATATTCGTAAATATCGAATATTCGTGATATTTTGTCAAAAAAAAAATAGCGAAATTTCGCAATCATTTTCGCTTTCGCAATAGCGAAATTTCGAAATAGCGAAATTTCGCAATTTTTTTTCATAAAATATAGCGAATATTCGTAAATATCGAATATTCGTGATATTTTATAAAAAAAAAAAAATATCACGAATATTCGATATTAACGAATATTCGCGAATATTCTTCGAAATATTCGTGAAATATCGCGAAATCGAATATGGCGTATTCCGCTCATCACTAACGGTGAGCACCCGCTACAGCCGTATCACAAGCGACACTTGACCTGTCACTGAAATTCTCCGTCCATAATCACTAAAGGAAGTTACTGCTAAAAATTGCTATCAAGGGAGAATCGCTGCTATGACACATCTCTGGTTTTTGCAGCAAGAGAGCCGCACTATGGGCTTTTGATGTAAACTATTGCTTTGCCTTTATTTTTGATAACCCACATTAGTTATAGAGGTAAAAGGGTGTGAGCTGACAACTGTCAGAGAACTGATTCATCGGTTGAGTCTAGTTAGACTGTGAAGTTCGCTTCGTGTGTGTGAATATGGACCTCTGGGAAGGAGCTCAGTAGATACTTCCACTCTAATTGGCATGTTGATAGACTTAATAGGAAATGTGCTTGTTTGATTTAACATTTGTATGTTCTGCATCACTCTTGTATCATTCATAATTTATTGTAATTAATGACTCTTAATGACTCACACATTGCACTCAAAAGTGGCACCTCAGATCAAACATTAGCCAGTGGGCATAGTAGAATAACTGTGTTGTAGTAGGTGACTCATGACTTTGCTGAGTAATTTGAATGGGTCATATTTAGTAAATATCATATCACACAGAACACGCTTCCTTCATATTCAGGCTGTGTGCAGTAAATGTATGTATGCTAAGGGTCACTTCCTCTACTTGTATGATAAAGACTTTATTTCCCATCTTGATGTTCAAGATGTCCAAAGTCATCAATGCTTTCTAATGGCCCATACACACGATCCGAATATCGGCCGGCGAAATGACTTTTTTCGCTTAATAATCGCGAGTAAAATAAAATAGGTTTTTAAACTCACGAAAATTATCGTACGATAAAAAAAAACGATCGGAAGTGATGTCACGTGTTGTAATGTATTTGTATTGTATTGTCGGACGACGGCTGTACTGACTAAACGAAAATCGGACGAGAAAATTTTTCGCGCTTGTTCGAATTTAATCCGGTCGTGATCTGTCGAAAGTAGTGTACACACGATCCGAAAATCGTACGTCCATCATCGGAATCGTTTTCGGCCGATATTCGGATCGTGTGTATGGGCTTATGGCCCATACACACGATCCGAATATCGGACGAAAACGATCGTACACATGACTGAGGAACTCGTCAGACGAGACACATCGTTTTCCTCGACGAGTTCCTTGTTAGGCTTGTCGAGAAACTTGACAAACTGTCTTTGCGTACACACTGTCAAGACCAAATCTCCTTGTTCTCAAACTCGGTGACTTCAACACATACTACGGCAGGGGAAGTTTGATTCCACTGGCACAACCCTTGGGGCTGCTTTTGCTAATCTCACGTTACTGCGTGTTAGGTAAAAGTTTGGTAAGAAACATTTGCACTTTTCAGTCTGTTACAGCGTGACAAATGTGCTATTTCCATTACAAATACTACTTTTACCGAAGGTGCGCGGGTTTCTAAGCATACATACCAACGTGTTTCTCGTGGAAAACCAGCCCGACGAGGAACACGACGACTCCGTCGAGGAAAAAGAGAACTTGTTCTCTTTTTTCCTCGTCGAGTTCCTCGACAGTTTACTCAATGAAAAGCATACACACGGCAAAAAAGCTCTCCCACCAAGTTTCTTGATGGATTCTGTCGAGGAAACCGGTCATGTGTATGCTGCCTCAATCACTAACACTGATCAACTATAGAGATAAGTTATTTTGACACATCTCTGACACTCATGTGCTGCATTTTTGTTCTGGGCCTGTGACTTAAAAGTATTGAAGCCAGGGACAGCCTGGTGACTATTATTTTAAAATGTGGCTAGCAATGGTATCCTATAGGGTTGTCCTGATACCACTTTTTTAAGACCGAGTACAAGTAGCGATACTTTCTTTTCAAGTACTCGCCGATACCGGTTACCAGTATTATTTTTTATTTTTTTTACAATTAGTTTTTTTATTTTTTACAATTGTATTTTTATTTTTTACAATTCTTTTTTATTTTAAATGGTTTTTATTTTTTATATTTTTATTTTAAATGTTTTTTTTTTTTTAAGTGGGGGGATGGACAGTGTTAGTGTGTTTTTTTTTTTACAATTAATTTTTTTATTATTTATTGCAATTCCTGACATCTCCTCTTTGAGACAGAGAAAGGGACTAGGGACACCTATTCCCCAGTCCCTTTCTCAGCAGCACTGAAAATGAATGGAGAGAAGACAGTGGCTCCTTTCCATTCATAAACTGAAACATTGTAAACACAAGTTATGATGTTTCAGTTATGTGAACAGAGTCTGTGACTACATTCAGAAAACATAGGAGCCGGATTTACCTCCGCTCTCCATCCTGACAGATCAAGGGGGAGGAGAATGGAGGGGGACACGGCAGCACGGAGGGGGACACGGCAGCACGGAGGGAGACACGGCAGCACAGAGGGAGACGGCAGCACGCAGGGGGACACGGAGGGAGACAGCAGCAGAACGGAGGGAGGCTGGAGGAGGATATGGGCACAGTCAGCAGTGATCGTGTGTGGGAGAGTTCAAAGTACCAATCACCGCTGATTTTCGCTAAAGTAGCTAAAAGCCGCGGGGGTGGGGGGTGGGGGGGGGGGGAGAAGCAGAGAAACGGCTGTCAGACTTTGCAATCTATATAGGGTGATTGATGCGGTGTAACCCCCCCACCGCACTGATCACCCTGACTGCCCAGGTATCGGGTGAAGCATTGGAGCATTTGCCCGAGTACAAGTACTCAAGCAAATGCTCGGTATTGGGTACTAGTATCGCTATTGAGACAACCCTAGTATCCTACAAACCTTTCTCCTGACAGGTGTTCTGTAAGCAAAACCCCAAGCAGGGCAAAGCAATGGGCTTATATTTCCCCACTGTCCTGTTCATGTGCTCAGAGTAAAAAAAAAAAAATACTCTGTACTCAAAGGATGGGAGACAAGATTCAGTTCTGTTCCTATTTTGTATGGTATAGTGATCTGTGTGTCCAGGTACAGTCTACTTTCTCCACTTTAGGTGGTGCTCAACCACAGCAGCATTGCAGAGGGGGAGGAAGTAAAGAGGAACATGGTTCCTCTATGGTTTCCTGGGTCACTGGGGAAGCTATCAGATTGGATGCTGCTGCCCCATGTGGCTCTGGAAGCCATCTTGGATTAGGCAGAACCTTTTAAAGACCATGACTCCCAGGTTTGACGTGCATTTCGCATGCAGGTAGAGTAGGGACAGGTCACCCCTCTGACAGGGACAGTGATTAGCAGCAGGGAGAGGTTCCAGATTAGTAGGAAAATGATAGGGACATGCCATTTTTTCTGGAGACATTCCCATTTGGGCATGGACTGGCCAGGCCACATTCTGCCCCTCAAGACAGATGCTGTTGGCGCATCTGAGACTTGCTATACTGCTCATCGCTGTTGCACCCTGTGAGTGTTCCCTATCGGGTGCATTCTCACTGGGCTTGTTATGAATTGCTGAATTTTAACTTTAATCCAAGTTCTGTTTTTTGCAACTGCACCTGTCGCATGGGGCAGAGAGAGAGTTTTCTGCCAATATCTAGAATACAGAGGGGCATCAGAGGGACACAGTGAGGGATTTCAGGACTACCTGTGGGGATTAGAAGGCGCCTGCTCTTAGAAGGTGCCTGCTCTTCTGGAAGGTTGTTGCCATAGAAAGACCTCTCAAGTCTCCACAAAGCCTCCATTCTCCAGAACACACAGTTCTGCAGCCCCTCAACTTGCGTGGATGGGAACCCTGGGTGGTATCAAACTCTTCTGACAATAAGGCGCAGCATTGTCCCAGTTTACTGTATGTTCATCTAATTCAGCCATTTTCAATAGCCTGTTGCAGACTTTGGCCCAGATTCAGAGAGCCATTATTCCTGTCTAACTGGTGTTAGACTGGAGTAATTTCAAATTACGCGCGTTTTCTAGCTAGTCGAAAACCTCAAACCATGAATAGATGGCTGCGGGCTTCAATTCGACTGGATTACGTGTTTGTACGCCTTGGGATCTACGCTGCAATAAAATTGCGGCCACTGGGTGGACTTCCCGTCGTTTTCAGCGTCAGGGTATGCAAATGGATATGCAAATGAGCTTTTGCCGGCGATCCCCGAAATTACGATCTTCAATCGCAATCTCTTACGGCACCTTTAGTCATCTTTTATTTGCGTAACACTATACCAGCTTTTTGCTGCTCTAATATTAGACAGCCCATGTTAAGTATGGCCGTCGTTCCCGCGTCGAATTTCTACGTTTTCCGACGTCTTTTATTTTTTTTTACGTAAGTCGTCCGGGAATAGGAATGTTCGTAAACGACACTACTCAAACAACGAATGACGTAACGACGTGATTTTGCGCAATGCACGGCGGGAAATTTTTGAACGGAGCATGCGCAGTTCGATCGCCGCGGGGACGCGCTTAATTTAAATGCTTCACGCCCCCTAATCGCGTATTTCGAATACGCGGAGAGAAATAGACTACGCCGCCGTAGCGTACGGGCAAAAATCTACCAGAATTCGGTGTAGAGCCTGGTGAAATACGGCAGCGTAGAGTATTTAGATTACGCAGCACAATATTAAGTGTATGTGAATCTGGGCCTTTGTTTTTTAGTTTAAGAACAGAATGACGTTTGTCTTAGCAGGCATTCCTGTAATCACTTTACTGTGGCTCCTCATCATTCATGATTATGTACATTATGCCATTGTACTGACTGCATTTGTCAAAGGAGTATCTGCCTTTTTTTGACTAGTAAGTTCCCCTAAGACTGAAAACATTACATCGGGCAAATTATTCACCTTTGTAGAAGTAGCTAAAAGGTCTCCTTCAAAGAATTGCAGTACATTTTAATCATCCTATTGGAGAGTAGCCTGTTATAGTACACATGGGATGGCTGAAAAGCTTACATGGAGCCTTAATGCTCTAAGCACCACAAATTACTGCAAATCATTTTATACAACCGTCGTTTTCAAGGGGAGAGCTAGTGAGATACCAGGTAGTTGTGTAATGCTAGTTGGGACATAGCTAGGTCCTTAAAGTTAATGAATGTTATTAAATTACTTGGGTGAACACAACAATATATTAGCTAAAAGCAATAAATTGACTTGCAAATCATTAATGTCAAACACGAGTCCAATTATACAGTAAACCTGAATAGAGAAATATGCTGTCTGCCACCATCAGGACCATGGGACATATTAATGTATCATGTAAATACTGTATATTGTTGGAAATTTTGTTTGTCATATAGAAGATTTAACATGGCCTTGATAAAGCTTCTTGAAATGAATTTTAAAATGTGTTAATCAAGACAGGAATATTATCAAATTTATAGTCCTGTATTTTGTTGCATACAATTAAAGTGTATCCGTGCCTGCTTCTCCAGCTCCTCTGTTCCAGGACACCTCTCCATGACCATGTGGAGAGGCTCCCTCCCAGCTCCCGAGCTCCTCTGTTGATAGGGAAGGGCCTCCTGCTGCAGTCTAACACTTCATTCTTCAATTCACCCAGATGACAACTCCCTCCAGTGGGCTGGACCTGAGTTTAAGTAGGAGGCCTGCCCCTGCCAATCCTAGTTGGGGATTGGTCAGGGCTCCTCACATGAACACCCTGTCACTCCAATTCTCAGCCCTGCCCCTCTCCCAGAACATACCACCTGGAAGTATGGGAGGCAGCCAAGAACTGAAAGACAGATGGTCACACCCACTGCTACACTAACCACTCCCTGCCCCCCAGATCAAAACAAGCATGCCTAGCATGCAGCATAAGCCTGCCTAAATATACTTGCCTGGCAGCTATCTCTAGCACCTACCTATGGAAGAGGGTGCTAAATACTGATAATATGTAAAATCATATAATATTTTCCGTATTCTTTACTATGACCAGTGAGTAGACATTGCTGTGTTACACATTTCACAGAGCCTGCCTTATGAAATACAGAGGTGCTGAGAGGAGGAGTTTCTCAAGGTGGAGTTAGTACTGAAATCACTGCTTGCAGACAGTAAGGTACCATGGGATATATAGTCCTTAGAAACTGAAAGTAAGCCAAAGGAATGAGCAGAGAGAAAGCTGCAAAGCATGCAGGGTGTTCAGGTAGCTGTGGAGAGAGATGACCAGCAGACAGGCAGCGCTCACAACATGAAAGGAGATGTTTTAAACAAGCTCATATTGGATTGGAAAATATAACTATTGTATTGCTATTATAATACTGATGTTAGAAAATGAAAGTGTATGTTTTGACCATAGAACTCTTTTAAATAAAGGTAAAAGCGTGCATTGTTTGGTGTCTGCTCTTAGGTAAGGCTCTTACTTTTTTCTATAGCCTGTAGATTAATATTCTGAGGCATAGTGCGTGGAGAAAATTAACCTACATTCTGTTTTAGAACTAAGTGCACAGATAGTTAAAGGACCATGCTGACACTAAGGCCGTGTACACACGAGGAGACATGCCCGCTGAAACTGGTCCGCAGACCAGTTTCCGCAGACATGTCCGATCGTGTGTACGGCCTAGTGGACAGGTTTCCAGCGGACAAAAGTTTCTAAGCATGCTTAGAAACTTGTCCGCTGGAAACCTGTCTGTCGGACATGTCCGATGGTTAGTACGCCTAACCATCGGACCGAAATCCCGCGCATGCGTCGAATTGATTCGACGCATGCGTGGAAGCATTGCACTTCCTGGTTTGAGGACATCGGCGTCTTCTACGTCACCACGTTCTCTGTCCGCGGGGATTTTGGTCTGATGGTGTGTACACACATCAGACCAAAATATCCCAGGAGACATGTCCGATGAAAACGGTCCGCGGACCGTTTTCATCGGACATGTCTCCTCGTGTGTACAGGGCCTCAGGGGTTCATTTACTAAAGGCAAAAAGACTGTGCACTTTAAAAAGTGCAGTCACACTCTGCAAGAGCAATGACTCCAGAGCTTAGTAAATGAGAGGGAGCTCTGCTGACTTCCACCATCTGAATATTTATTTATTTATTTTTCCTTACACGTGATTGATTGATTCTTTGCAAAGTGAATCTTTTCCTCATTTACTAATCTCTGGAGCAATTGCACTCGCAGTTTGTTTGACTTTAGTAAATCAACTCCTTAGTGTCTTTGCATTTGATACTTCTAGAAGTGTTGGATACCTGTGTCCCATGCCATGCTCCATAGCTCTCAAATGTCCCTGATTTCGAAGGACTGTCCCTCATTCAGAACAAAGTCACTCTGTCCCTTATTCCCCCTAATTTGTCCCTCATTTTGGTCTGATCTATATAGATGTATATAAAATGCACTTTTTATCTATCAACAAGTGTTTTCCAGCGCCAAACCGTTCATCTGATTTCTAAATTGCTGCATTTGTGAATTCCGAAAGCCAATGTAAAGGATTAGTAAGTGGTAAGAAAAGCACTTGCAAGTTTAACCAATCTTGTTTTTTTGCCTTTAAGGGGGCGTGACAAGGGTGTGTGTCCTATGCCTGTCCCTCATTCCCATCTCAAAAAGTTGGGAGGTATGCATGCTCTGTGTGCCTTCTTCTGAGTCCCCAAATCATGACAGGATTCAGCAGTGACATAGGGATTGGAGGAAGGAACTTCTATCATTTGGATTTTCAATTCCCTCCTAAGTAGGAAAGTCTTTCCCCACCTTCCCTTCTACATTCACCTGCAACTTTGAATTTAGGGGAACTTCCCTATTGAACTTGTCTTAAAACGCTAATCGCCTGGCTGTCTTTGGTCTCTGGCAAGTCAAGTCAGAAGGGATTTAGAAGTCCTGATCTACCTGTTCTGGGTCAGTGATCCTGAAAACATTAAAGCCATTGTAATAGAATGACAGCCCAGCAATAAGGCCCCTTTCACACTGGGACAAGAGGTGCAGTGACGGCAAAGCGCCGTTTTTTTTAGCGGCACTTTACCATCAGAATTGCGGCGGCATTCGGCCACAAGCAGTGCAGTTTTACCCCCCTACTAGCAGCCGAAAAAGGTTTATTACCGCCGGCAATGCACCCCTGCCGGCGCATTGCTGGCGATATAGCCACAGTTTCCCATTGCTTTCAATGGGAAGGAGAGGTGGAGGAGCTGTAAACACGCCGCTCCTTCACCGCTCCAAAGATGCGGCTAGCAGAACTTTTGGAGCGGTCCTGCTAGTGCATCGCTCCAGTGTGAAAGCCCTTGGGGGCTTTCACACTAGAGAAACAGCAAGCGCTGTTTCAGGTAGGTTTGCAGGCGCTATTTTTTAGCGCAATAGCGCCTGCAAACCGCCCCAGTGTGAAGGGGCCTAAGTATTTTAGAAGAGGTCAGTAATAGCAATCTATGGGCACAATACTGGTTTCCTCTAAGGGCTTGTTTACACCTACGTTGCTCTCTGAAGGGCAATCTTAAGACAGCGGTATAGGTGCAGCAATACTGCATCCTTCTGAATGCCTTTTTTTGACAGCCAATTGGGGTTTTTTGAATGAGAATACAGCATGGCCCCATGCACATGAATGGGCTGTGTTTGATGGCAGTACTGCCTGGCCAACGCAACAGGGGAGTTCATTTTTGCCAAGGCATAATTCAAAGCACTGAGGTCATGGCATATGCACAACACCATCTGGCTGTCTTTTGCAGTTTATGGGTATCAGTACAAAGACAACTAAACTGCTTATTTTTACTGCTCCCCAACAACAAGTATAAACTAGACCTAAAATTATTTTGGTTTTCAGAAATGGCAAGTGGGAATTTTCTTCTCCTCTTAAATGGTGATGACTCTGAAGCCGCGTACACACGGCAGAGAACCTCGACGGGCAGAACACATCGTTCCGCCCGTCGAGGTTCTCTGCCGGCCGTCGAAATCGGCGACCCGCCCGTCGGGAATGGCAACCAGCCATTCATCCAGGCGGGCCGTCGAGCAAAAAGAGAGCCTGCTCTTTTTTCGCTCGACGGGATTCCCGACGGGCGGGGCGAGCCAGGAGCGTACACACGGCCGAGGTTCTCGCTGGAATGCAGCTTCCAGCGAGGTTCTCGCTGGTTTCCAGCGAGAACCTCGGTCGTGTGTACGCCGCCTCAGTTGTTCTGACCGAAGCATTTGACATTTTTTTGGCTTTCTAATTTATTTTTTTCTATTTTTAGTTTCATCCACTTAGAAATATGCCTGCAGCACATTTAATACGTCAATGGCTTCCACTACTAGAAATGTTAATTATCCAAAATAACTCCCCGACAACAAGGTGACTGTATGCTGGTAGAAATTCGATTTTTAAACTTTAAGAGCTCCTCACACATTTGTATGTGCATTGCAGCACATGTCATCTTGTGCATTGTGTACGTGCCTTGCAGCGTGTAGAAACCCCAACATACGTACATAGAATAAATGCACCTCAGGCAGCACAACACATGGACACATTCTGAAAACGAGGCAGCCATAATTTGGGGCATTTATGCTTGTTAAGGACATCAATACAAAGAATAGAGCTGGCAACTCCAAACATCCTTGTTGCTTCTTTATTGGTGCATAAAGTGAAAATTTATAGGGGCTCACGCGTTCCGGCTGACAAGCCTTGATCACAGCACCTACAAAAAATGATATGCCAGTGCACACATAGGTAATAATAATCTCTTAAAGTGATACAAATGTCTCTCTTTTTTTAGTTACAAATAACAAACATATTATACTTACCTGCTCTGTGCAGTTGGTTTTTCGCAGAGCAGCCCAGATCCTCCTCTTCTCGGGTCCCTCTTCAGTGCTTCTGGCCCCTCCCTCCTGTTGAGTGCCCCCACAGCAAGCAACTAGCTTTGGGGGCACCCGAGCCAAGCCACAGCTCCCTGTGTACATTCAGACAGAGCTAATGAGGAGGGGAGGCCCGGGCAGCCGAGACACTCCTCCAAAATTGCTGGATCTAGATGGAGCTCAGGAAAGTATTGGGGGCTGTCCTGAGCTCCAGCTAGATCCAGCAATTTTGCAGGAATGTCTCAGCTTCCCGGGCCTCCCCTCCTCATTAGCTCTGTCTGAATGGACACAGGAATGCATTAAGATAAAAAATCTTCTGCCTTTAGAACCACTTTAAAGTAGAATTATAGGCAAAACTTTATTTTTTCAATTTGGATAAAGTAAGGAAGGGTTATAACTATGGTTGTCCCGATGGCACTTTTTTTAGGACTGAGTACAAGTACCGATACTTTTTTCCTGTACTCGCCGATACCGAATACCGATACTTTTTTTAAACGTGTCCCCAAATGCAGCCATGTCCCCCACATATTGCAGCCATATCCCCCCACATATTGCAGCCATGTCCCCCCCACAAATGCAGCCATGTCCCCCCACAGATGCAGCCATGTCCCCCCTACAAATGCAGCCATGTCCCCCCCACAAATGCAGCCATGTCCCCCCACAAATGCAACCATGTCCCCCCACATATATTGCAGCCATGTCCCCCCCACATATTGCAGCCATGTCCCCCCCACATATTGCAGCCATGTCCCCCCACATATTGCAGCCATGTCCCCCCCACACATTGCAGCCATGTCCTGTGCCCCCACACATTGCAGCCATGTCCTGTGCCCCCACACATTGCAGCCATGTCCTGTGCCCCCACACATTGCAGCCATGTCCTGTGCCCCCACACATTGCTGCCATGTCCTGTGCCCCCACACATTGCTGCCATGTCCTTTGCCCCCACACATTCTATTTAAGAATCAGGAGTACAAGTACTCGCGCAAATACTCGGCATCGGTCCTGCTACCGATACTAGTATCGGTATTGGGACAACCCTAGTTATAACCCCTGTCAGTCTTTTTGCCAGCTGTGTCCCATTTTGGAGATTTCTCTTCACGTCCTGCCCCGTAGCCAAAACAAGTTGTGAGAGGAAATCCCTGCAAATTAAGGGAATACCTTGCCCCCCCCCCCCCCAGGTCACCAGAACTAGGACTGGATAAAAGACTGGACAGCCGCACTTCCATGAAATTCTTAAAAAAGTTGCCTTTAATGGTAAACAATGGAAACAGCACTACAGGTCACAGCAGACAGTGGGGTGGATAGCTGACGCGCTTCGCACTGGGGTATCAGCGCTTAATCATAGCTCACCAGAACTAGAGTCCCCATTGGAAGATTTCCCCTCTAATGCCGCATACACACGGTCGTTTTTTGTGATGAAAAAAAACGTCGTTTTTTAAAACGTCATTTAAATTGATCGTGTGTGGGCAAAACGTCGTTTTATGCTTGAATTTTTTGTGTCGTTTTTCAAAACGTTGTTTTTTTTTTCACAAAAAGTCACCGTGTGTAGCAAAAACGTTGTTTAAAACAATGTTTTTCAACCCGCGCATGCCCAGAAGCTAGTTATGAAGCGAGCTTCAATGGAAAAGAGTGGTGAACGTAACCTCGCTTTTTGTGAAAAAAACGATGGTGTGTAGGCAACATCGTCTTTGAAAAGTGACGTTTCAAAAACGTCGTTTTTTACTTCACAGAAAACGTCGTTTTTTTTCATCACAAAAAATGATCGTGTGTACGCGGCATAAGACTTTTTTTTTTTTTTTTACTTTCACTTTCAATGATATTGGTAAAGAGGACAAATAGAGAGAGAGACTTTCCTAAAAGGAGGTACAGACAGCAACAGGGGTTCTAATCCCTCTCCACTTTATCCAACACTATAAAGTTATACTAATGTCGCATACACACAATAATTTTTTGTGATGAAAAAAAAACGACGTTCCAAGTGATGAAACAAAACGACGTTTTTCAAACTTCATTTTCCAAAACGACGTTGCATACACACCATCGTTTTTCCAAAATGCTCTAGCAAAGCGTGGTGACGTAAGACACGTTCGACGGCACTCTGTTCCATTGAAGCTCTGTCTCATAACTTGCCTCTGGATTGGATTTTGAAAATCGACACAAAAAATTCAAGCGTGTTGAAATTTTTTTTTGCCCACACACGATCAATTTAAATGACGTTTTAAAAAACAACGTTTTTTTTCATCGCAAAAAACGACCGTGTGTACGCGGCATTATACTTTATGGCTCCATTCATACCTGGGTGCTGTGGAATCACGGGCAGAATCGGGTGATTCTGCCTGCAATTCCAGAATCGCGGCAAAATGCAGGATGAGTTTGCAATGCCATTACTTCCTAATGACACCCCAATCGCGGTGCGATTTTTGCGAGATTGTTGCACAGTAAATCCGCTGCAATCGAGGCAAAATCTCAACACACGAATCTTGTCACTTAACCCCCCTGGCAGTATTCCCGAGTCTGACTCGGGGTTAGGTTTCTGAGCTGCGATCGGTAACCCCGAGTCAGACTCGGGCTCGCCTTGCTGAATCCACAGGCAGCGTTTACTTACCTTGTTCCTGAATCCAGCGATGCATCCGCGCTGTGTGAGCGAGCGGGTGCTCGCTCGATTCACACAGTGCCTCCGTGTGCCGCCGAGCTCCGTTCCCTGCGACGTTACGACGCACGGGGGTGGAGAACGGCGCCATATTCAAAAATGTAAACACTATACATACAGTATACTGTAATCTTACAGATTACAGTACTGTATGTAAAAAGTACACACCCCCCTGTCCCTAGTGGTCTGCCCAGTGCCCTACATGTCCTTTTATATAATAAAAACTGTTCTTTCTGCTTGCAAACTGTAGATTGTCCATAGCAACCAAAAGTGTCCCTTTATGTCAAAAATGATTTTAGAGCAGCTAAAAAACATTGATAATAAATTAGAATCACTTGCAGAATTGAGCAATAGCGATTTGTGGGGAAATTCGTCATAAAAAAAATAATAATAATGACAGCGAAAATTCTGCAACTGAGCAAATTTCAGTGATTTTGATTTGATTACATTATTGAATAATTTTTATTATAATTATATTATTATTTGTTATAATTATTTATAATTATTTATTATATTATAGTTTATAATTTTGTTTTAAAAAAAATATCATACCCGGGATGCCTATTACACTCTTGTTTGGTCAGATTTAAGTGAGTTATTCCTAAGAATTACAAGCCTACAATATAAAACGCCAAATTTCCTTGCAAATAATGGTACCGCTTTCAGCACCTAAAATCTGAAAGAATCATACCGCCAGGGAGGTTAAAAAAGGAGCAGGAATACATCTCCCTTATGAGGGGAGTAGGAGGTGATGATGTTTAAGGTAAACTGTGAATGCTATTTTCCCTGTACCAGGCATATACTGTGTACGATTGTATCTCATGTGAAAACGGGGCTTCATAGCCCTTCTTTTGTTTTCCTATTATATTTGTCGATGTTACTGTGTTATCTGTGAAAATATTCCTTCCCTTTTTTTTCTCAATAAAATCTTTATGGAATAATAATAAAAAAAAAAGGAGCAGGAGCTTCTTTTGGGTGACAGGTTTTCATGTTGCAGTTAGCCATAATTGCAGCGCAATTTATTGTGTGACAATCGCGGAAAAATCGCACCTCAATTAAGAAGGATGCCCAGGTGCGAATGGAACATAAGGGAAAAAAGTTATAGTGGATTTCCTGGCAAACATTGAAATCTATACGTGTTTCCTGTTTTATTTACGAAAGTATTTGAAATTTTACCCAACCATTCTTGTGACACACAACTCGCCTAGTCACCTCTCCTAGTGAAAAAACATTGTTCTTCCTGGACGGGTTTCTGGGTGAACTCCTTGGTTACATAGCTCCCAACTGTCCCTGATTTCGAGGGACTGTCCCTGATTTGGAGCAATGTCCCTCTGTCCCTCTTTCCTCCTCATTTGTCCCTCATTTTGTTCTGATCTATATAGTTTAGGGCTGTTACTGATCAAAATTTTTGTGTTCGATTAATCGTTTTGTTTTTTAATCGATTAATCGACTAATTTCGATTAATTATAACACACATACAGATCCAACTACTTTTAGCTGACCTCCTTGCAGTCCGATTCCCAGTGCAGCTACTGGAAAAATGGATAGCAGGATACAAAAAAAAACACACCAAGGCAGCGCTCGATGGGAATAGCATTAAAACTTTTATAGTCTTCAAGTAGGTAACCAAATAAATATTGCACTGGAGATAAAATCGATGTAGCTACATAAACTGTAAAAATGGTGTGAGTAATACCAAACGGTACCAAAAGCAGTCATAAAAACATGTAGCCAAGTATGATACTGGTATAAAAATGTGTACAACCATACCACTGCTGAATCCAGGTGAGGAGAGGTTAACATCAGTCCGTCGGCATATAGATGTCCCATGGAGGGAACTATCACAACTCCCAGTGGATGGATTTAGAATCCCAGGTTGATAGAGGGAAGTGATAGAGGGAAGTGTAACAGCCTTTGCGTGTGGCAGATAGTAAGGTCCCGCCGGCATGCAAATATGAAGGCACAGCAAAGGAGCCCTAAAGATGGACACGGCAAGCCCCACCGGTGTCTGTGACGTTACCGGACCTCCGACGGAACTCCCTAACGGCCTAGAAGCCGGTGGGGAGGTGAATACCAATCAAAAGAATTTTAATCGATCAAAAAGATTTTGATCGATCAAAAAAATTAAAGATTAATCGATTAATTAAAAGTTATTTGCACAGCCCTAATATAGTTATATATAAAATGCACTATTTATCTTTCAAAAAGTGTTTCCCAGGGCTAAACCTTTCATCCAATTTCTGTATTGCTGCATTTGTACATGTCAAAAGTCAGTATAAAGCAGTGGCGGCCCATCCATTGGGGGGCCTGGCCACCGCCACCTCTCTCCAGGCCACCCCCCTATATGGTAATGGATAGATTCATGCATAGCATGAATCTATCCATGGCCGCCGTGGCCACTCCCTATTCAGGTGTCAGACCCCTTTCGAGTCACATGGCGCATGAATTACAGCCGCAGGGAATTTTTTTGAAGCATCTGATTAGCGCCATAAGATCTAATGGGCTTCAAGATAGTATGGGCTCAGGTCGCAGACCATGTGTTACAACAGCAAATGAATATTCGCTGTTGAAACACTGATTCTCAATCTGGCCAATCAGAAGCAGGTGTGAGAACAATTTACCGATTGGTAGAAAAAAAAGACTCCTGATTGGCCGCTGAGGAGGGAGGAAAAGGAAGCCGCCGCCGTCGCCATGGAGAGCAGGAGAATGGGAAGCCGCCCATGATGGAGAGCAGAAAACTGGAGGCCGCCGTCGAGCAGGGGGAAGTGGCTGGTGATGGGGAAAGTGCTACCGCCCTAATAATGTTCTCCACCAGCCGCCACTGGTATAAAGGAATAGTAGTTTAAAAAAAAAGAACATGTGGGTTTAACAAATTTTTATTTTGTATATTTCTTTAAGGGGGGCATGACGGGGTAAATGCAAAAGTGGATTTAACTATTTTTAATTTTGTATAATTCTTCTTTAAGGGGGTATGCCAAGGGCTGTGTTCTATGTCTACATACCTTTGCTAATAGGTGTCCCTTGTTCCCATCTCCCAAGGGACATAGGAGGTATGCATGTATGCATGTCTATGCTCTGATGATTCTGTGTCTTGGGTTGTGTCCCTAGTTCACAGCATATTTGGGTTACTGAGCATGCCCAATAACTCAAAAACAGGTGTAGGCTGGAAGGACCATGGCTATGGGTGATTGTTTTGTTTCTCGCATAATTAGGCATGGGGTCACCCAAAAAGTAGCCGTGATCACCCATAAGGTGGGCAGAGATAGGGGTGACAGTGTCTCAGGACTGTGCTTGTTGGACTGAGGTTATGGTTTTTATTCTCTGTACAAGGAGGACAGAGAAAAAGCAGCAGGAAATGAATTGCTTTGTCAGGAACTAAATGTGTCACCTATTTAGCTGTGCAGCATGGAAAAAGTGTGTAATCACAGGGTTTGGCAGATAAATCTTTTCCAGCTGTGTATTTTACTTGGAGTTACACTTTAATAAGTTCTGCTTACTTTTCTGAATGGATACACACTTTTCTAGCCAGTAACACTCATTTCATACCTTACAGTGCCACCTTGTGGAAGAATATATGTAATACAACATTACTTTTCCAGCATGTTGTAGATGTGATGATGAAGTGCGTACCACAGAAAAGCCTTTTAAAACATAAGGTATTCACATGTCTTAGTCCATCACATATACCAAAAATAAAAGGAATATTCCTTATTTGAGGAACATAGGTGGAGCCATGCTTTATGTCCCATTAGCCAAATGCACATCAAGAACCGTTGACATATAATGCAAAATATAGCTTAATATTATTGAGCTAATTATTCCAGACTACATACAGCTGTTTCAGGCTTTTTGCCTATCATCAGTGCAGTGTAGGAATGAGCCGAACACCCCCCACCCCCATTCAGTTTGCACCAGAACCTGCAAACAGACCAAAAGTTTGTGTGAACTTTAGAACCCTGTTAAAGTCTATGAGACTTGAATGTTTGAAATCTAAAGTGCTAATTTTAAAGGCTAATATGCAAGTTATTGTCCTAAAAAGTGTTTGGGGACCCGGGTCCTGCCCCAGGGGACATGTATCAATGCAAAAAAAAGTTTTAAAACCTGCCATTTTTTCGGGAACAGTGATTTTGATAATCCTTAAAGTGAAACAATAAAAGTGAAATATTTCTTTAAATTTTATACCGGGGGTGTATAGTATAGTATGCCTGTAAAGTAGCGCTTGTTTCCCATGCTTAGAATTGTCCCTGCACAAAGTGTCATTTCTGAAGGAAAAAGAGTCATTTAAAATCACTCGCGGCTATAATGAATTGTCGGCTCCCGGCAATACAGAGAAAAGTCATTCATAAAAAATAAAAAAAAGCATGGGGGTCCCCCCAAATTCAAATACCAGGCCCTTCAGGTCTGGTATGGATATTAAGGGGAACCCCTGTCAAATAAATAAAATATGATGTGAGGTTCCCCCCAAATATCCATTCCAGACACTTTAGGTCTGGTATGGATTTTAAGGGGAACTCCACCCCATATAAAAAAAATGGCGCAGAGTTCCCCCCCAAAATCCAAACCAGATCCATTATGCTAGCACGCAACCTGGCAGGTCGCAGGAAAAGAGGGGGGGGGAACGAGAGAGCGCCCCCTTCTCCTAAACCGTGCCACATGCCCTCAACTTTGGGAGGATGCTTTGGGGGTCGGTGACCCCTCAAAGCACCATGTCCCCATATTGATGGGGACAAGGGCCCCATCCCCACAACCCTTCCCTAGAGGTCTACAGCCGTTTTTAAAACTTTTTGTTGCATTGATACATGTCCCCTGGGGCAGGACCCAAGCCCCCAAGCACTTTTTAGGACAATAACTTGCATATTAGCCTTTCAAATTAGCACTTTAGATTTTTCCCATAGACTTTTACAGGATGTTCCGCGGCTTTTCAAATTTGTCGCGAACACCCCAAATTGTTCGCTGTTCGCCAAACAGGCAAACAGGCAATGTTCGAGTCGAACATGAGTTCGACTCGAACTTGAAGCTCATCCCTAGTGCAGTGTATGAAACCTATTGCTTCTATGGAGCAGAGCTTGGGACCCAACGAGACAGTATAACTGGAGGTCCTTGTTTTATATTCCAAATAGAACAATATCTGCATGGAGTTTGCATGTTCTCCCTGTGTATTGCATGGGATTCCTCTGGGTACTCAAGTTTCCCCCTACAAAACAAAGGTATGCTGGTAGGTTAATTGGGTTCTGTCCAAATTGATTCCAGAATGTATACTGTATATACAGTATGTGTATGCATGTGAAGTAGGGACTATAGGTGGTAAGCTTAAAGGAACACTAAAGGTTTGTTTTTTTATTAGATCAATTGATTGCTGTAAACTAGAGCATTTAAATATCACTTACCTCGTTTTTCATTTTGACCTCCAAAATACAGTAATCCGGGTTTGAAAATGTAATTTCCTGTATCTCCTCTTCTTGCTTTCCACCAGCATCTGAGCTGTTTTGCATGGTGGAAAGCAGAATGTGCTCACCCCCTCTCTATGACTACAGCCCTGCGTGAAGATGCTCTCTTATCCCTCACAGGCATGGAGGCTAAACCTAATGGGAACTGTAGTTCTCATTAGGCCGTGATGTAGCAAGAATGAATGTGCACCGCAAACCAGGAAGTCAGTGAGAATAATGATTCAGGAGTGACGGAGGTGAATAAAACCACTCGGTTTTAACAGGTACCAAACTAGTTATAATGCAAACAATACTTTTTACTTTATCAGCTACTGTCAGACTTTAATTTAAGAGGGAAATATTTTTGTCTTTACAACCCCTTTAAGAGCAGAGACTGAATGTACAGTATGTAAAGACACTTTTTAACAGTTTTGTTTTGGTAGAGTGATTTGTTTTTTTGCTTTGCTTTATGTTGGCACAATGCTCTTTATTACCTAAAACAGTAGAAGTAGAAGTAGTAGTAGAGTAGAATGGAATACATGCTCACTGGACAAACAAAAACAAAACTAAATTATATCTTTACATTTTATAATACCACTTTGAGATTCACTTAGAAACGGAAAATAGTATACCCATAGCTCCTATAAGGTCACTAATGAGATCCAAAAAATATATAAAGAGAGGAATACTTGTTAGCGCAAAGTTTCCTAATACATTTCCAAAATACATTTCCTATTTTGTAAAATGTTTAACCAGCTGCTTGGCTCAATAAAGTACTACTGAACAAAGCTAAGCTTTTATTTTTACATTGCAGTGACACCTTGTGGTAAAATACATGTACTACAGCACTAAGGTATGATTGAGTAACACACACTTGGCATTGAAACCACTATTGTATGTGAAATGCAGGGCGTCTCACGCACAATTTTACTAAATAAGGCAGGCCATAGATAATGCGATTTTCCTTCCTGCAACCATAGGTTACAGGAAAGAAAATCACTTGATTTTCACTCAAAAATCACTTGGGGGAAGAACACAGTAATTATTGTTATTGGATATAGCTGCTGGCAATAATGACAGACGCTAGAAATGTGACATAATGGTTCCACCCAAGCCGATCGATGGATTGACTTGGGTACATTCAGCCTGTCCATACATGGATCGAATCTCGGCTGGTTCAGCAGGAATTCAAACCATCTATGGCCCACTTTACTCCATGGCAGCATACAAATGGGTAGACTCTACCCTCACTCCTATTCCATAGAACCTCTTTCCCTAAAATTCTGTCTTCCTTTTGTCTTCCTGACAAGGGGACCAAAGAACATTTTCAAGAAGCACCCCTTAAAGTAGTAGACCTATTTAATTTTTGTTAGCGCAAAGGAGAGTTATAACCATAGGTGTGCGCAGCCAATTGCATTAGGGTGTGCACCCCAAAGCTCAAACACGCACACCTTTCTCTGTAGCCTCAGCTGCACTGGATAGTGAATGAATGGGAAGTGTTCTGTGCTCTGGGGCTTCCTGTTCATTTACAAACTGAAACATATTAAACACAGTTTACTATTCTTCAGTCATGAATGGAGTGAGCGGGTGTATTGACTGTGTTCATTTAGAAAAGGAAGGGGCCAGCAAATTACTTATTTACTAGCCCCTTCCCCAACTATCCATCCTGAAACATCCCCCACAGCAGCCCGGGGGAGAGGAGGGAAGCCAGCAGCACTGCAGAGCGGGGGGGGGGGGGCAACATGGGGTGAATGGGCACTGCACATAGTGATTAGGGTGTGCCTAGGCACACCTGGCACACCCCCCGTGCACTCCTATGGTTATAACCCCTATCAGATTAAAAATGTTGCCACCTATGTCTCATTGCAGAGAGTTCCTTTCACATAGCCAAACAGTAAGTGAGAGGAAATCCCTGCAAATTAAGGGAAATCCTTGGGGTCCCCCAGGTCACCAGAAATAGAGTCCCCATTGGAAGATTTCCCCTCAATTACTTTTCTGGGGACACCCCAAAATTTGGGATTTTCGTTTACTTTCACTTTCAATGATCATGGTAAACAGGACAAATAGAGAGGGTGGATATCCTAAACAGAGGTACAGACAGCAATAAAAACCTGACAGGTGTTCCAATGTAACACATTTTTTTGTTTAACCACTTGCCTACTGTGCACCTACACCCCCTTCCTGCCCAGACAAAATGTTAGCTTCCGGCACTGCGTCGCTTAACTGACAATTGCGCGGTCGTACAACGTGGCTCCCAAACAAAATTGCCGTCCTTTTTTCCCCACAAAGAGAGCTTTCTTTTGGTGGTATTTAATCGCCCGTGCGTTTTTTATTTTTTGCGCTATAAACAAAAAAAAAAGCGACAATTTTGAAAAAAGACACAATATTTTTTGCTTTTTGCTATAATAAATATCCCATTTAAAAAAAAAAAAAACATTTTTTTATCTCAGTTTAGGCCGATACGTATTCTTCTACATATTTTTGGTAAAAAAATGTAAAAAATAAAAATCGCAATAACCGTATAGTGACTGGTTTGCGCAAAAGTTATATTGCCTACAAAATAGGGGACATAATTATTATTTTTTTTTATTTATTTTTTTACTAGGAATGGCGGCGATCTGCGATTTTTTTCTCGGGACTGGGACATTATAGCAGACACATCAGACACTTTTGACACATTTTTGGGACCATATACATTTATACAGTGAACAATGCTATAAATATGCATTGATAACTGTATAAATGCAACTGGCAGGGAAGGGGTTAACCACTAGGGGGCGGGGAAGGGGTTAAATGTTTCTCCTAGTTTGTGTTCTAACTGTGGGGGGAGGGGGGGTGACTGGGGAGGTGACCGATTGTGTCCCTATGTACAAGGGACACAATCGATCTCCTCTCTCCCTGACAGGGACGTGCAGCTCTGTGTTTACACACAGAGCTGCACGTCCCAGCTCAGTTACACGGCAATCGCGCGGGGGTCCCAGTGATGCGACGGGTGCGCGCGCGTGTGCCCCTAGCAGCTTTCTATGACTGCACGTCATATGGCGTGCAGTCAGGACAATGAAGTTATCCGCCCGCCGTCATATGACGGTGGACGGATGACAAGTGGTTAAAAAAAAAAAATCGAATTATGTCAGTTCCCTTGGATGTACTATGTACATTGCAGAATACTACCCATCTTCTTTTGGATCCCTACCTTTTTATTTCTGAAAAGATAACTGTTTGTTTCATCATGTTCTGTTTTCTGTATGGCAGGGTCTGGTTCATTAACTACCTGGTGAAATCTCAGTACTCTGTTGTCGTAAGCTGCAGTGTTGGCATTCCTGTAGGGGATATGTATATATATATATTTTTTGGACTGCTTTTTTAAACTTTAGTGGCTGCGGTTTGAAGTAGACAGACAACTCTTAATAATAAAATCTAATTTTGTCATAAATTTAAGCCAAAATTTATTCTGCTACACATCTTTGGTAAAAAAAAATCCTGTTAAGTGTATAATAATTGGTTTGTGTGATCACGGACATATGAACACAAATGACCATGTACAGATGTGTGCAGGTGATCACAGACAAATGTACGCAGATGATCATTAGGGATGAGCTTCGCGTTCGAAACAAACGTATGTTCGACTCGAACATCGTCCGTTCGATCTTTCGTCAAATTTCGAACAAAAACGATCGTTCGCGGGAAATTCGAATGAAACTACCATTTTTAAAACTTTTTTTCCATTGATACTACTATCAATGGAAAAAAAAAGTTTTAAAAACGGTCGTTTTTTCAAGAGACCTGCTCCTGAAAAAACGACCGTTTTTAAGACTTTTTTTCCATTGATACATGTTCCCTGGGGCAAAACCCGGGTTCTGAAAGACGTTTTCCAACAATAACTTGAATATTGGTCTTTAAAATGATCGTTTTGAATTCGAACGTTCGAGTCCCATAGACTTCAATGGGGTTCTAAATGTTTGTGCGAACGATCGGACTGTTCGACGGTTCTGGTGCGAACCGAACGCGGGGGTGTTCGGCTCATCCCTAATGATCATGTACAGATGTGCTCAGGTGATCACAGACATATGTGTGCAGATAATCATTGGGACATACTATTTTACTGTTACATATGTGGGGGGACAGGTGTTTTTACTATGTGGGGACATGTGACTGGAGTGTGTGGGGACATTGTGTGTTTTACATTGTGTGTTACTAGGCTGGTGATCAATGTGTAAAAAAGCTGTAAAAACAGCTCATACACACTGATCACCAGCCAGCTGCAGTGATCCACTTTCCTCTCCTCACGACAACTAATGTGTGAGGAGAAAGAGAAATCACGCTCTGGGATACTAATCAGAAAGTCTCCTTACCTGATCCGAAGCCGCGGGTGCTGGCAATGCATGGAATGATGCAAAATGAAGGAAAAACATTCTGGACAGCCTCACTCCAAAAAACACACAAAAAGCATGCCACAGCAGACGGGGTAAAAAGCTTTTTACCCCGTCTGCTGTGGCATGTTTTTTGTGTGTTTTTTGATTTTAAAATAATAGCAATTTATTTTTGGAGTGCGGCTGTCCAGAAAGTTTTTCCTTTATTTTGCATGTGTGAGGAGAGGAGAGCCCATCACCTAGCAACCAGCTCTCTGTTTACTTCACATGATGACTGTGATTGGACACGGTCGTCATGTGATCAGGACCAATCACAGAGCCCTCCTGCTGATCTGAGATGCGTTGTATCCGGGTGTCACAAGCACATTGGGATTGGGCACTGTGCATGCACGCGTGTGATCCCCCTCCTTCTAGAGGGATGTTCCTGAACGTCCACTCAGAAGGAGAGAGTGCCCATCCGGCCGTACATATGCAGTGGCTGGGTGGGAAGTGGTTAAAAAACAACAACATTCCCAAATTTTACTGCCGTAAAGACCGTATTGGGGCTATGTTGGCGTCCAAACTGACCCCGCAATTCCGCTGTCATTCCTTTCCTAAAATTAGAATTTCAGGTCAAGGTCTCTCGGCTAACCCCGATAGGATTATTGTCGCCTTCCAAGAGTTTTATTCTAAGCTCTATGGTTCAGCCCAAATAGACAGCTCTACTCGGATTTCTGATTTCCTCCAAAATCTTCCCATCCCTTCAATTTCCACTACTCATAGGGACATCTTGGAGGCGGACTTTACAGTTGAGGAGATAGCGGAGGTTATTAAGAACTTGAAGAATGGCTCAGCCCCGGGGCCGGATGGTCTTTCTGCGCCTTATTATAAAGCCTTTTCTCTCACATTGGCTTGTCATATGGCGAAATTTTTTAATTCAAAAGTAAAAGGAACTCCCCTAGACCCTCACCTCAATACCGCCTTCATTACAGTAATTCCCAAACCTAATAAGAATCCGGAGGAAGTGGAGAACTACAGACCTATTTCCCTCATTAATGTTGATCTGAAAATTCTTACCAAACTTTTAGCCAACCGTATTTCTTCCTTTATAAGTTGTTACATTCATAAGGATCAGGTAGGTTTTATACCAGGGCGTCAGGGTCCAGACCAAATAAGGAGGGCCATTGATGTAGTCTCCCTGCTGCAATCTAATTGGGCTGGTGGCCCCAGGCAGGAGGGAATGCTTCTATCTCTTGATCTACATAAGGCATTTGACTCCATTGAATGGCCCTACTTATTTTCTCTGTTGGATATTTGGGGTTTCGGTCCCAGATTTTTAGGTGTTCTGCACTCCCTATATTCTACCCCGAGAGCGCTGATCCGTCTCCAGGGTCATTACTCTTCCCCCTTCAATATTGGTAGAGGAACTAGACAGGGGTGCCCTCTCTCCCCTTTAATTTTTGCTATCGCCATTGAAACATTAGCGATTGCTATTCGCTCCAATCCCGATATTCTAGGCGTATCTTGTGGATCTCAGACCCATAAATGTGGTCTCTTTGCGGCTGATATGTTGTTGTTTATTACATCCCCTGTCACTTCTCTTCCCAATCTTTGCAAAGTCCTAAAAGACTTTTCTGCAGTGTCAGGTTTATCTGTGAATTATTCGAAATCTTATGCTCTCAACGTCTCTTTACCTGTGGACAGGGTAAACGCTTTAAGGCATTCATTTAATTTTAAGTGGAAGGACTCCTACTTGGAATACCTGGGAATTAATCTCACCCCTAAAATAGAAAACTTGTACTCTGCTAACTTCCCCCCCGCTTATAAAAAACTTGAATCGGATCTTAAAAACTGGAATAAAGGTGACCTCTCTTGGTTAGGTAGAATTCATTCCATTAAAATGACCTTTTTACCCCGACTTTTATATTTATTTAGGGCTCTCCCAATTAACATCAGGAAGGATCACCTGCAATCTCTGCAGAGGAAAGTGAATCAGTTTGTCTGGTGTGGAAAAGGTCATAGGCTCCCTGGATGCACTCTATTTAGACCTAAAAAGACAGGGGAATTGGGCCTCCCAAAACTACATTGGTATTTTCAAGCGGCGAGATTGTCTCAGCTCTCAGCGATCTATTCTAAATTCAACAAACCGGACTGGATCCAAATAGAGAGACAAGCGGCCCCTTCTTACACCTTAGATTTCTTATTATGGGTACCCCCCCAAAGATCGCCCTTCCATAATGGCCCCCATATTATCTCAATCCCTCTCCCTTTGGGACAGACTGAGAGCTAATACCGCATTAATCTCGGAGTGTCAACCCCTTGTCCATTTATTTAATAACCCTAGTTTTATTCCGGGTCGTGATATTCAGTCTTTTAAATGGTGGTTGGATAAAGGGCTATACCGGATTGGACATTTTTTTTTGGCCTCTGGCCCCATTACACGTAAACATTGTGAGCGGCAACTTGAGATTCCATCTTCAGAACTGTTTAGGCTTGGTCAGATACAACACTTCCTCTATAAGATTTGGAAGGGGAAACCCCTCCCCCCTTGCTTCACAGCTTATGAACTGTGGTGCGGGCAGATGGTTGAGCAAAGGGGCGGAATCTCGATCATTTATCAAGCGCTTGCTCATCAAGATAGTAAAACCCCTTATATGAAAGCTTGGGAAAATGATTTTCAATTTCAATGGGGTTTGGATTCTTGGTCACTTTCCTCCTTAAGGGCTTATAAAGGGATCCAAAATGTTTCTTTGATTGAGGCTAATCTGAAAGTCATAACTAGGTGGTATCTCACCCCTTCCAAATTATTCCGTATGTTTCCCTCAGCTAACCCACTTTGTTTCAGAGGATGTGAAATGGTGGGTTCTATGGCTCATGTTTGGTGGGAATGTCCCAGAGTCAGGCCCTTCTGGAGGAAAGTTTTCAACTTGATCTTCAAAGTCATAGGTTTACAGGTTCCTAGGACCCCCGAGGTTGCCCTCCTTAATGCCTGCATTCCAAAGACATCTAAGCTTTCACAAATCCTAATTCATTTTATTTTGTTGGGGGCTAAAGCGACCTTAGCGAAGGCTTGGAAGCAACCCAGAGTTTCCTTCTCGGCAGTTATCCGCAAAATGTCATGGATTATGGTCCAAGAAAAGTTATCTAGCATTTTGTTAGATACCAAAGATCGCTTTGAATTGGTTTGGGAACCATGGGCTTGTTTCGTAGGCATTTCCTTGGTTCCGGGTATATCTTCTTGAAGTGTTCAGGAAGATTTAGATGGCCTGGCTTTGGTTCTGTAGACTGGCTCGTCTCTACTCTATTCCTCCCTTTCTATCCTTGTCTGGCCTATCTGTTTTCTCTTCTTACTGTCTCTGTCCTTCTTAAAATGAAGGTCTATTTTATTTTTGCTAGTTTTTCTTTGTCCGGAATAGGATCATATCCTGGTGTCTTTCCATTTTGTTTTCTGACGCGAATGTTATTCCTTGAATTATTCAATTTTTAGTTTTCAGTCTAGGTTATTATGGTACATGATGATTCCTAAATTACTATGCCTTTATTGGGCAGTTGGAGGTACACTCTGGCACAGCTAGCTCCCATGGGGGGTGCTAGTGTGTACATCCGATCTCCACTCCTGGTTTCAAGGGAATTGTTATATTCTCATACCCAGGACATTAAACATTGCTATCTGTATTGATATTGTTTCTGGATGATTTCCCTTTCTTTACTTGATATGCAAATTGTCATTTCTGTCCTATTATACCACTTTGTTTTTTTCCTTTTACTCAAATAAAAAAAAATTGAAAGTAAAAAAACAACAACATTCAAATCCATGTGTCTGAGGTCCTGCATGTAGATTAAGGGCCGGGTGCATGGATAAGGGGGGCGGTGCCCCTGCACCCCTAATGGACCGTCCGCCACTGCTATTATTTCAAGCCAGAAAGTTTGCAGAGATATGAGAGGCCCTTTTTGATGTTTTGCTTAGTTCGGATATATTTCTCCCTTCATGCAGGACTACATAGGAAGTTCGAGTCACTGGATGTCAGGATACTTTCAGATTACTCACAAGATTTTGGCTTCTTCTTTGTTACTTTTTCCGGAAAGGCCCACTTTTTACATTTTTACCTACAGATAAGTCTATAATAAGGCTTACTTGTAGGTAAAATAAATATCTACTAAAGGTGCACTGTTTAGGAGATGTTCACTCTGCATGCAGCCAATGACATCACCAGCGCATGCACCCTAAAGGGCCACAGCCAGAGCACACAAACCCTGACTGGGGGGAAGATGTCAGCCCTCTCAGCGGTAACAGAGCACTTCGGGGGAGCTTTTTCTAAGGTAAGTATTCCATAATGTGCTAGTATGCAATGTTTTTTTTTTTACCAGCCGTGGTTTACAACTGCTTTAAGGATGGTGTCTGGCTGTTTATCGTGCGGGTGTGGCATCTTCATCAAGTTTGTGAGGGGTGAAGGGTGGCTCTGGGTTATGGCGCTTTCCTCACTGTCATGTGGTCGCGTTGGTGAACAGTTAGATGTTGTTTTCGGGATCCGTGGTGTGCTAATGATATATGCATTGACTCATGTTGTCACCAGTTTCTAGATGGTAATTGCTACAAAACCCATTTACTTCAGGCCATTTCCAGGAACATGTGCAATGGCCCCCTACCTAGAAGAGCATAATCATGCATATATATATATATATATATATATATATATATATATATATACAGGGCTTTTTTTCTCAGAGAAAAGGTGGTGGAACTCACCCTCCCTCCCCTGGCCACGCCCCTACCCACCCCTAGGACCGCCCCCTAGAACCGCCCCCTAGAACCGCCCCTTTAGAGAACAGGAATGCAAGTAAAATTTGGGGGGGCTATAAAAGTAATTGTATGTAAATAAATAAAAAGCAATGCAGTAAAATGTGCAAAAAAAAATACTTACCAAAAGTAAGCTCAGACATTTCCTTTTTGAAAGGTGTTTATTTATAAGTTTTGCAGTTACACATATTAATCACAGTTTTATAAAGTGGGGGTGTTCGGGCGCAGTCGGTGGAGTGGCGCGGGGTGACCTACCTGACACACATACTCTGTTCTACGTGTGTGTGTTCTGACCTGTCCTACATACACTGACCTGTCCTACATACACTGACCTGACCTACATACACTGACCTGACCTACATACACTGACCTGACCTACATACACTGACCTGACCTACATACACTGACCTGACCTACATACACTGACCTGACCTACATACACTGACCTGTCCTACATACACTGACCTGTCCTACATACACTGACCTGACCTACATACATACACAATCAAGTATTCTCAACCCCTCCCCAGTATAAAGATATATAGGATAAATGCCCTTGTCACTTACCTTAAACCACGTTACATGATGCCCCAGCCCACAGCCATTTCCTGTTCGGTTTACTTGTTAGGTCCTTTTTCAGGGACGGTTGAGGGACCTAGATATAGGAATTAGGTAAGCATCACTGGCTTCACAAGGTAAGAAAAAAAAAAATCTTGTCAGAATGGGTTAGAGGGGTGGCAGAGTACTGGGGGGAGGTGGAGATCAGTGGGGGTGGCAGAGTACTGGGGGGTGGCAGAGTACTGGGGGCAGGTGGAGATCACTGTGGGGTGGCAGAGTACTGGGGGGAGGTGGAGATCAGTGGGGGGTGGCAGAGTACTGGGGGAGGTGGAGATCACTGGGGGGTGGCAGAGTACTAGGGGGAGGTGGAGATCACTGGGGGGTGGCAGAGTACTGGGGGGTGGTAGAGTACTGGGGGCAGGTGGAGATCACTGGGGGGTGGCAGAGTACTGGGGGGTGGCAGAGTACTGGGGGCAGGTGGAGATCACTGGGGGGTGGCAGAGTACTGGAGGGAGGTGGAGATCACTGGGGGGTGGCAGAGTACTGGGGGGAGGTGGAGATCACTGGAGAGTGGCAGAGTACTGGGGGTGGCAGAGTACTGGGGGCAGGTGGAGATCACTGGGGGGTGACAGAGTACGGGGGGGGGAGATCAGTGGGGGGTGGCAGAGTACTGGGGGAGGTGGAGATCAGTGGGGGGTGGTGGAGATCACTGGGGGGTGGCAGAGTACTGGGGGGTGGCAGAGTACTGGGGGGTGGCAGAGTACTGGGGGAGGTGGAGATCACTGGGGGAGGTGGAGATCACTGGGGGGTGGCAGAGTACTGGGGGGAGGTGGAGATCACTGGGGGGTGGCAGAGTACTGGGGGGTGGCAGAGTACTGGGGGAGGTGGAGATCAGTGGGGGGTGGCAGAGTACGGGGGGGGAGATCAGTGGGGGGTGGCAGAGTACTGGGGGAGGTGGAGATCAGTGGGGGGTGGTGGAGATCACTGGGGGGTGGCAGAGTACTGGGGGGTGGCAGAGTACTGGGGGGTGGCAGAGTACTGGGGGAGGTGGAGATCACTGGGGGAGGTGGAGATCACTGGGGGGTGGCAGAGTACTGGGGGGAGGTGGAGATCACTGGGGGGTGGCAGAGTACTGGGGGGTGGCAGAGTACTGGGGGAGGTGGAGATCAGTGGGGGGTGGCAGAGTACTGGGGGGAGGTGGAGATCACTGGGGGGTGGCAGAGTACTGGGGGCAGGTGGAGATCACTGGGGGGTGGCAGAGTACTGGGGGGAGGTGGAGATCACTGGGGGGTGGCAGAGTACTGGGGGGAGGTGGAGATCACTGGGGGGTGGCAGAGTACTGGGGGGTGGCAGAGTACTGGGGGAGGTGGAGATCACTGGGGGAGGTGGAGATCACTGGGGGGTGGCAGAGTACTGGGGGGTGGCAGAGTACTGGGGGGAGGTGGAGATCACTGGGGGGTGGCAGAGTACTGGGGGGAGGTGGAGATCACTGGGGGGTGGCAGAGTACTGGGGGAGGTGGAGATCATGAGGAGGCAAAGAGTATGGGTGGTATAGGAGGAGCAGTGGGGGCGGCTGCATATAAAAAATCCTTTTCTCTATCTCCCTTCTGCAGTATTGGAATGCCTTCTTTTCCTCTACCTCTCGCAGCCTCAGGCATTCCAATACTGCAGAAGGGAGATGGAGAAAAGGATTTTTTTATATGCAGCCGTCCCCATTGCTTCTCCTATACAGGTTACAGGAGGGTGGGGGGGGGGGGGCTGTACTCACGTTTGGGCCGGCATTGTAGCAGCAGCAGCAGCAGCCCCCCCCCCCCGGCCATGGAGAGGCCGGAGGCTTCTCATCTCTCCTCCTCAGTCCGTCTTCTTCTGAGTCCCGCTTCAGCGCTGAGCGGGGATCTCAGTATTGTGATGTGACGGCGATTGGAAATTCCTGCCTTCTGGAGCCGGCGGCGCATATGATGGACGTCACACATCCCACGGTTGGACATTGGACCACTGGGACGTCCATCATATGTTCTACAGGCTCCAGAAGGCGGGACCTGTGACTCGCTTCCTGCTCGGCGTGTGTTCGGAGCTAACTTTTTTGAGACTCGTTTTGTAATCTCCAGCCAGTCCGTAGCGCCCAGGGCACCGGCCCTGACTGACTTAAAAAGGTGGCGGAACGCCGTTCCGGTGCGTTCCGCCAGAAAAAAAGCCCTGTATATATATATATATGTCAGGGCTCAAAATTTCAAGTCCTGAGCTACTAGCCAGGCCTCAAGAGTTACTCGCCACCAGTTGCCCCACCTAATTCATACACTGCCCTGCGCCTAACTGTACCTGTAAACACGCCCTCGTAGATTATCTCATGGAATGACAATGTTTTAAGCAGAATCAAGTTACAAAATTAAATATTACCAACAACAACTTTAACAAAATGGGACAGGGCACTGGGGGCAGACCAGAGGGACAGGGCACGGGGGGCAGACCAGAGGGACATGGCACTAGAACACTCTCTCTCTCTCTCACGAGCACAAGGAGAAGAAAACTGCACAAACTGAAAGGCGGCCGCTCTCATGTCAGGGCAACTTTGAGTGAGCACTGCACCAGAGTGGTAATTTTCGCAATCCTCCACCTCACTCATTACTTTCTGCTCTCCAGCTACATTGGTCGGGGCCCGGGGGGAGGGGGCAGGCTCAGAGAGGTCATACTGTTAGGTCCCATGGCTTAATGAGGATTGTAAGGAGAGCACCTGTGTACTACTCTGCCTGTGCGCAGCTTACCAGACTACTTTTCCCAAGCATGCACCTTTCCTCTTCGGGCCACCAATTGCATCAGGGCTCTAAGTGTAGGCACAGATTGGAGGGAGATTGGTCATGTAGCCCTGTCATCACTCGCCCCCAGCTTAAATCCACTCGCCAAATGCTAGTAGGCGAGTGGAAATTTTGAGGCCTGATATATGTGATTCTGTGCAGCCAGCCCACAGTAGCAGTAAAGTTACAATGTGGTCTTGACAACTGGTTTAGAAACACTTGAACTGGATTAGCCTCAAAATTTATGGGAGAGGGGTCCTATGGGATAAGAGGGCAGAGTCAACCCAGTTGTATACTGCCATGGAGTTAAACAGGAATGGAAAATGATGGCAAGTATTTGATAACAATTTTCCATTTTGGAAGCACAAGGTTAGATTGATATAAAAATGGTCCCATGCTAATTCTTTAAACCTTACACAGTTGAATTAAAATAGGAAATCTCAAAAAGTTCTCAAATAATAACAATGTAACAAGATAACTGATAGGTTTCATGGTCCAGAATAAAGAACCTCTTAATTATGTTAATATTATTAAAAAAAACGTTGTAAATCATTATATTTATGCAGCTAGGAGCTGGCTAAGATTGCCTGTGCTATCAGGGGGCAGGCTGCAGCACTTGCTACAGAGTGGATGTTTACTCTTGTGTTCAACTTGGAACCAATGTTGCCATGTCCTGAAGGCAGAGTGGAGCAAAGGATCTTGGGGCATGTAATCCAAAGAGATCGGACTGCCATGAACTAGGAATATCAACCGGGTAGAGAGGGAGAGCGTAATGCTGGGAGAGGCGGAGGCGGAATCGCTCTCTTGGGACCACGGCCTGGATCTGCAAGCAATGACTCAGACCGTAGATTGTGCTGTGGCTGGTTTGTGGCCTGTGCTACAGAGGGAGAGAGTCATTGCGTGCAGGTGCATCTGCTGCCAGCAACATCTGATCATTCGGTGGCAGCCAGGAGGCCACCCTCCTCACATCCACTCCAGATCCAGCTCTAGTTTGTTTGCTTAATGTGAATTTAGAGTTTATTGGGGTTGTGGTGTCAGGAGATTAAAGGGAGAGGTTTGGTAGAAGTCTAGTCATTCCTCTACCCTTTTTTGGCCTACCTTAGACCCTATACAGGGTAATATTCTGCTTGTTATAAGTTTTTGAAGTGTTCTTATTGTTTATTTCTTAAGTGTCTTATCTACTACATGTTACAAACTCTATTGTTGAATGCATTGCCATTATTCTGTCAGTAAATAAATCTAACTGGTTTCCTAGCATGCGAGTGTGCCTTTAAATTATTTTGTTTATAACAAAAATGTCTGAACCCAGAGTGTCAGAGGACTTGCGAGGTCAAGGCAAACAGTGAGGAACAGAATCTTTGAGCGACCCCCGTGGGGGTAGGGTAGGGTGACCAGACATCCCCAGTTTCAGGGGACAATCCCCTGATTGAGGACACTGTCCCCGGACCAAGTCTGTCCCTGGTTTTGTCCCCATATTGCATTTAATAGGGGGCAGGGGCAATTTCAAAGACAGTCAGTGCAGAACTAAAATAAAAAAAATTGAATTACACCACTCCCCATCCAGTAGTAGCCGGGTCCCGAAAAGTAAGACTTGAGAGGCTGTGAGGCGGCCGGGAAGGGCAGAGAGTCGCTGATTGTTGCTATTACTAGTAAAGAAAAATATGTCCCCGGATTTCATTTAATAAATCTGGTCACCTTAGGATAGGGCTGTATTTATTAGGAAATATAAATGAACATTTTGATGTAAAATATAATGTGCACATGTCCAGCTTCATACTGTGGGTGCTGTAAAGATGGCCAGTATACATTCAGCTTACCATTTTTAGTGAATGAGGCCTGTCTAACTATTCAGAAGCAAAAAAAAAAAAAACATCAGCAGCTTTCTATATACCATACATTTCGGAATTTTGGAGTCAAAACTTTCCATTATTTCTTGTTCTATTCTCTGGAGTGTAAATAGTACTCTACAGTCTTGTAATGACTTGCACCCCCTTCCTTTGAGACATAAAGCCAAACGAAGCATTACCCAAGGGCAAAGACTGCTGTCAGTTAGGTCTCTGGTGGTAAACATTCAAAGCACACTGTGTGGGATGATTTATTAAAAATCAGCAACAGAGAAAGCCGTTATTGTTTTTCACATAACCAGTCAGATCATGGGAATGTAGGCTGTACCAAATAAATGTAACTAATATAAATAAATAAAAGAAACTCACATACCAAAGATAAATTTAACAATTTTATTGAATAGCATTTTTTTTTTTTTTTTTTGGTAATAGAAATGGCCGCGGCACCTTTATTGGTATATAAATAAATATATATAAATAAATAATCCAATTAATAATTTAATAAATACAACTTTCAAAATTCAACTTCTTAATAAATAACTTTCCAAACTTAAACTTCTCTCTCAAGATCTCGCTCAGTCATAAAACTCGAGCGAAATACCATAAATAATAAATAAATAATAAATAAATACAAAGTCCCCCCTTGTTTTTCAAGGGTGACATACCACATAACAGGTGCTGCGACAGGGTGGGGGGGAAGGGGGAGCACACCACGCTGTTTCCCAGATGCAGCTGGTTAAGGCCTCAGGGTGCTGGGCTTATATAGCCCCATGCACATGTATTTTGCCCGGGAAAAACGTGATTTCAACAACCCGGGAAAAACGTGACTTGCAAAGCCCGGGAAAAATGTGACTTGCAAAGCCCAGGCAAAACGTGACTTGTAATGCCCAGGAAAAAACGTGACCTTCCTGTATATATATAAACACAAACGCCTATTATTATTTTATTATAAGTATATATATATATATTATTTTTTTTTTTTTTTTTTTTTTTTTTAATTATTTATTTTGACAGCCACTCTCCCCATGTTGTGGGCACTAAGTAATGCCCCCTTTTCATGGGAATGTAGGCTGTACCAAATAAATGTAACTAATATAAATAAATAAAAGAAACTCACATACCAAAGATAAATTTAACAATTTTATTGAATAGCATTTTTTTTTTTTTTTTGGTAATAGAAATGGCCGCGGCACCTTTATTGGTATATAAATAAATATATATAAATAAATAATCCAATTAATAATTTAATAAATACAACTTTCAAAATTCAACTTCTTAATAAATAACTTTCCAAACTTAAACTTCTCTCTCAAGATCTCGCTCAGTCATAAAACTCGAGCGAATACCATAAATAATAAATAAATAATAAATAAATACAAAGTCCCCACCAGCCGATTTTGTCTTAACAAAAACGGCCTACCCCAACACCGTGGCCATTTCTATCATGTTTTGAATATCCATATTAAAATATCTAAACCTATATCAGATAGGTGAACGCCATCAGGCCTGTAGAGGCCAGAAAAACCACCTTCCAATTCAGTATGCCTATAGGAAAAACTGCTCAATGTGGGCATGAATTTTTCAATTGAGTGATTAACTCGTTTCCGTATCTTCTCCAAAGTTTTTTTCTCAGAAAAAGATAACCAGATCAGACGAGGAATCATCTCAGAAAAAATTATTCTGGTAGCTGGGAAAAATAGGTGAATACGCTGTAAATCATTCTTAATCATGAAAATTAGGTCTAACGTTGAACTTTTACCCACATCATTCCCTCCAAGGTGAATTATTAAAATATCCGGGTAAGGTAAAATCTGAGATAGCAAAAGGATGTGATGAAAAAGTTGGTTCCACCGGAGGCCACAAATACCTTTCCAGAAAATTTTAAAAGAATCAGAGGGTAAAGAAAGGTTAGTAGAGTAGCAACGTTGACCTGCCCTTTTGTGTGCCCAGTGAACAAATGAATGTCCAATGATCCAGACGGAAGATATTGAACCTAGAATCAGAGAGATAGATTAGGGCGAATATATATACTAAACCTCTTAGATTCCCATCTACCCAGACTTTTGATTACAGAATCACTTAGACCCATTCTAGCAGCTTCCGTGGCAGCTCCGATGCGGAAGGAATGAGGGGAAAACTTTAAGTGTCCGAGATTTAAAGAACACAAACAGCGTTGAAGTACGGTAGAGAATTGAAACTTTGTCAGTGGAGAAAAATCCATATGAACTAGAAAATTTCCCCCGCATGAAGGCCTAGCTAAAAAATACTTGGACAAAATTATATAGGGGCAAATAATTGGATCACCGCAAGCATGCAGAGTAAGCCAATGCCCTTTGCCAAAAACATCTGTCTTGGACCTACTAATAAAAACCTGAACCTTTCCTTGCGAGATGCAAACTTCCCCTACTTGTAAACCAGAATTGCCTTTTTTATTGTTTGGAACTAGCTCCGATATACGGAGGGCTGCAAAGAAAATTAACACGAAAGCTGTCTGGAAGAGCAATGATTCAAAATCTGAACAGCATATTTTTATAGTAGCTAAACAAATATTTCTTAAAAGCTCTATTGAAATGGGCCTGCGTGTATCTGGCGTAAAAGTCTGCCTTCTATAACCCTTTACAGCCTGACGTACTTTAAAGAAACTGTTACAAGCTGGTAGATTTTGTAACTTTAAGAAAAAGGAGATTCCAGCCAAAGTCTTGTGAATGTGGTGAAAGGATGATCCTTGTTGCATAAGGGAACAAAGAAATGCAAGGACTGCCTGTTCATTAGGTGCCAACCCCGATAGACCTATCTCCTCATTGAACAATATCCACTTTCTCCATGCAACTGAATAATCAATCCATGTCTTTGGTGCCACAGAATTCCTAATGGCAGATATAACAGGGGTTATATCAACTCCCATAAATGACTCGGGCAAGTGTAGCCCACCGGGTCCGCTTCCGGAAAGAGTTGTCTGAAACGAGTCATCTGAAAACGAGACAGGGCATCCGCCATCAAATTACTTTTCCCAGCCACGTGCCTCGCTTTTACCCAGATGTTAAGTCTCAGACATAGTAAAACGAAATATCTTAGTAATTTTATCACAAAAATTGATTTAGAAGAAAGACAATTCAGTGCAAAAATAACACCTTTATTGTCTGAATGCACCAAAATTCTTTTATTGGCAAAAAAATTTCCCCACAGTTCGAAGGCCACTATTATGGGGAATAACTCAAGTAGAACTATGTTCTTAGTTGCTTTATTAGCTACCCAAAAAGGAGGCCAACGACCACAGCACCAATGGGTGCTCCAAATTGCAGCAAAACCATGTGCACCTGCTGCATCAGTGTAAAGGTCCATGTCGCTGAGAAAACAAATTCATCCTGAAAAAAGGTACGGCCATTGTAATCTACTAAGAACTGGGACCAAACCAAAAGATCATCTTTCAACTCAGAAGTGATGCGGATGTGAGAAAAAAGGAGATTTAAATCCAGATGTTGCCCTAGACAACCGTCTGGAAAAAATCCTTCCAACCGGCATGACCCTAGTGGCGAAAGCCAATAAACCCAAAAAAGACTGAAGTTCTTTTAACAAGACCTTCTTTCTTCTTAGGAAAAGAAAAATCAAACTCTGGATTTTACTTATTTTAGCTAAAGGGAGTCGATACTGACATAACTTGGTATCAATGGTGATACCCAAGAACTCGATGACTGTAACTGGAAAAACTGTTTTTTCAGAGGCGATAGGAACGCCGAAATAATCAGAGATATTTAAAAATAGTTTAAGTAACAAAAAACAAACAGGAGAATTAGGTGGCCCAACAAAAAGATAGTCATCTAGGTAATGGATGACACCGTCGCAACCCGACTCGTGGGTGATAACCCATTGCAAGAACGTAGCGAAAGTTTCGAAATATCTACACGATAGGGAGCAACCCATAGGTAGGCACATGTCAAAGAAAAATTTATCTTCAAAACAAAAACCCAATGAATTAAAGGCTTCCGGGGAAATCGGCAATAATCTGAAGGCAGATTTGACATCAGACTTTGCTAATAAGGCCCCTTTACCAAATTTTTTAATAAGCCGTATCGCGTCATCGAAACTAGCATATGAAACCGAGGCCAAGGAATCATCAATCTCGTCATTTAATGAATCACCCTTGGGGTGTGAAAGGTGATGTATCAAACGATAAGAGTTAGGCTCCTTTTTTGGCACAACACCTAAAGGAGAAATACGAAAATTTTCAAAGGGGGGAGAAACAAAAGGACCAGCAACCCTTCCGGCTGCTATTTCCCTTATTAATTTCTCCCTTACTACCTGGCTGTGCATCGTGGCGGATTTTAAATTGCTTACTATAGTACAACCAATTCCTGAGAACCCTGGTAACTCAAAACCTGAGGAAAAACCTTTAATTAAGACCTCCGCCTTCTCCCTGTCTGGGTATAGCATTAGCCAGGGGTGCATTCTTTCCAGCTTCACTGGCGTGCAAGCTTTTAGAATTATCCCTGTGTTGTGTATGTGGGTAGCTCCTTTTAAAGCATTTTGTAACTGGGTGAGTCCCAAAACAAAAGGAGCACTCATGCTTGTAACGGCATGAGGTCGACCACTTGCACTGGGACTCGTTGTAAGCGTAACAAAAACCTTTTTTGTAACCTGCCATACTATTTTGAACTGGGGATTGCTTTGCAAAAAACGGTTTCTGTGGGAGAATTAAATTCAACCATAAGCCCACATCCTTCATCCCCCACTTTAAATTGGGATAAACCGACATTTTTTGGCGAAAAGATTCGTCATAATTGAACCAACCATATCCGCCAAAATTCCGGTAGGCTTCCAAAATATTTTCCAGATGCTGGAATAGTCCACAACATTTATCAGGGAATTTTTCGCCCATAATAGCAGAAAAAATACAAAATGCTTGAAGCCAATTTATGAAACGTTTTTGGCACCATGCGACGTCTATCATCAGGAGCCTCATCTAATTTTTTTTTCATTTTTAGAAAATTCTTTGCCAGGCAATAAAGTTAATAAATCTATAAATTCGCCCTTCCAAATTTTTTTCTTTAATGTTGGATGTCAAGTGGAAACCTAACGGAGAAATTTCGCATGGCAAGGGTTCTTTAAAACAAATTTCTGGAACTTGAGAGACTGGCAAAGAATAAATGGGATCCTGAGGAGCAGTAACATTAGAGATGCTAGGGACTAATGAAGGGTTAACCTGATTAGACCAAACATTAGAAACTGGAACTTGATGTAGTTTATTGCTAATAACATCCTGTAATTTGTTAATAGAATTCAATAACCTATTCAACATTAAATGGCCAGCAGACTCACCATCTACAGAGGACGCTGCTGCCACCTGTGGTGAAATTGCTGTGTTGCGGGCGCTGCTGTTAGAGCTTGATGCTTTAGCAGATGCATCTGACAGTGGCTGAGCCATCACCTCCTCCAGCCTTTTCTGCCTGGAGACTGGTGACGCTGAGGAATCCTCCAATGCTGACGAGACCTGAAAGGGAAACAAACCAGGCCTCTCTACTGCTTGTGATTGACGGGCTTTACCCCGCCCTGCAGTGACACGCACAGGAGAGGGAGAGGCCGACCTCTTCTGTTTTTTCTGAATCCTGACACTGCTGCGTTGAGGCGTGACGCTGGCTGACCCCAGACTGGCTTCCTCTTCCGTTCGGGACACAGATGCTTTCGCCGGGCGCTCAGGTGGCTGGCTCCTAGGGGACCTGTGGGGAAGAAAAGATGGCTGCGACAGGAGAGCGTCCTGGGATACCTCAGAAGGACCCGCTATGTCATCTTCTTCCTCGGGAACAAGAGGGAACTCCGCTTCGGATTCAGACACGACTCTCCTAAGCCATTCTTCACCGCCTTCAGCTGTTGCACGCTCAAGGATCCTTCGGACCAACGACTCCATGACTTCAGGTACGGGGGGGGGGGGAGCACACCACGCTGTTTCCCAGATGCAGCTGGTTAAGGCCTCAGGGTGCTGGGCTTATATAGCCCCATGCACATGTATTTTGCCCGGGAAAAACGTGATTTCAACAACCCGGGAAAAACGTGACTTGCAAAGCCCGGGAAAAATGTGACTTGCAAAGCCCAGGCAAAACGTGACTTGTAATGCCCAGGAAAAAACGTGACCTTCCTGTATATATATAAACACAAACGCCTATTATTATTTTATTATAAGTATATATATATATATTATTTTTTTTTTTTTTTTTTTTTTTTTAATTATTTATTTTGACAGCCACTCTCCCCATGTTGTGGGCACTAAGTAATGCCCCCTTTTCACTCTTTTCTTTTTCTTAAAGGGGTTGTAAACCCTTGTGTTATTTCACCTTAATGCATCCTATGTCAAAAGCTCCTGCTATTGCCAATTGGATGCAGGGGAACCCACACGGCCATCAGCAAGTGGTTAAATCGCATAGGTGCCTATGAAGGAATATGCGCCATACTGCGTGACTGAGACTGTAATGCTAGGATACCAAACTCTCTGCACAAAAGAGAGTGAAACCTGAGTCCGAACCTGAGAAGTCTCCGCAGTTGAGATCCGTATTCCTAAACTTATTGGGCGTAGCCTTACATCACGCCACCATGCTGGTTGCCCATAACAACGGCAATATACCCACATCTTCCACACACTCCTGTGCACAATTAACTCTTGCATGGTGGCCTTCTCACACCTCCTGTTCATCCCCTCTGTTCAAGCCCTGTGTACCGGATACGCTCTGCATGCACCCCTTTGTATGAAAAACTTCAGACCAGGCACTGATATGATTAAGGTGACTTTTACTGAAGAACTTTGCAGCAAGTATAATTATTTCAACACAGTCTCTTACAGGTATGTAATTACAGGGTCTATGACAGGGGTGTCCAAACTTTTTTCAAAGAAGGCTAGATTTAATAAAGTGAACATGCGTGAGGGCCGACTATTTTGCCTGACATTCTTTGAAGCATTAAAATTTGGTCTAAGTGTGTTTGCCCGAGCACTAATTCACTGCCCAAGAAGAATTCTCCTGCCTTTGTGGCTGTGTGTGGTGAAGAGATGAGCTCAGGCATGTTATTTGGATATACTGTATATATCTCTTTTGTCGCCCCAACAAATCCCAGAGCGCTGCTCAGGACTAAGGATGAGCTTGGGCGTGTTATTTGGATATACCGTATTTATTGGCGTATAACACACACACAGGCTTGCCATTGCCATGAATGCAGCCTCACCATTGCTATTAATGCAGCCTCACCATTGCCAAGAATGCAGCCTTACCATTGCAACCTTACAATTGCAACCAATGCAGTCTTACCATTGCAACAAATGCAGCCTCACATGTGCCATGAATGCAGCCTCACATGTGCCATGAATGCAGCCTTATCATTGCAACCAATGCAGCCTTACCATTGCAACCAATGCAGCCTCACATCATCACATGTGCCTTTGCCATCAGTGGAGCCTGATCGATGCCCGTCTGCAGCCTTTGGAAGGGCAGAGGGAGGGGGCAGGACAAGTGTCGACAGAGTACAAACAGGAGAATCTCTTGTTTACTCTGTGGCCTCTTTAATATAAAAGTCCCGCCTCCTATGATAGACAGACAGAACAGTCATCCAATGGCATCCCAGGAGCTAGGACTTCCAATACAAAATACAGAATGACAAATATTTTTGTCATAGTTTTCGTTGTTGTCGTTTTTTTTTTTTTTTCTGAAAAAACACGCAGAAGGGCACACACACCTCGTGTATTACCATAGATTTGTTTATTACATCTACTAAGACAAATAGATACTCACAGGTGGATAAAAACAATATGCATAAATCTCAAATGCTTCAGCAGAAGGCGATGTGCCCACCATAGGACCAAACCCAATTGGATGGCTGACGCGTTTCGGGGGACAAACCCCCCTCCTCAGAGCTATTCCAGCCTATTGTTCAGTGGCCATTTAAGTGGTTATGTAGATAGGGTCCTCCTCCAAAAAAAAGGGGGGGGCTAAAAAGGTGTGGTCAGTTAATTAATCTGTGTAACTCAGAAACCACAAGATACCATAAATGCTATATGCACCTAAACAAAAAAATAAATACAAATCAATGCCATGCAAACCATATGGTGAGTGTTTCCCACTTGGTTAGATTATTACTCTACTAATGAGTTTGGACATTTTAGAGAAGTGCTTAAAGTGGGGGTTCACCCTAAATCAACTATCTACCATTAGATCCAGCATACTCCTGACATCTGCAGTATGCTGTTTTTTTTTTTTTTTGCTGTAATTACTGTTTTATCGTGGTTCTTATCCGGCTCCGAGCGGGGTATCCTGCGGGGGAATAGGCGTTTCTAAGACAAGGCGTAGTTGATTGACGTGCTGTTAAAGCGTGTCACGCCTTCCGAAAATACCCAAAGTGACACTCGGCAATTTACGGCGCCTGCGCAGTCAGCTCTACACGGCAGGCGCAGGCGCTGTATAGCGCAGTAAACAGCCGAGTGTCACTTTGGGTATTTTCGGAAGGCGTGACGCACTTTAACAGCACATCAATCAACTACGCCTTGTCATAGGAACGCCTATTCCCCACAGGAATCACTGCTCGGAGCCGGATAAGAACCACGATAAAACAGTAAGTACAAAAAAAAAAAAAAAAAAAAAACAGCATACTGCAGATGTCAGCAGTATGCTGGATCGAATGGCAGATAGTTGATTTTCAGGGTGAACCTCCGCTTTAAGTAATGCATTACAATTTAACTAAACCCATTAGATTTTAGTTGACTAAATATGACTAAAACTAGAATGACATTTTAATCAAAAGACTATAACTAAAACAAAATCGTAATTTGACATCAAAATTAAAGTGGTCCTAAAGTCTTAAAGGGGTTGTAAAGTCAGAAGGTTTTTTTTAATAATGCATTTTATGCATTGAGATAAAAAGGCTTCTGTGTGCAGCAGCCCCCCTCTCAGCTGTCCGAGATTCACCTTCCTGATTGGCTGAGACACAAAGTCAGCTAGCCAATCAGGGAAGAGAGGGGGCAAGGCCGGGTAATGGACACAGGGAACTGTGACTCAGCTCGGGTGCCCCCATAGAAAGCTGCTTGCTGTGGGGGAACTGAACAGGAGGAAGGGGCCAGGATCACAGAAGAGGGACCTGAGAAGAGTAGGATGTGGGCTGCTCTCTGCAAATCTACTGCAACATGACATGACGTGTTTGTTATTTTTATGGAAAAAATAACAAGACTTTACAATCACTTTAAAGTGGATGTAAACCCGATTCATGAAATTTGAGCTGGGCACATATATCTGCAGTATTTTGTTATCTCTTTTCAATGAGTAAGTCTTATAGCTCTCCTCTGAACGGTTCCTCTGTTATCAGCCTGAGAACTCCTGACATCTTTTTTGACTTTTTAGACAAATCCAGCCAGAAGCTTTTGTCAAAGGAGGTTGCTAAAATATATTAGCAGAGAGCAGCTCCTATTACAAAACAGCTCTGAGAGTCTCTGCCTATGAGGAGAGGGGGTGTGTGCCTTTCCTCCAATCAGACATTTTAGCTATCTTGTCTGTATGCCCAGACATCACACTCTGTTAACCAGGAAGAGAAAATCTCCTAACAAAATCTGAACTTTCTAAACATTATATAAATGTGAAGACAGCAGATATACATATAAAACCTATGTAGGGAGATTTGGTTAATCTCTGTGTATCATCTGAGGTTGTTCACTTCACTGGGTGTATGGAGGGTTTACATCCACTTTAAGGTTTTACCTTCTGTGCTGCAGATCCCCCTAGACCCCCCTTTTTCTTACCTGAGCCCGATCCGATCCCATACCTCCCAACTTTTTGAAATGGGAATGAGGGACACCTATCAGCAAAAGTATGCTGACATAGCACACACACCTTGCCACACCCCCTTAAAGGAAAATTGTGCAAAACAAAACGAGGTTGGTTAAACCCACAAGTGCTTGTTGTTACCACTATTATTCCTTTATATTGACTTTTGAAATTTACACAGCGGCTCCAAGCTCCAGCCACTGTCTCTTTCCTTATTGGACAGACTGATAGCAGCAGGAGCCTTTGTCCCCCGCTGCTCTCAATCAAATGCTGTGACACAGGAATGTCTGTCTGTGTTAATGGATGCAGCAGCGGGACTAGAGAGCGAGCCCACATGGGTACCCCCATGGAAAGCCACTTTCTGATGGGGGCACCCGATGAAGAGGAGGGGCTTGGAGCACCAGTGCGGGACCCCAGATTAATAGGATCATGGCTGCTCTGTGCAAAACTATTGCACACAGCAGGTAAGTATAGATTTTTTATTACAACCACTTTAACACTGGTTTGGAGCAAGACTTCCGATAAAATACACACCTCCAGAAATGTGCTGCAAATGCCTTATTTGTATAGAATTGTGTGAAAGAAATGCAGATCATCCGCCTGAACAGTAAGCTGCAGTTGGCACAGCTCACATTGAAAAAATAAAATAAAATTACAAGCGCACATAATTTGTTCATAGTCCACTTACAGGCAATTTAAATCCTTTACGTGTGAAAAGACGCCAAATTATTGGTACATCTGGTAAGATAACGCAACAAATATTGCCACCAAGTGGCCAGCTTTGGGATTATGTTCTTGTTATTATCATTCTGACAGATGTTACTGTTCAGGAAAAGCATTTTTCTTAGAAAAGTTTAGTTTAGTGAGGCAGACAGACTGCTTGTTAAGTCGTTACTATGAAATGCTGACAGCATTATGATGAAGAAGTATTACTATTTTTCAGTGAAGCTTGCGTAAAGACTTCTCTGCAAGAAGTTAGTCATCTCTTTGAGACAGGAAGTTGCAAAATCCCCAGCTGTTGATTTAGGAATCGGTGAACAGTAAATCCTTCACATTTGTAAATTCCTACTAGATCCCCTTTTTGTTGACTGGCTTTTTGCACGCCATTCGCAATTATAATCTTGTTCTACTAAGTGGTTTAACCACTTAATTACAAACACCTTATTTGTGGTATATTGTTTTCAGGATGTGAAAATTGAAGGGATTGCCCACAAACCTCAATAAAAAAGGATTTACAAAAAACAAACTAAAAATATAAATGTAATTTATAGTAAAGGATTGAGTAAAGAGTTATATAAGGGAATAAGAAAAATAAAGTCGAAGGTCTGCTTTTAGGGGCATGAGTACAAATATTATAATTCACTTACCGTATATATGCCCCCCTCGGCTTATACTCGAGTCACCTTTTTGTGCCTGATCTCCATGATTTTGGGGACCCAGTACCGGCTGGCTGTAGGTCCCCTTGGCCCACATGTAGCCCCACTCTTCCTCTACAATTGTGCAGAGTTTGTTGTCCGGGGGACCTGCGGACGGGGAGTACAGATTCCCATGTTAAACGGTAATTTCTCTGGTAAATTTAGGGACCCGGTACCGGCCGGTCGTAGGTCCCCTGCACCCCAAACTTGGCACACATATAGCCACATTTCTCCTCTACAAGTGTGTTGTCTGGGGACCTACGGCTGGGGAGCACCGATTTTTCTAAGCTGGGACACCCCTTTCATAGACTTCCATGTTAAACGTCAGTCTAGTCATGGACACAGTGAGGCATGGGCATAGTGAGGCATAGGCACAGTTATAAATGGACACAGTGAGGCATGGGCACAGTTTGAAATGGACACAGTGAGGCATGCACATGGATACAGTGAGGCAAAGTGAGACACAGTGAGGCATGCAGATGGACACCCTGTCAATACATTTTCACATTTTTTTGTGGTAAAATTAGGTGCCTCGGCTTATATTTGGGTCAGCTTAAACTCCAGTATATACAGTAATTCAATTTAGTTTCTCGCTCACATGTGCAGCTATACTGCCACCCCTCTGAAAAACAATATGTGGTGGATTGCTTTTCAGAACACATTTGACAAGCTGCAAGGAAGTGACACTTCCTGCTTTAAACCTTAAAATACTGACCTACTGTGTCACAACAACATGCATTGTACGTGATTGTAGGGTGGCCCAGAATGCCTAAATGGGTCGCATTTGGCCAAATGTGTTACGAAGCATAGCATTGCAGCCATGGCATGTGTACAGCTCTGAGCAGCTAAATTTCTGTGTTTAGGTGGGTTGTTGAGTTGTTTTATCACCTCCTCTGATCACCCATGTGAATGATTAGCTAATAGTACCATAAACCAAGCTACTAAGTGTATGGTCACTACAGAATGTCATGTACTTTAGTTGAAAGGTCTAACAACAGCCCATAAAGCAACTCCATATTTTGACCACATCCCCACTTTTTATACACCATTAGACACACCACCATTACAACCCCAACATTTCCCTGATAGGTAAATTAAACACACTGCTGTCTTTAAGGGAGACTGGCTACATGTGGCAGTTCCCCCCTTGTGTTAGTCCCCACAGTGTTGTTACTCACTCTGTCCTCTCTTGCTTCCTTGCCTTCAGGAAAAGACTCCACCTTTGTGTTGTAGAAGGATCCTGCCAGCACCTGAGCCCTGGCCCAAGACTAGGGGGCACCTCTGAATGCCACCAACAGCCTCCTCAACACTGTTTTTCCATCTTTTCCACCTCCCCTGCTGGCATATAAAATAGAAAAATACCCAGCAACTCCAATCCGTAAAAAAAATTGCCGACATGGCCCATAACTATTTATAAGGTCAGCTCTGCCAGTCCCCAGCACTGGGGATTGGCCGAGGCCTCATAAATATTGAAGGCAGCTCCTCCTAGCCTTCTCCCACTAATTCTAAAATATTCTCTAACCTTCTAGACCAAGGGAGGCACCAGAGATCTGCCAGGATGAGTGACCCAGCCCTGAACATCACTAACCCAGACCCAGGGTTCCATAGCTCAGGCTTAGCCCTGAACTAAAATATATTTTACCTAGTCTAATTTCTAACAAACTCTGCACTAACTTCTAGAACACACTAGAGGGAGCTACACAAGTAGCACGCACCATTTTTTGTGTCTGTGTCCCATTGTTGAAATTTATCATCACTGTACCAAATAAACAGCAGGAAGTAAGATGAGATCTCTCTAGAGGCAGGCAGAGCGTTCCTCATTTTATCTAAAACTTAAAAAATTAAGTTTCGGCTCTAAAGAAGGATCCATGTTTCAGAGAGCATTTGACAGATGGTGAGAATTTATTGTTTTGCCTCCCCATCTCCACTTTTAACTCCCAAAATGACAGACTACCGCTTCCGCGTAGTCACATATTTTGTGCACGTTTGCGGGGCAGTTGTAGTGTAGCTCCATTTACCTGAAAGGGTCATGTTCATCTGATGGTAGTTCCTGTCAAGCACGACAGGGGGGTATATATCCTTAAGTAGAACTAGTTTCCTAATTTGCCATTTTGGATAGCATAAGAGAGGGTAATTCCCCTGTAAGGTTTTTTGCCAACTCTGTGCCATTGGGCAGTTTTCCCTTCACCTCCTGTTCCATAAGCAAAATGGAAATGAGAAGAAATCCCTGCAAATTAGGGAAATCTCTTGGGGCACTCCAGGTCACCAGAATTAGTGACTCAATTGGAAGATTTTCCCCTCTTTTTTAATTTTCTTTTACTTTAATTTCCAATTATAATGGAAAAAGGGCTAATAGAGAAGGTGAGTCTCCCTAACCCAGTGGCACAGACAGCAATTCAAACCTGACAGATATTATAATCCATCTCCAGTCTATCCAAAATAAAAAAAAATAAAAAAAAATTAATCAAGGGGTCTTTCACACGTTTCACACTCGTGCACCTCCGTTTGCTCAGCGGGGATCGCTCTGTTGATCCCCGCTGAGCTGGCGGATGACAGGGCGGTCCCCGCACACTGTGCAGGGACCGCCCTGTCTTTCCTCCGCTCTCCCCTATGGGGGGAGCGGATGAACATGGACCGTATGATCGTATTCATCCGATCCGCCAGACAGATGGAAAAGTAGGTTTTTCCTCCGTCACACTTTGGCGGATCGGAGCGGGTCAGATGTCAGCGGGCATGTCACCGCTGACATCCGTGGCTCCATAGAGGTGCACGGAGCGTCCGTTCAGGTCCGCCTAAAAAACTGGGAGGTGGATCTGAACGGTTCACCTGTGTGAAATAGCCCTTAGTTATACTTTAACTTTCCATCATAGGTTTTATTTATTACAAAATGTAAACAGTGCAGAGACCAATCAAGAATCAGATTTCAGTTTACTTAAGAGCCGTTTCACACTCCCGCGGCACGACTTCGGGGATGACTCTGCAAGTCGTCCTGAGGACGACTTCAGAGGCAACCAGCAAAACGACTTCTGTATAGAAGTCAATGCAGGTCGCTCCGAGCCGCCCCAAAGTCGTGCAGGAACCTTTTTCTAAGTCAGAGCGACTCGCGTCGCTCCTATTAGAACGGTTCTAATATTAGCCTTCTGACAAGTCGCCCTAGTGTGAACCGGCTCTAATTGTATTAAAGAGATGAAAGATAATTGTTATTTTTTACATTGCATGTAATAGGTGTACAGAATTGACCATCTCTAGTTTTGGTGTTTACATTTCTTTAATGAGTCTATCTAAATTTATTCTTTTCTTTTTCTCCCTTTCTAATCTGTATATACAAAAATGCATACCTGTCTTGGGAAGTATTAGCTGTGGATTCCCCCCCCCCTCCCCAGATGCAGTGCTTTGCGATTGTCCCCTTGACCCTTGAGGTGTGCTATATATGTGCTGTGCGCAGATGGGATATTCTCCTATGGGCCGCGATGTTGGAATCTGCGGTGGATAGAATACATGGCCATATGCTCTGGACTTGTTCCCAGGTCTTCTAGGAGTGCTTTTTGCTATATTGTCTGTTGTGCGTGAAGCTACGTTACGCTTGACGCTTTGTTCCTCTGTCTTGCTTTGTGGGCGTGAGGCAACTCTTGATTGGCTACCGTGTTTATGTGGGTGGGACGCTGATGTGCGGCGTCATTTCATCTGCTCACCGGCCCAGTGTCTATATGTGCGGGTATCGGCGTGCCCCCCGACCTATCGGATGTGGAGGGACGGGTCCGTCCCACACTTGGTGGCTGCCGTGCCCATGTGGATGGAACGATGGTGTACGGTATCGTTCCATCAGTGTGTTGGCCTGATGTTTACTTCTGTGGGCGTTGATACGCTCTCCGACCAATCACATGCGAAGGGGCGGACACTTTTGATCTAATCCGCCCACTGCACACATCTCCATATCAACCCTTTTTATTTATGCGCCTTTGTAAACGGGACGGACGAAGATGATGTCATCACGCTAAATGCCGTGGCCTATTTAAGCCCAGCTGATACGTTCTGCAGTGTACACAACGCTGGTTGTGACCCTGGGGCACATACAGATGAACTATGCACAAGGTAAGCACGCTCTCCTGCACCTGTTTGTGGAACTCTTTGGACTATATGACATAGTTTTTTGCTTGTTGATTTTTGCTCTCCCAGCACCATTAAAGCTGCTGAAGACTATACCGCTGACGGAAAGCGAGTGTCCAGAATATGCTTTGGAGTCTGTTCTCTGTTTGGATGCCTGTCTGTGCATAGGATCTGGCCCAGTTTTAGCGCCATCTTAGGACCCCCCAGGTATTTCCTTTCCTTTTCTGACTTGCCAAATGCAGCAGGAGACTTATATAAATGGATAGATTATTTACCCACCTCACATCTACCTACAGATAAGGAAGCATTGTCCACTTATTGCTGTGACACAGTTTCTGGTTCCTATATTGGCTATACCATGGAGTTCCTGATACTCGGGGACCGCTGTTATTACTGATGTTATCATATGGATTATCGGTATGCCTGCTTTAGTTTTCTTTGTATATCTCTTTTCTATGTACATTTCTATGCTGCTTCTTTCATAATCTCTTTATAGCTTTGCTTGGTTAAAATATAATATAATTTATTTTCATTAGATTTTTCCAAGGTGACTACACCTATGTTTGAATATTTTGGCACTTCCTTTTTTGCCTAATCCTGGTGGATGAATACACTTACCGTGCTTTACTAGGTGATGTAGCCAGTCTATACATATGTTCATTTATATACATGCAACTTTCGTATCTCACGACTTTCTATGTAATTTCAATTTTGTATCTTTTTCTTTATGTTTTCCAATTTTTCTTAGAATATACTAATACTGTATATATTGTTTCAGATGATACGACTGTATTATATTCTTCCCTTTTCCTTTGTATCTCGTCCTGAAGAAGCCCAATGGCGAAACGCGTAGGCGACTTTAAGGGATTTGTTTCAGTATCAAAAATTTGTAATCCGTATGATTATATTCTATTTATGTTTAATAATTTTTTATACTGTAAAATTGTATAAGTTTCTATTTTTGTATTAAAGTATAAATATTTTTTAACATACTTCCGCACTGCCTCAAAGTCCGCCATTCTTTCACTCTGTGACTGGATACTCCCTTTTTTATGCACTATATACGGATGTGGCTAATGTGAGTGCTTTCCTTGTGTATTTTTTCCCACGTGTTTTTCACCCTTCTACTATTTTCTTCCCTTTCCTTCCCCTTTTTTCTATCTTTTTTCTTTCCCATTCTTTTCCAATCCCCTTCCCAACTTTAAATTAAATTTACATTTCTATGTGTGAAACTTCTTTGCGCAACAGTTTTATTTGTTCACTGATCATTATATTCCAACAAGATCAGACAGGGAAGTCTGTTTCTGTGAGCCAAGTTCTTGTTACGCTACTCTTACATGGTTTGTTTAAAGGTTACAAAACAGTAAGATTCTGGGAAATGCTGATTAAATTGCAAATAAGATTTATGATTATAATTTTTGTTACAGTTCCACCACCCATGGGACAAAGTACATGTAGTACTGTTGTGTCCCATGTTGCTAAGTGCTTTCTAAACCTAGTTATCAGGTCAGATCTGCTCCTCTCACCGCAGCTGATCTGAAAACAGCTATGAAGGAGACAGTTGATTCGTAGGTGCAGCTTGTCTTGCCATTGAACACTTTCCCAAGATAAGTAACGGCAAGAGGAATGCAGAGGGATGTATCAGACTTTACAGTGCTTTTTGTCATTTCTTGCCTCAAGAAAGTGTTTACAGCCAAGTCAAGCTGCACTTATGAATTAGCCGGGTCCTTCAAAGGTCTACAAATTGGCCATGGCAGGAGGGGTGGTTAGAAAGCACTTAGCAACATGGGACATAGTACTACATGTACTTTGTGTCATAGGGGACAGAACTGTAAGGCCGCGTACACAGGATTAGTCCATCCGATGAGAACAGTCCGAAGGACGGATGAAGCTGACTGATGGTCTGATGTGCCTACACACCATCGTGTCAGAACGCGGTGACGTAAAACCGTTCAATGCTTGTAAGCATACGTCGACTTGTTTCTGAGCATGCACGGCTTTTTAACTGATGCTTTTGCATACTAACGATCGGTTTTGACCTATTGGTTAGGCGTCCATCGTTGAAATTTTAAAGCAAGTTCTATTTTTTTTTTGACCGAAGGATAACTGACCGATGGGGCCCACACGCGATCGGTTTGGACAGATGAAACGGACCTTCAGACCGTTTTCATCGGTTTTGATTGATCGTGTGTACGCGGCCTTATAAATATATTATACAAATAAAGATATAAATACATTATAATGATAGATCTTAATTTTTGTAGAATTAAGGTAGTACTATAGACAAAACTTTGATAATTTTGGATAGAGTTGTGAGAGTTATAACCCCTGACAGTTTTTCTGTTTTTCCATCTGTGTCCTATTTGTGAGATTTACCTTCACACCTGTGCCATAGCCAAACAGGTAGTGGGAGGAAATCCCTGAAAATTAAAGGAATCCCTTGCAACCCCCACGTCAACAGAACTAGTGTTCCCATTGGAGGATTCCTTTCTGAGGACAAACAAAAATATGCGATTTGTTTTTACTTTCACTTTCAATGATAATGGTAAACAGGACAAATGAAGAGCATGAATATCCCTAATGGAGGCACAGACAAAAATACAAATCTAATGGGTGTTCTAATCCCTCTCTGCTCTATCCAAAACAAACAAAAAGAAACTTATACTAATTTATCCTAAGGGTCCTTTCACACAAGACGGATCCGTGATGATCCGCCCCATGAACCTCTGCTTGCTCAGCGGGGATCACTCTGCTGATCCCCGCTGAGCTGGAAGATGACAGGGCGGTCCTCGCACTGTGCAGGGACCGCCCTGTCAGATCTCTGCTCTCCCCTATGGGGGGATCCGATGAACACGGACCGTCTGCTGTGTTCACCCGATCCGCTCTGCAGACGGATGGAAAAATAGGATTTTCCTCCGTCTGCAGAATCGGAGGATTGCAGACACTGATGAAATCGGGTGTCAGCGGATGTTTATCCGCTGACACCCGCTATCTCATAGGGATCAATGTATGTCCCTTTTTATCCGTAAACGGATGGATGAAAAAGCGAACATACGGTCCACATGTGTGAAAGGGGCCTAAGGGAAACTTACATGTGTTCTTTTTATGTAATATGTCTAACTAAATCATTTTATGCAATCAAAGCTTTAAAGATGAGCCAAAGTAGGCTGAGTGCCCGGTAACAAATGTGTCAATAAAAAAAAGTACAATAGGTAGCACTTATATGAGAGTTTTCAAAGAAATGTTGGGTAAATAGTTCTTTAAAAACTGCAAAACTGCTTCCATTCGGGAACTCGTGTACTCAAGGTCAGCGCCCAGTGGCAGACATAACTAACATGGTCCTTCAAGATCTGTTTCACGATAATGTTTTTATCCGAGTAAGGCTCCATTCACACTTGTAGGACTCAAGTTGTGCAACTTTGGTGCAGCTTTTGAATAACTTTGTGACTTGGATGTGACTTGTTGTCTCTCTGCAAAGTCAGATCCACTGTTGCATGTAAAACATTCACGTATGACTTTCATGAAACTTTTGAGGGTTAACATTGAAGTCTATGGCCCTCACTTTGCATGAAAGTCAGACCAAAGTAGTGAATGATCTACGGAGTCGTTGCAACTGTATGTCACATACATGAATGATAATCATTGGAAAACATGGGGAACGACTTGAAGCCCAAAGTCACATAACAAGTCGCACAAGTGTGAATGGGTTGGTAGTTTGTATTAGGAAAGCCAAAGAAAGTCTTAAACTCCCCATGTTAAACATAGTGGAGGATCCCTTATGGTTTGGGTATCTGTCTTTTTGGAGTTCTGAATTTTGATAGCTCTTCTGCATGATCGTAAAGCATTCAAAGAGCCAGAGGTCATTTTACTGCTAATGTATAAACACATGTCTGACAATGGTCACAAAGAATCTATCTAAAATATATCAGAATACAGAAATAACATCAAATCAGAACAAATTATGCCGCGTACACATGTAGCGCCCACCCCAACTCTAGGGGGCGCTATCTCAAATTTAGGGGAAACCTGGGCCAATTCTTGGGCCCAGACCTGTTTGATTAAGCCAAATTTTCCTCTGTTCTGGCTGTGGTACTGCTTGGTAGTTTCCCTTGTTGCCTGTAGGTGGTGTTGCCACCCTGGCCCTATGTTGGAACTCAGGTGTACCATGGTGTGTTGGGTGTCCCTTCTCGGCAGCGGTGCAGTGGGAGTGGTGACCTCGCTGTGCATGCTAGGGAGGGGTACTTAAGGGACAGATGCCATTGATAGGGCTTTTCCTTCACCTTGCGCCCCTCCTGGCACGAGGGGTGCATGCGTGTGAGCCCGACCTCAGGGCCACGTTGGCCCAGAGTAATTTCGCTATTGAGTAGGCCCAGCTATGCTGGCTGGGGCCTGCAATCCTAAAGGGAGATCCCAAGCTGTCTGTCCACAAGGGAGGAAGCTGTCTTGATGAAGGAAACCGTGAAATTACTTCCTGGAGGAGACCGGCAAAGTGCTAGTGCTCTTGGAGGTTTTACATCTGTCTGAAAATTGCATTTATTATGGACTTTCCCACCCTGACAACAAAGCTACAAAGGTAACGTGCAAACCCAAACTTTAAACAGCAGCTCCTCTGGGGGTAGTGCTACACACACGATTGGAATTTCTGATGGAAAAAGTCAGACAGACTTTTTCCATCGGAAATTACGACCGTGTGTATGCCCCATCAAAGAAATTCCATTGGAAATTCCGATGAAATCCATCAGGGTTTAAATATAGAACATGTTCTATTTTACTCAGATGGAATTCGTCGGAATTCTGATGAGCTTTTGGTCGGGCAAAAGCCCAATTGTGTGTACACGGCATAAGTGGCCAGTGTAATCAGGGGTAACAATGTAAAGAGCAATAAAATACCATAAGCCCATTAACAGAGGTGATACATTTGTAACCTTAAAGAGGAGTTCCACCCAAAAAAAAACACTTTTGCTTAATCCCCTCCCCCTTACATGCCACATTTGGCATGTATTTTTTTTGGGGGGGAGTGGGGGCTTCAGTAGGAGTGGGACTTCCTGTCCCACTTCCTGCTTCCGCCGAGGGGCTGGTTAGGCGATTAAGCCTTAATCGCCTACACCAGCCCCTCCCTGTAGGCGATCACATGGGACACTGACAGGTCCCATGCGATCGCCTCTCCAATCAGCGGCGTGCCACGCCGCGCGCGCATGCGCAGTGCGGCTCGCGCATGCGCAGTGGGTGCCCGGCCGTGAAGCCGAAGGCTGTCACGGCTGGGTGCCCACAGTCGAGATGGAGACGCTGGCTGGGGAGGGGGGGAGAGGAGCGGAGCCCCGGTCGGCACGTCGCTGGAACGCAGGACCAGGTAATAAGTGAGTGTTTATTAAAAGCCAGCAGCTACACTTTTTGTAGCTGCTGACTTTTAATAAACACAATTTTGGCTGGAACACCCCTTTAAGGTTTCCATGCACACTATCATTTTTTAAGCTCCTAGAAGCTGTTAGAATTTTTTTTTTCTGCTCCTAGAAGCTAAATAGTGTTATGTGCCCATGCACACTACTTTAGGCTATTAGCATTTTTTTAGCTTCGGTGCCTAGGAGAAGAACATTTTTTGTAGAGTTTCATGGAGCATTTTTCCAGCAGAGACTCTGCTAAATGCTTCTAAACAATATTACAATCGTTTTTTAGCTTTTTTTCCCCTTTTACTGCAAAAACGCTAATAGAACGCTAATGTTCCGAAACACTTAAACTCTCCTAAACACTGCTAAAACGCGACTACAAAAATCTGTTACCAGCATTTTTAGCCAGCCTTTTTTTTTATCAGTCTTTTTTTTAGCATGGCCCCTAAATGCAACATCATAACTGGAGAAAGACTCGATCTGTTGTAGATCATACTGTTAATGACCATAAATAAATAACAATGTAATGGTCTAATTATGATACATACTCACAGGAACAAGTAGAAATCAAAGTCAATGTTTAATCTCCAAGGCTATATTGTATCCAGTTTATTTACCCTTTGGACTTATTTTTGTTTTAACCTTAATTCTCTGTCTCCTCCTTGTCTCAGCAGGGGGTACAGAATCAATGACCATGTATTTTAATTGAGCTATTGTGTGGGATTTCTTTGTAAAATAACTAACCATTAGTAGTGCACATTTTTCATCCCTGATAGACTCTAGGATAGTATTATTTCATAGGTGATACCTGTGATATGGCAATGCGACATGTGATTCCTGGAAGTGTAAATCGCCTAGTAATACCAATATAGGGAAGCGCAATTTTCACCACACACCCCAAATCCACTTGGAACAGGATACCAGATTGGTAACCTGACCCAGTTTTTTCTAAATTGCTGCACACCCACGAACCACTGGATATTCCACTTGCGCCAACCACACGCACACAAAATAACTGTAGAGATAGCCAGAAATCGATCTTTAAAATTAAATTGATCTTTACAATTAATGAGTTGCCTTTTAACTACCTCAATACTAGGCACTTTCACCCCCTTCCTTCCCAGACCAATTTTCAGCTTTCCCTGCTCTCGCACTTTGAATGACAATTCAATTTTTATAATTTTGTTCACACAAACAGAGCTTTCTTTTGGTGGTATTTATTCACCACTGTTTTTTTTTTTTTTGCGATATAAGAGAAAAAAATAGAAACATTTTGAAAAAAATATATTTTCTACTTTCTGTTTTAAAAGAAATCCAATAAAATCAAAATTTGTCATTAATTTAGGCCAGAATGTATTGATAAATTCAGTTTTTATTTATTTCAGATACTTTTATAGCACTGTCAATTTATGCAACACTTTACATTTATATTGTACATTCACATCAGTCCCTACCCTCAAGGAGCTAACAATCTAAGGTCCTTAACTCACATTCACACATACTGTACATATGCTGGGGCCAATTTAAACAGGATCCAATTAACCTACCAACATTTGGAATGTGGGAGGAAACCGGGGTACACAGAGGAAACCCACACAGGCACAGGGAGAACATGCAAACTCCAGGCAGGTAGTGTCATGGTTGACATTCCAAGTGACCCTAGTGCTGCTAGGCAGACATGCTAACTAAAATGAAAGTAGATGTTGGAATAATTGATTACCACATTGGACAGAAACCTAAGATCAATAGTGGGCGACGAGGAGTTTGAAAAGAATAAGCAGTCCTTTGCTGATAGACTGATTCCATTTAAGTGAAATATTGGGGGGCGGAAAAATGAAAAACTTGAAAGAGACAAAGAAGATTACTCTAACAATCGAGTATACAGTTTACAGTCTCGATCTAGTGCTGAACAATCACAGGCTCTTTTTTAACCAGCATGAGCGAATAGGCAGGCATTGGCTTTGTCATATCTTATTTTATGAATGAAAGCTTTTTCTTCCCCACTGTGGGTTAATAAGAAGAACTATTTAAACCATGACTGACATCTAGTGGTGTTTTATAGTATTTCACCATCTGGTTGATATTAAATGCTGTTTTATGCTGTTTGCATTTTTTACCTGATGAATTTTCCATTGAAATAAATAGAAACACATAAAAATGTATGCTTTTAATGCAGGTCAACGAATCCAGGCTTAAGCCGCGTACACACGACCATTTTTCATGTCATGGAAAAAAACAAAGGGCCAGATTCACGTACATTGGCGCATATTTTGACCAGCGTAGCGCACCTCCTTTACGTTAGACCGGCGCAATGTAGAGGCGCAATCACCGTATTCTCGTAGTATTTACGCAGAAATTAGCGCCGGTGTAACGTTAATTCCGAGGCATAAGACGGAGTAATTCAAATTGGGAAGGACGTGGGCGTGTTACATTGAAATGAGCTGTGACCCCATGCAAATTAAGGGCCGGCCGGGTCGCGCATGCGCACATGAAGCAGACCATGGTCAGCACCTCTGTGCGCATGCTCACAACTCGGGAACGGCGCAATCAGTGAAATTGGAAGTGGACCCGGGCAACTTAGTGAACTACGCAGACAGCATAAATAGACAGACACAAACACACTTCCTTTGCAATAGTACATCCCTTTGTATCCCTTCCAAGGTGCTTTTGTTCTGTTGTTTGTTGCGTTGTGACTTGTCTTTGTGATATTTGTTGACTGTTTGATCTAGTGTTTGGTAGAATATATTTGAAAGTGTTTTTTGGTGACTGCTTGTGAGACTTGACTGCTGAGACGCTTAGGCTTAACTACTTTCCACTTAAATAACACCATAACCAACCTTGCCCCCCCAATAATTAAACATAGACCATTTAAAGTTGGAATTGGGCAAGGCCACAGCTTTATTGAAAATACTGGTATAACAAAATTCAACTCCAACAAAAAAACATGCCAGTCACGGTTAGACCGTGAGCATCTCTAACAAATGTCTAGTCTAAGAGGCCTGTCTCCACCATCAGTGCGAGCAGGGGAGGACTGGCAGCCTTAGGCCTGGGGGGCAAGTCCAGTCAAGTGGCCCTTTGAACCACCGAATATGCTCACCATCCCAAGTGCCCATCAGCGCAGCCTCGCCAGTGCCCATCAGTGCAGCCTCGCCAGTGCCTGGGGATTAGAGAGGAGAGCAGCCGGATTACACAGAGCAGAGATCTCCCACTTACCCAGCGTGGCCGCTTCCATGATGAACATCATCAGTGTGCTGTCTATCATAGGAGCCAGTCCAGGAGGTGGGACTTGGTAAGTGGGAGATCCCCGCTCTGTGAAATCTGGTGGCGCCCCCCCAGAGGCAGCCCAATGGGCACAAACCCTGGGAACTCTCCCACCGCCCCATCTCGCGGTGCACCTGCTCCCAATTGGCCCTGCAAAGCATGAACAATACGGGGACAGACTTGGTCCAGGGACAGTGTCCTCTGGTCACCCTAGGCTAGTGGCCAGCAGGATCCATAGGTCAGTGGCCAACAGGACCCACAGGTCAGTGGCCAGCTCCCAGCGGGACCCACACATGTGGGTCTTGCTGGGAGCTGCCTGTGCACCTGGGGGTCCTGCTGGCTACGGACATGTGGGTCCTGCTGGCCATGGCTAGTTCCCAGCAGGACCCACAGTGTTGAGGTTACTGTGTGGGCACTGGCCTGGGGCAGGGTAAAAAGGGTGTATGGGGGTAGATGGGATGTGGGATTCAGCTGCGGGTGTCAGGGCCTCTCACCTCAGTGAATGCAGCTGCCCTTGCCAGCGCCAGCTCAGCAGGTCCTTGCATTGCCTTCTCCGATCCTGGGGGTGTAAAGTGATGTTCCTGTCCTGGGGTCAAGTAAACTTGCAGCCCAAGCCAGTCATGTGGGTCCCAACTCCCTGGCGCACCTTGCTGCCCAGGAGTGGACTGACAACACCAGGGCCTCCAGACAAAATAAAGCAAGTGCCCCCTGTTATGCCCTGGCCATGACCCATTCCTGGCCCTATCATAACCAACCCCTGGCCCGCCCCTTCAATTTGTACAAAGTACTACCTTTTAAAAATAAAATAAAAATGCTTAACAACAGAGTCTAACGGGACCTGGAGGGGGGTCTTTTTCTAACAGTGTCCCATGGACAGTCTGTTAGAAAGTGTCCATCTAGCCCCCATTAGAGACTACAACAGAGTCTAATGGGACCCCCTTTGTGTGCCATGACTCTCACCTCTGCCCAACCTCTCACAAAGTAGAAATAAAATTGTAGCTCTACTCTTACCTTAACTATGGGTGCTGTGGCTGGCTCCCGCATCCTCTGTGGCTGGCTTGCTGGCTCCTGCATCCTCTGTGGCTGGTTACTGTGGGTGGCTAGCTGGCATCTGTTGGTGGCTGGCCGGCACCCTGCTGTGGCTGGATGGATCCCTGGTGTGGGTGGTTTGCTCCTGTGGGTGGCTGGCTGGCTCCCTGCTGTGGGTGGGTCACCGTGGCTGGCTGGCTCCTGTGTGTGGTTGGCTGGCACCCTGTTGTGGCTGGCTGGTTTCCTGGTGTGGGTGGGTCACCGTGGGTGGCTGGCTGGCACCCTGGCCCTGCTGTGGATGAGTCACCATGGGTGGCTGGCACCCTGGCCCTGCTGTGGGTGGGTCACCGTGGGTGGCTGGCTTCTGTGGGTGGCTGCCGGGCACCCTGCTGTTGGTGGCTGGCCTGGCTCTCTGTCGTGGATCAGTGGCTGGCTGACACGGCACAGCCTGCTGTGGGTGACTGGCCTGGCTCCCTGCTGTGGGTCAGTGGCTGGCTTGCACGGTGCACCTTGCTGTGGGTGGCTGGCCTGGCTCCCTGCTGTGGGTCAGTGGCTGGCTTGCACGGTGCACCCTGCTGTGAGTGGGTGGCTGGCCTGGCTCCCTGCTGTGGGTCAATGGGTGGGTGTTTCAGTGGCTTGCTGGCTGACATGGTGCAGCCTGCTGTGGGTGACTGGCCTGGCTCCCTGCTGTGGGTCAGTGGCTGGCTTGCACGGTGCACCCTGCTGTGGGTGGGTGGCTGGCCTGGCTCCCTGCTGTAGGTCAGTGGGTTGGTGCGTGACTGGCTGGCACAATGCAACCTGCTGCAGGTGGCTGGCCTGGCTTCTGCTGTGGCTGACAGGATGGGTGGGCATACAGAGGATGGGTGGGCAGACAGAGGATGGGTGAGCAGACAGAGGATGGGTGAGCAGACAGAGGATGGGTGGGCAGACAGAGGATGGGTGAGCAGACAGAGGATGGGTGGGCTGACAGAGGGGGTGGGCGGTGGATGGGTGGGCTGACAGAGGATGGGTGGGCAGACAGAGGATGGGTGGGCAGACAGAGGATGGATGGGCTGACAGAGGATGGGTGGGCTGACAGAGGATGGGTGGGCAGACAGAGGATGGGTGGGCAGACAGAGGATGGGTGGTGAGACAGAGGATGGGTGGTGAGACAGAGGATGGGTGGGCAGATAGAGGATGGGTGGGCAGACAGAGGATGGGTGGGCAGACAGAGGATGGGTGGGCAGACAGAGGAGGTTGGCTGAAACGGGGGGGGGGGTTAGATGAGACAGTGACCTCAGAAATACACAGTGCCCTAGGCTGAGAGGCGGGACTCCAGTAACTGCCGAGCTTGGCCGCATCTACTCATGACCAGCTCCGCCTCCGTCGATCCATTTGCAGGGCGCTTGCAGCCTTGCAACACAAATGCCCTGTGATTGGCCGAACAGGGTCATGTGCAGCCGCACGCTGTGGAATTCTGGGACATGTAGTCATGATGCGAGGCTCGCATCATGAGTCATGATGCGAGCCTCGCATCATGACTACATGTCCCAGAATTCCACAGCGTGCGGCCACACATGACCCTGTTCGGCCAATCACAGGGCTTTTGTGTGGTCAGCTGTCTACTGTGTTTGTTTAAGTCCCAGCATCTGGCCGACTTCAAAGGAAAAAAAAAAAACTTCAGCGAGGGCCGGCCCGCGGCCGCTTTGCATATCAATCGGGACGGCCTGGGGGGAAATGTCCACTTTGCATCCCGGCCCAGTCCGCCCCTGAGTGCGAGACAGGCATTAGACTGACCCCGTAACTCACTTGTGGGCTTAGCCCACGCAGTTATGCCCATTGCTGGCCAGGTAAAACCGCCAAAGAAGCTGTGACGAACAAACAAATCCCTACAGGGCGGGTGGGTGGGCAACTCTTGTAACGGAAACTTCTTTGAAAGTAGTGGGACGTGCTCTGCATAGCCCTTTTCTAGAGTTCTGGCTCCACCCCCTCACCCCGTGCCATTGTGGCCAATCCCAGCGGAGCCACTCCGACTCCATCCTTGTGTTGACACCCCCAAATTGGTTGCCAAGCGTCCAGCAGTCAAGGCTCCCTTTCCTTAGAGCAGGGCGGGTCAAGGGGCCTTCATGACTGCTGAGACGCTTAGGCTTAACTACTTTCCACTTAAATAACACCATAACCAACCAACCGTAACTCACTTGTGGGCTTAGCCCATGCAGTTATGCCCATTGCTGGCCAGGTAAAACCGCCACCTGCGAGTCAGTGGAACACTGACTAGCGCCCCACCACAGCCAGCGCATGCTCGACGCCACCAGCAAGGCCCAGGTTAAAGATATCAATGCCAATCTCGTTCAGATGGACCCCATCAGGACGCAGTTAGTCGCTGTTGTCCCCTTCCAGCTCCCTGTGGCGCACCATGATACCGCCGATATGTCGAACAAATTTAGACACTTGAGCGTTAACCTTGAGCCGGAACCACTCTAGGCCCGCACCTGGGGTGCCGTGAGCCCAAACTAGACGGGGAACAATCTCCGACCAAACGATCGTCAAATTAGTGAACGAGGCACAGCAATGAGCAATGTCCCGTTTAATCGAAGAGATGAGGTCCACCGTACGAGACAGGCCCACATCATTACCCCCTGCATGGACGATAAGAACAATCGGACAAAACCTCCGAAGACTCAACAATTCAGGTAAGATTTTAGCCCAGCGAAGACCTCGAAAGCCACACCATCGAATCCTGGAAACATGGAAGGGAAAACCAAGATTCCTCCCATAGCTTCTGTCGGAGGCACGCCGGGCAGCCCAGTAGACAAAAGAATCCCCAACGATCCAAACCCGAACTGGAGAACAACCTGAAATTAACACAGAAGATGAGGACGAACGTACAGGGAAAAACGAGAAGAGTCCCACCTACCCAGGCGCTGCAGCTCCTCATCCGAAAAACCCATCCCACGCGCAGCAGTGGCTGCACCAATGCGAAAGAAGTGCGTGGAGAAATCCGCAGGAGGTAGGCCCAACCGAGAAAGGCAAAGACGAAAAACCCGAAGGAACTGAAACCTGCTGAGATTGGAGGAATCAGCATGGACAAGGTAAACAGAAGAAGGACATATAGCAGAAAAGGTCGAAGACAGGCGGACCGGGCAAAGGGGGCCACCACAGGCCCTGAGGATCACACGCTTACCTTTGGAAGAACGGTCCATTTTAGAAGAGGGCAAAAGAATAGAGACAAAGGAATCCGAGATAAGCACGTTCTCGGACAACACGCCACCCAAGGAACGCCTATCCTTGGCAACCAACTCGTCTATCCGAAAGGCACCAAAAAACGCCCAGGAAAAGGCTAGCTGGAAAAGGAGGCACTCGTAATTAGAAAAACAGAGCCCAGGCAAAATAGACAGAATATCCCCAAGCATCTGGACCGACACAGGACGGCGGGAATCTGCTAAGCAAGTCAGCCTTCTCCATCCACGCAGAACCCTCCGAATGATAAAGTCCTTGGTGATGTCTTCCCAACCGAGGAGCCGGAACCAAAAGGAGAGAGCAGCGAGGGCAGTACCAACAGACGAACCAGAAACCCCCCTTCCATAAAGGTAAACCAGGTAGAAAAAGAGAGCCAAGTGCCTGTACTGAGGGGAAGAGAGGAGGAACTCACCACCAAGAACCGACACCCATTCTGACCAAATCCGACGGTAAGCCATCCACGTATTCTGAGAGAGTGAGGCACCAACGTGGCTTAACAAGCTTCGGAAACGAGGGTCCACAAGAACTTCGGGCAAGGAAGGCCCTCCGAAGAAGCATTCGGGGCCAGCGAGCGGAAACGGTCGAACTGTGAACGAGAAAGAGAATCAGCGACAGCATTAGAACTACCAGGAACATGTTTAGCCCGAAACCACACATTCAATTGCAAGCATTTAAGAACTAAGAAATGCAACAATGAGACCACAGGGGGAGAACGCACGGATTGGCAGTTAACCACCTGTACCACACTCATATTGTCAGTCAAAAAAATGACACGCCTGTTCCGCAATTCCTCCCCACACAATTCCACCGCCACCACGATTGGAAAAAGTTCCAACAAGGTCAGGTTCCGCAAAAAAATCCAGTTGGGCCCATGAGGCCGGCCAGGGTTCAGCAGACCAAGCCCCTTGAAAGAAAGCACCGAAACCCCAGGAGCCCGAAGCGTCCATGTAAAAGTCCAATTGCGAGTTAGGGACCTCCTCCTGCTGCCAACAGGAGCGACCGTTATAGGTCTGCAGGAATGAAAGCCACACCTCCAAGTCATCACGCATAGGCTTAGTAACGCGGACGAAATGATGATGGGCCGATATCCCTTTAGTGGCCCATGACAGCCGCCGACAAAAGGCCCTACCCATGGGAAGCACCCGGCAAGCAAAGACAAGGTGGCCCAGCAAGGATTGAAGCTGTTGGAGCCGAAGTTTCCTGGCAGCCCTGGCGAATCGCACCAATGCCTTAAGCTTAGCCAATTTATCTGCTGGGAGCCAGAAAACCATTTCCACTGAGTCAATCTCGATGCCCAAGAAGGACAAAACCGTGGTCGGGCCCTCCGTTTTGGACACAGACAGAGGGATGCCAAACAAACCACAAACCTCCTGAAAAGTAGACAACATGGAAAGGCAATCTCCACTACCCGCAGGACCTATAAACAAGAAGTCATCCAGGTAGTGTAGAACCGAGCGCAATCCAGAAAACTGAACCAAAACCCCCTCCAGGAAGCAGCTAAAAAGTTCAAAATAATAGCACGATATGGCACAACCCATGGGGAGGCACATATCAACATAATAGCTATTCCGGAAAAAACAACCCAAAAGATGAAAACAGTCTGGGTGGACGGGCAAGAGGCGAAAAGCCGATTCGATATCCGCCTTTTGCCAGAAGGGCCGTATCGAAAGAGGCATATTGCACCCGTGACTCCTCTTTATCAATACCGTCGTTAATGGAAAAACCCGACGGAAAAGAAAGGTGATGGATCAGGCGGAATTTACCAGGATCCTTTTTATGCACCACGCCAAGCGGGGAATCCCGCAAGTTAGGATAGGGCGGAAGATCAAACGGACCGGCCAATCGGCCCAGAAGTAGCTCTTGCTCAATTTTGTCAGCAACATAGGACTCGAAACGCGCCGCAGAGGCCAAATTATCAGACATCGTGGGAACCTCCGATGGCACAAAAGGAATCCAAAAACCGTGAGAAAAACCGTCACGAAGGATAGAAGCCTCCCTACTGAGGGGGTATTGGGCGAGCCAGGGAAGCATCTTTGTGACGCTCACCGGCGTCCTCCGGCTTAGGAAGGTCGGGTCTGAACCCCGGCTTGGCAGACAGGGGCCCCTTCGCCTTCCGGAAGCAGCAAACCACTGGGTGAGCCCCTCCGCAAGTGGAACACTCATGCTTAAAGCGGCAAGAGGTGTACCACTTACAGTGGCTGTCATTGAACATCCAGCAGATGCCTTTTTTGGATCCTGCCGGCGCTCCGGCGAGAGCGCCGGCAGTGGACTGAAAGGTGGTCGGCCTATGAGGACACATAAGGAGCAACCAAAGACTCCCATCCTGACAGTCAAAACGCAGGTCCTTCCGGATGGCCATTCTCTGGCGAAACTGCGTGTCATAGTTGAACCAGCACTGCCCGCCGTACGTTTTGTACGCCCCCCAAATAAGATCCAAATACCCAAAGATGGAAGGGCCCAGCTCCTGAAACCTCTCACAGAGCACCCCAGCATAGGCGCAGAAACCCTGCAGCCAGTTCCCAAACGTGCGAGGAAGCTGCTTCGTCTTTTCCGCCTGAGCCGTCACATCGATCCGTCTAGACTTGTCAACCGTCTCCTTGTCAAAGGGCACCAGCGTCAACACGTCAACGAACTCACGGCACCAAATCTTTTCCTTGACTTCCTGTGGAAGGTGCACGCCCACCGGGGAAACCGACCACAGGGGGCCACCCATGTGAAAACCCGCTCCTGGAAACGACGAGGAAGCCGTGCCCGGCGCCACTCCCAATTGCAGCAACGCCGATTTTACCGCCGACAGGACGCGATCGTCCGCCGAAACTGTGCAGGAAGCGCTACCCCAAACCACCCCACAGTCATACTCACGAGAAGGAGGCTGCACCGGGGAAACCATCGGCGGTCCATTAGGCGGAGCACCCTGCTGCAGGCGGCCAGAGGCGGGCGGAGTCACATGCGGAATCCCGGGCAACAGGTCACGGATCCCTACAGGAGGTGCAGGTGGGAGAGAACTGGATGAGCTCAAATCTAAGGGAAGAAAAGAAGGCTGTAAGTTCTGAAAACCACCAGCAGGTGGCAGCGCAGCACAGAAAGACGCACCTAGCCGCTCCGTTGCCTCCAGCCTCAGGTGATCAGCGAACCCAGCGGCACTGACACGTGGGGAGGCGAGAGGAGGAAGAGCAGTCGCAGCGAAGGAGCCAGGAAGCGGGCCTGGGAGCCGGGAGCCCCCTGCAGACGCACCACATCACCCATCCAGGTACCGGTGCCCGCACGCCCCGCGGCAGCATACGAGGCGGGGGGGAGGCAGAGAGGCTGGGGGAGGCACCGAGGAGTGGGCTGAAGCCAGCCCGGACTTCCCGCTGTGAGGAGGGGGGATTGCCACCCACGGGAACGGCACCCGCACGCCGAGCGGAACCGACAGGAGGGGGGGAGCAGAGGGGAGAGAGGCAGCAGCAGCAGCTCCCGTCCCGCTGGACGCAGGGAGCTGCATGCAGGGGACAGATGCCGCCGGCGATGCCATGCGAGCCCGCCCGGACACCCGGCAGGAACCATCAGATTGCAGAGGCTGTCTGGGGCTCCTGGACCGCGGAATACGCTGCCGGGGGGGCCTGGAGGAGCCGCAGCCGTTAGCCTGGGAAGACACCCGTGCACTGCGGGTCCGGGGTTGACCAGATGAGCCAGCACCAGAAGTGCCAGTGGCTCCCCTAACTACCCTCTTGGCCCGAGATGAGGACCTAGGGGGGCTGGGGCTCAACCTGGGGGGAGGACGGGTGGTCCTGCGGGCCTTGTGTGCCCCCCGACCCGGCGATTCGCCAGCCTCAGAAGCGCCAGCCGGAGGGGAAACTATCTCACCAGAGAGCAAAGGCAGGAGCCAATCCGCCCAACCTCCCTCGAGTAGATCCCTGACCCTCGCGATCACGGCATCGGTGTCCATTGGGAGTTCAGGCAGAAACGCAGAGGAGCAACTCTTGTGATGGAAACTTCTTTGAAAGTAGTGGGACGTGCTCTGCATAGTCCTTTTCTAGAGTTCTGGCACCACCCCCTCACCTCGTGCCATTGTGGCCAATCCCAGCGGAGCCACTCCGACTTCATCCTTGTGTTGACACCCCCAAATTGGTTGCCAAGCGTCCAGCAGTCAAGGCTCCCTTTCCTTAGAGCAGGGCGGGTCAAGGGGCCTTCATTTTGGTTGATAGATTTTGGTTTGTTTGTTTTGTTGCTTGATTTTTCCTGCTTGTTTTTGTGAGTGATTTTTGCTGATTGTTTGGGGGAGAGTTGTTGTATGAGTATGACTGAGAGGAAGCAGAAGAGCAATTTTTCTTTGGGGGAGAAACAAATTATTGCCCGGGCCATTACCCAATATGGGCGTTTCCTCCATGGCCCGGAGAGTGCCAACACCCCCCCGGCCAGGAAAAATGAGATTTTGCAGAACATTACTGACCAGGTGAATGCATTGGAGGGGGGGGGGGGGAGACCCGGACACGCGAGGGGATCGTCAAGAAAATCAATGATCTCCGGCGTCTGGTCAGAAAGAAGCTGGCCAAAATGGCAGCCCATGCCAGGGGCACAGGAGGGGGCCCACCATGCCCTGTTAGGCTGACAGTGGAGGAGCGTGCGGTGGCCCAGACCTTTAATAGAGAACAAGTGGAGGGCCTGCCTGGCTATGACTCCAGTCAGGAGGCCGTGATGCCAGGTAAGGTTTTTGTTTTCCTATCTGGTGTGTAGCATGTGTGGGGGAGGGGGGGAAGGAATATGTGGCAAGTGTGTGGATCCTCCAACCTGTGAATGTTTTGTGTCATCCACTGATGTGCAGGAGGGTGCTGGGCCATCTGGCCTGACCGCACCATCCCAGGGACAACAGCCTGATGAGGACCCCCCGACAAGGCCGGAGTCCTCGGAGGAGTTGGAGGAGGAGGAGTTTGAGGAGGAGGAGGATGTCATTTCAGCCAGTGGATTATTATTTTTGGAGGAGTCTTCCTCTCTGGCTGGCAGCAGCCAGCCCTCCATAAGGGCTAGCCACTACCACTCCTCCCCCAACAGGGCTCCCCTCCCAAGGGCCTCCCCTTCTCCCCGGCCACAAGCATCAGCTGGAGGCAGGAAGTCGTCCCAGAAGACCAGGGGTGTGGCCGAGGTTCTGCCCGCCAATCTGAATTCCATTGGGATGGGGCTCTGATTGTATATGTAGCTGTCATGGCTGGATCCGGGGTGTTTGGCACGGACGTGCCATATGAGGCCTTGGGCATTGACTATCACCTGTACGTTGATGGAATGCCAATGCTTCAGATTGCGGTATTTGTGCTCTGTCTCATGGGGGGGGGCTGGAGTGCCACATGTGTGCAATCAATAGCCCCCACGGTGCGTGGGAATCTGGCAATTCTGTAGAAATCTGTCATTGCCTTCAGCCGCAGCTCCTCAGTGATGGGTTTGATGATTTGGTTGGAAATGCATCTGAGGATTGCAGGGACAACCTGGTGCACACATCTGCTCATGGAGGATTGTGACATCCCAGCCACCACTCCACTTGTTCTTTGAAAAGAGCCACTGGCAAGGAAATGGAGTGTTGCCAGGACCTTGACCAGTGGCTGCACTGCACTGTGAGCGGTGTGTTCGGCTGGTGATGTCATCCTGCAGGGTTATGGTTAATTCCAGGATGGCATGAGGGGTGAATCTGAAGATGCGATACACCTCAGAATCACTCATGCCAAAGAGGTCTATGCGGGTGCGGTATATACTCTCCCGTGCCCTCCTCCGTGCCCTCCTCCTTCTTTGCTCCTCTAAAGTCATTAGTATAGCTATCAGCAAGGATGCCCCGGCATCTTGGCATAAAGTTTGTTGTTCTGCTCAGCTCCTCACTAACAGTGTTGCTTTAGCTGACATGTAGACGGATTGTCTAATTTTATACCACCTTTTATATGGTCTAATTTTAGACAGGACGTGCAGCTGTTGCGCACAGCGCGTAGCCTGCGCTGCAACAACGTTCTTTTGTGGATCCCCGTAACTCCCTCATTTGCATATTTGAATAGCAAATCAATGGTGTGTCTAGCGCAGTTTTGTGTGGACCGATACGCCGGTCTATCGAAATTTTGCCGGTCAAAAGAAAGTAGATTTCTTGCGTATCTCGTTTTGGGGATGCGGCGCATTGAAAAGCATGCGCAAAATTAGACTTACGCCGCGCATCTCCTGTAACGCCGGCGTAATCGCTCTGTGAATCTGGCCCAAAGTTTTTCTCAATGTGATTCTTGTCAAGCCTGCCTTGCATACACAATCATATTATTTATTTTTTATAGCAAAGCGCGGTGACATACAACACGTACGATGGCACTATAAAGGTGAAGTTCCATTCGAATGGCGCCACCCTTTGGGCTGATTATGCAAATTTTCCTTCTCATAACTTGCTTCTGAGCATGCACGTTTTTCCCTGTCGTTAAAACGTACAAAACAGGGGGGGCGTGTCCTGGCTATGGAGGAGTGAGGACGTGTGCATCTGCTGCTCCGTTCCACCGCTGCACACTATCACAGCTACGGGAGTAAATCTCACCCGATTGCCGCACATTATGTCCCAGAAGGTCCGGGCGTCCTCGCAGCCCCCCCGAGCGGACCGCACAAGGCAGGGACACCTGGATTCCTTCCTTATGGAGCCGGGTAGACGCGGCCGCGAGGCCTCCAAGATGGCGCCGGCCGGGAAACAGCAGGGCACGGCCAGAGCCTCTAAATCATTGCCAGCTGCTGCATGCTCTCCTGTGCCTTCTCCAGCGTTGGTGAGTGACTCAATGGCCCCTGTCTCTCCAGGCTCTCCCTCCTCTCTGATGGGTCTGTCGGATGATCCTGACCCCTGGAGGACATGGACATCAGGCGCCACATCTGGGCCCTCCCCACTAAAGCTGACCTTGAACGCTTTGCAGACCGCGTTGAGAGGGCTCTGAAGGAGGATGTAGCACAGCTTAAAGCTGACACTAGCCACCTGGGTAATAGAGTAGAAGCCATGGAGCAGAGGCTGGATGATGATGTCCTACCAGTTATCTCTCAACTGCAGGAGAAATGCACTGCTCAAAGTCGCCAGATTGAGGCCCTGATATGCCACTTAGACGACATGGAGAATCGCAGCCGCAGGGCGAATATTAGGATACGGGGTCTGCCTGAGGCGACGGGGCTAGAGACATTATTCCTACTCTAGAAGGTATTTTTAGGGAAGTTTTGGGTCTGCCTGCCACGGCTGTGGTGGAGATTGACCGCGCACACAGAGCTCTTAAGCCCCCATCTCAAGACGTGAACAACCCGCGAGATGTCATTTGCAAACTTCACAAGTACACGCTTAAGGACCGTATTATGCAAAAAATGCGTGGTAAACCCTATTTTGATTTTGACGGAGCGCACTTGTCCTTTTACCAAGACATTTCCAGACGCACACTGATGCAGCGGCGCTCACTGCGCCCTCTTCTGATGGCCCTACAAGATGCGGGTCTGTCATATCGCTGGGGCTTCCCCTTTTATCTACAGGTCACTAAACAGGGTAAAACCATAACCCTTCGCACGAAAGACGACCTACCGAACTTTCTCTCCTCGCTAGATCTGGACCCAGTGGATTTCCCAGACTGGAGGACCTCATCGGACCTTCCGTTGCCTCCCTTCCATCCTCGGGGCCTTGGCAATCCGCCAAGCGCAGGAACCGCAGGCGGAGGACGTGGACGACCCATCTCTGGATCCTCGCAGGAACCGTCCTCCATTGGAGACTGATGACCTTCCCCGTGTTTGCCCTACCGCTCTTGTTGATCTCCGGCCGGAGATGACTGGGTCTTCCGGACGTTGACCCACTGACTCTGATCCGCATCAGGCCTGCTGCTCTTCGACCCCTTGTGGATGTCCCGCCAGTGTTTGATGACTTCTTGTTTTCTCCCTCTCCCATATCTGATGCGGTGGATGGCGGGGGATGACCCCCTTTTCCTCTTCCCATGTTGGCCACGTTCCCCCAATAGGTTACCCTCTCACTTTGGGTATTGGTCCCCATTGGGACCTTGGGCTGAGGTCCGGGCCCCTCTCCGCCCACGATTGGGGTCCCGGACAGGGTCCATAGTGATTCTACTGTACTATATGGCTTCGGCCATTTTGTCTTACATGTGTTTTTATGTTTGCCTAATGCTTGTTTTTTTTCTTCTCTTCCCTTCCCATGGCTTGTTCTCTCTTTTCTCACTTTTGTCTTCTCCTCCTCGCTCTTCCTTTCTTTCCTTCTCTTCCTTCCTCTTCCTAGGTGCAACTTTCTAATCCGCCTTCCACGACGGGCGCATCACAGCGATCAGCAATTCCATTCTCTCCGACTCCCCCTATGGCCACTTTACAGGTAAGCTCTTATAATGTCAGGGGCCTGTGCTCTCCTCACAAGCGTGGCAAGCTTTGGTGGGAATTGAAGCGACTGAAGACGCAGGTGGTCTTCCTACAGGAGACTCACTTCACGTCTCGGTCGCTTCCCAAGCTTCCTACGCATATATTTAACCAATGGTTTCTTAGTACATCCCCGACCCTAAATCCAGAGGTACTGCTATTGCAATACATAAAGTCGTGCCCCTTTCAACCTACTGACTCTAGGATTGATCCTCTAGGCGATATGTGTTCCTGAAGGGTTCCCTGGCGGGTTCTCATCAAAAAATACACGTTCGCGTCCGTCTACGCCCCTAACGCTAATCAATTGAGTTTTCTCGACTCTACATTGGAACGCCTGGGCGAGTTTAGGGAGGGTTTCTTGATTCTCGGCGGGGACTTCAACGTTAGCCCTGATCCTTTGCTCGACACCTCCCATGCTAGACCCCCGCACTCCTACGCGTTCCTTAAACACTTCCGCAAATCCCTTCAGGCTCTCCTCCTGACAGATAGCTGGCGCCTATTGCACCCCACTGACCGTGATTTTAGCTACTATTCTAGTGTACACGATGTATACACTCGCATAGACCACCTATATGTAGACCGAGAAGCCCTGGAGCTGTTGAGGTCTGCCTCTATAGGTTCTATCACCATCTCGGACCACGCGCCGGTGTCGGTCGTCCTTGCATTACCCTCGGGATCTCGTCGCACTCTGGACGTGGCGGCTGAATGATAATCTGTTGGACGATGTGGGGGTGGTGGGTGAGGTTTCGGACACATTGACCCATTATTTTGCTGAGAACTCCTCTGATGACGTAGGCGAGGGCATACTGTGGGAGGCCCATAAGGCTGTGGTTAGAGGAGCGCTGATCTCCCATGGGTCCCGGCTGAAGCGAGAGCGCATGGCGGACTTTCAACGGGTCTATACTGCCCTCCAAAATGCAGAACTTCGTCATAAGGCGACAGGAGGGCCGAGAGCGCTGGAGACTTTGACTGAACTGAGAGGGCTGCTCTCGCGCCTTTTAGATAGGCAGGCACGTAAACATCTCCGATATATGTCCCATAAGTTTTATGAACATGGGAACAAATGCGGACGTATGCTGGCACGGGCGCTTAGGACACGATCTGCGCGGATGCATGTCCATAAGTTGTCCACCCTATCGGGAGAACCGGTGGTACTATCCTCCAAAATTGCAGCGGGCTTTCGGGACTATTACGCTAATTTGTATAACCTGAATGAATGAATGAATGAATGAATGGGAACTTATATAGCGCAGCACATGCGAAGTAAATCGCCTCTGGGAACCTGAATCCTGAACTGACTCCCTCCACACGAGACGCTAGGAGCCAAGAGATTCGCGACTACTTGACCTCGTCTGGACTCCCCTCGCTAACGGAGGACCAGTCCTCAACCTTAGAATTGCCGATTACCCTGACTGAAACTTAGGTCAACCATAAAATCCTTGCCCAATGGGAAGAGTCCGGGCCCGGACGGGTTCACTAAGACCTACTATACAACCTTCCTCTCTCACCTGGAGACTCCCCTACTCTGCTATTTTAATTCTGTAGCCGGAGGCAAGGCTATCCCTTCGGAAGCATTGTTGGCCCACATCACGGTGATTCCGAAGGAGGGCAAGGACCCTGCTGTTCCGCAGAGCTACCGCCCTATTTCCCTCCTTAATTTGGATGTGAAGGTCCTAGCGAAAATATTAGCCAATAGACTCAAACTGTTGTTGCCTGAGCTTGTGCACCTTGATCAGACTGGCTTTATTCCGGGTAGGGAAGCCAGGGATAATTCCCTGAGAGCGGTCCAACTTATCCATTGGGCTCGCTCCCGTGCACTCCCTCAGCCTTACCTTGTCCTTTCAACCGATGCCGAAAAGGCTTTCGACCGAGTTGATTGGTCGTATCTACGAGAAGTACTTGGTCATCTGGGACTGGGTCCTCGCATGCTGGCTTCAATTTTAGCCCTATACTCTGATCCATGTGCACAGGTGAAGGTGAATAGCACCCTTTCTACCCGCTTCCCCATCAGGAACGGTACGAGGCAGGGGTGCCCTCTATCACCCCTTCTTTTTGCCCTGGTGCTGGAGCCTCTGCTCCGCACCGTTAGGGCCAATGTGAACATTAGAGGTCTGCGGGTTGGAGATACGGAACATAAGCTTTCAGCTTATGCTGACGATGTTCTTTTCCACCTTGTTAACCCACTGACCTCGTTGCCCAACCTGCTGAAGGAACTTAATCATTTTGGAACCCTGTCTAATTTTAAAATAAATTATGGGAAGTCTGAGATCCTCCCCATCACTTTGCCTCCGGATTTACAGGAGAGACTTCGTGACGCCTTTTCTTTCTCGTGGGCCAGGACATCCCTGCGCTATCTAGGAATACAGCTTACGGACAGATATGACGCCTTGTACCACGCAAACTACCCTCCCCTACTTGCTGCGATTAAAACAGACCTTTCTCGATGGACTAGAACTGCCTTCACCTGGTTTGGCCGGGTGAACGTGATAAAAATGAACATTTTGCCCCGTATCCTTTTCTATTTTCAGATGCTACCGATCCGCCTGCCCCGACAATTCTTTGACCGTGTCTCCAGCATGCTGACTGAGTTTGTCTGGAATGCGCGTAAGCCCCGGATAGCCCTTGCAACACTGAAACGACCTAAGACAGAAGGGGGTCTAGGGCTCCCTGACGTTAGGCGATATTACAGGGCGACGGTTCTCCAGCGACTGCTCAATTGGCGTTTTAATTCCCACTCAAAGCTTTGGGTTTCCTTGGAGAAACGCCTCGCAGGTAGGAACCTTTCGTACGCTCCATGGTTGCCCCGGGAGTATAGAGGACTGTCTGAAACGACTTCCCGCTGACGATCCATGCGCTCTCGGTCTGGGATAGGGTTAATGCTCTGCTAAAACTGGCCCCCCCTATGTCCCCCCTGGCACCGCTGGGCGGCTTTCTCTGGTTCCCCCCGGGGGAACAGACGGCCTTTTTTGGGTCGTGGGTGGACGATGGTGGCGCCAGTTGCGGCAAGCTCATGAAGGACGGTAAACTTATGGAATATGAGGCCCTTCCTGTGGGGCGACAGGGCCCTCGAATGAATTATTGGCGCTACAGGCAACTTCACCACTTCTTTATGAAGCATGGTCATACGATTAGGAACCCCTCCTCCCTCACCCCGTTTGAATGCTTTTTTGTTAGTGATGACCCTGTCCCTCACCTAGTTTCAGAACTTTACCGCTTGCTGGGTTCCGCTGCCCCTCTGTCCACACCCGCCTACATACGGAGATGGGAGAGAGATCTTGATCAGGTCTTTACGGACGATCAATTGACCCACCTGTACCACCTTATTCACACTTCCTCCATGGATTCCAAAACCCAGGAGACTAATTTTAAAATTCTGTCCCGCTGGTACCGTGTACCCGCGGACATGGCTTGTATTTACCCGCTGAGTCGGGGCTGTGTTGGCGTGGTTGTGGACACAGGGGTACGCTACTTCATATATGGTGGGACTGCCCCTTAATAAAGCCCTTCTGGGCAGACGTAAAGGACCAGATATTGATGATCACAGGAGTTGATATCCCCCTCTCTCCGGTGCACTTTCTCCTCCACGTCCCGACTATACCTCTTAGTCAATATAAGAAGAGTGTACTGCCACATCTACTTAATGCGGCCAAGAGACTGCTTCCGATTTACTGGAGACGGACTACGGTTCCTAGTCGTGAGGAGTGGACCCGGGGGGTGAGTGCGATCGGAGAGGCGGAGGATTGGGTGGCGACCTGTCGTAATCGCCGTGAACAATACTTAGCAACATGGGCACCTTGGACTGATTATGTCTCAGACCCTAAATTTGTTCCCTCTAGTTTAGATGTTGCTCTGCTGGAATTGGCGGAGCCTTCCCTTAAAGCTCGTAGGTTGCAGGCTCTCGACAGGTGAGGAGTTGGCCCTCTTGGTGGTTCATGGCTGAGGTGACAGGATGGTGCTGGTACTTCGGACTGGAGAGATGCGCCCGACGTGGAGGTGGACTCTTTTTCCGTTGGCTTAGAGGTACGCACCGCTCTCCTTCTCTTCCTCCCTCTATCCCCCCCTTTATCTCTCCCCCACTCTCTCTATCTTCCGTTTCTGAATGCACTATCCTGCGATCTTTCCACCCCCTCCCCCCCCCCCCCTTTTTTTTTTTTTTTGGAGTTTTTACCCCCCTCCTCTTCCTTTTACTTTTATATGATCTATTGCTGATGGGATTTATTTGTTGGTGTGTAGTGGGTGTTATGGGGAGCTACTCGGAGCACATAGCTGGACCACTGTTGGTCCCGTAACCTGACATGGGGACGTCGTGTGGTCACTCGCCCTTGGTCCCTCTGGCTCGCGGGGGGTGGTGGGTGGTAGTTGGAGGCCTTGGTGCCCCCCCCCTCCGCCCTGACCGTGGGTTATGGGCCCGGGCTCGGGCTCTGATGTTTCCATTTTGGTATTTAGTATTTATTTTTATTTTTATTTTTCCCCTTTAAAGCTCCCCTTCCATGATGCCTGCCCCCGTCTCTTCTGAGGCTGCCACCCATCTAACTATCTTGCTACCCCATTGCTTTGAGGATCGCTGTAGCTGCTGGGGCCTCCTTAGATGGTTGGTGGCTGTAGCGACCCCTTGAGTTATAACCGCATGTGTTATTGTTTAGACACACGTGTTCAACGCGATCTGTTTAAGATTTGATTATGACTGTTGGCAGCCCTGTGAGGCTTTCGTTTAAGTATGCAGAATCCTGTTGGACATGCTTGTCCTTTGTTTGTATGATTTTCTCCTTTATTTGGTTTAATAAATACTGATTACATAAAAAAAAAAAAACGTACAAAACAATTAAAAAGTTTACACTTACATTGCTGAGTGCCTAATATTCCTGGCACCCGGCATGTATAGTAGGTGATTGATTAAAAGGGTAATATGCCCTGAACAAGATAGCGGCGTCCTGGTGTACGATCCCGGGTAGTTTCAGTTAGAGTGGAAGTAACACGATGACGCTGTGTCGCGTTACTTCTGCTCTAACTGAAACTACCAGGGATTGTGCACCATGACACCGCTACAGGGGCTATCTCGTTCAGGGACGATTACCCTTTTAATCAATCGCCTGCTATACATGCCGGGTGCCAGGACTATTAGGCACTCAGTAATGTAAGTGTAAACTTTTTAATTTTGTGGAACCAATAAATGTTTTTATAAGGCATTGAGCTGATCAAGAGGTGAGTCTTATGGATCACCGCCAGGCCTCCTCCTCTTTGCCCCACTCTGTTTTCTGTTAGAATGCGATAATTTTCTGGCACCAGTTCTCCTAGAATGGTGTTACAGTCAGCTGTAAGCCAGCTTTCTGTGATAAAGAGGCAGTCTAAATCATTTTTGTAGGATGAAATCATGGATTTCTTGTCTGTGTTTTACTGCCGATCTTGTGTTGACTAAAGCGCATTATATGTGCTTCGGCTTGGGTGGATGCAGGTCATTTTTGACTGTCGATCGTCGATAGATTCGTAACAGTTGCTCATTCCTTAGAGCTTTTTTGGTGACGGCTGGTAATATTGAGGCAAATGGCTTTAGACCCCAAATGGTTTCTGCAGAATATCTCAGATAAGCCATAATCGCAGAAAAAGTCTCCTACTTGCTAAACCGTCCCTCCCTGTTTGATCCAGAGAAAGGCAAAAAAAAAAACCCCTAGCCGTGCAATGCCAATCTGCCGCGGGGGGTGCAGGGGAATAAAGAAACTGGCCATTTCTCCACTATGTTGGGCCACAGCCGTGGCTTATCCTGAACAGGACAGCCACACACTGTCCCAGGGGAGGTGGATAGGCCTTACCTTGATGATGCCTGCGGGAGGAAGAGGGAGGCCAAGGGGAAAGTAGGACCACTTGTCCTGGTCCATTTCAGGGGGGGCGGAGGAGACCCTGCCTGTCTGGCGCTAGGAGCCACACGTCCTACTCCTATGAGTGTGCACCGATTACTACTAGCACCAGTTCTAGTCCTGGGAGTGAGAGCAGACTCGGCTGTTGCTGGGTGCAGTAAGATGGCCGCCATTTCCAGAGGTACATGCCGAGGGGGCACTGCAGGAAAGCTACCAGGTGGTCCAGGGGCCGAATCCACAGGAAAACTGGACTCAGGGCATTCAGCGGGAACCTGGGGAGATTTCTGGAGCCATAGCCGGGTGTAGCAAGATGGCCGCCACTCCAGAGGCTAGGCTGAAGCCTCAGACTTTCCTGTAGGATCCCGCGGGTGAACCGGTGTCAGCTACGGCGGCGTTTCAGTGGTCCGAGCGGCTCCGGAGGAGGAGGGCTGGATCCTTAATATGAGGGATGGAGGTACCGGGGATCTCACGGAGCTAGGACCGGAGGGGGGTGCCTGACGGGTGACGGCCTCAGCATCGGCGATCAATCAGGGAGGGGTGGGGGGGGACTGCGGCTGGGGTACCGCTAAACGGGGGGGTCACGGCCGTGAGCGGAGGACCAGGGGGAGAGCCAGAGAGAGTGGCGGGAGAGGCAATGGTGCAGCCCTGGATGTCAGCCTGTCAGGAGCTGCATGTACGCACGTCCTTCTCTCAGGAGGAGGAGACGCAGGAGTGGTAGAAAAATTGGGCCTTTGGTGCTGGCGCTGGTGCCACAACACTGTAAGTCCTCACAGTTACTCTTGGTGGGCACAGGAATGGGCCCTGCTGTAAAATATTAGATCAAGAATTGTAATTACATGCCCCTGTTAAACAGGGGCAGACAAATTGGGCCTTAGACACTGGTGCTGCTGCTACAACACTGTCCTCAGTTACTCTTGGTGGGCACAGGAATGCCAAGGCTGGGGAAGAAGATTTGGACTTTGTAGGTCGCTCTATAGCTGCTAAAGACCGGGTGCAATGCAGAGCAGGGAAATCAAGTTGTCATCCACGTCTCTGGCAAGCCATGCCCCCCATGTAGGATGTTTGGTCTGACATTTAAAGATAAATACTGTTTTGTTAAAAATGTATGTAACAGATAGGAGCTTCAGTCCCCCCCCCCCCCCCAAAAAAAATAAATAAATAATTAAAACAGCAGCTATAAAAACTGTAAAGATGTACGTGATTTCTTGCATCGGGGCCCTGAAGTTTTTAGTTACGTCTCTGGTAATATTCCGGGTGTCACAAGAGGTTTTAGACCAGCTAAAAAACAGCGATAATAAATTAGAATCACTTGCAGAATTGAGCAATAGTGATTTGTGGGGAAATTCATCATCAAACACTGAAAGTAATGACAGCGACAATTCTGCAACTGAGAAAATTTCTGTGTTTTTGATTTCATTACATTATTGAATAATTTGTATTATTATTATATTATTATTTGTTATATATATAGTTATTTATTATATTATAATTTATTATTTTGTGTTTCAAACTTTATCATACCCGGGATATCTACTAGACTCTTGTTTGGACAGATTTAATTGAGTTAAGCCGCGTACACACGGCAGAGAACCTCGACACATCGTTCCGCCCGTCGAGGTTCTCTGCCGGCCGTCAGATTCGGCGACCCGCCCGTCGGGAATGGCAACCAGCCATTCATCCAGGCGGGCCGTCGAGCAAATAGAGAACATGCTCTCTATTTCTGCTCGACGGCATTCCCGACGGGATGCTCGCCGAGAGCGTACACACGGCCGAGGTTCTCGGCAGAATGCGGCTCCCAGCGAGGTTCTCGCTGGTTTCTGCCGAGAACCTCGGCCGTGTGTACGCCGCCTTAGTCCTAAGAATTACAGGCCTACATTAAAAAATGCCAAATTTCTATGCAAAATAATGGTACCGCTTTCAGCATCAACAATCTGACATAATCATACTGCCAGGGAGGTTAAAACGCTATGAAGTCCAGTGTCAGGCCAAGTAGGAACAGATGTAGCTATCAGAAGAAGGTGGAATGTGAACCTTTGAGTGTGTGATTGGGGCAAAAGTGTCAACTGGCATCTGGCCTGAAAGTACAGTGAAGAAGGGTGCTCCTTTAAAAAGCTTGCAGTGCTAACAGGCACCCTCAGGGGGCAATGTGTGAGGTGTAACTCCCTCCAAATAACTCACCAGCTACATAATGTGCAGACTAAGGCCGCATACACACGATCGAACATGCTTTAAAACTTGTCTGCTGGAAACCCGTCCGTCCGACATGTCCGCTGGTTAGTAGCCTAACCAGCGGACATAAATCTCCCGCATGCGTCGAATGGATTCGACGCATGCGTGGAAGTATTTTACTTCCTGGATTGGTGACGTGGCCGCGTTATCCGTCTGAGGGGATTTTGGTCTGATGATGTGTACACGCCATCAGACCAAATATCCGAGGAGACATGTCCGCTGGGACGGTCCGTCGGACATGTTTCAGCGGACATGTCTCCTCGTCTGTACGCGGCCTTACACATTATTGCAAAAAGCTAATGGAGCCAATTTTTTATTTATTTTTTGCTGGCAGTTTCCTTCTGCTTTGTTAAACATAAAGGCCCAGATTCACACAGCACTTACACCGACGTATCTATGCGCCGACCCACAAATCTAGATACGTCGAAAAATAGGCTTCATCCGACCGACGTAACTTGCCTATGCCGGGGCCCATAGTTACGCTTGACGCTTTTGACACTTTCATTGATTTTCGATGCAAATATGCAAATGAGGGAGATACGCCGATTCAAGAACGTACTTGCGCCCTGCGCATGTTTTAAGTGATTTGCGTAAGGTTTACGTCCGGCGTAAAGTTATTCCCCATATAGGAGGCGCAACTCATGCAAAGGTATGGACCAGGGAACGAACGCCGTCGAATTTTACGTTGTTTATGTATTACGTAAATAGGGCTGGAAGTAGGTTACGTTCACGTCGTAGGCAGTGATTCAACGTATCTTAGCCAGTTGTTTTGACGTGATTGTGAGCACACTCTGATACGTTCAAGGTACGTTGATGCGCAGTTCATTTTAAGTACTTGTCTGAAGCTCAGCCCATCATTTGCATGGGGTCACGCTTCATTAAAATGTATCACGCCCACTTCCAGCCCACTTACGCTGCCTTACGCCTACGACTATACGCTACGCCGGCGCAACGTTGGGAGCATTTGCTTTGTGAATTCCATGCTTCCCTCTCTGCGTTGCGTCGGCGTAGTGTAAAAGAGATACGCTACGGCGGCATAAAGATGCGCCGATGTATGTGAATCCAGCTAAAATTTACCACAAAAAGAAAAACATACATTGTATGATTTATTCAGAATACATAGCTGTTTTCAGCTGAGGCTTTGCATCTGCTTATCTGAATTCAGCTTTAATACTTATTATTTGTTCCTTTATTTAACTGAGCGTAATCTTCTATGTAGGAGCATTATAACCTGAAAGTTGCTACCTATTGCCATCTTGTGGTCATTTTTATGATTTGTCCTATACTGAATTTCTAAAAAACATTACATATTACAAACAGTTTCTCTTGTTTCTACTGTTGTTGAAAGTCCCTTTTGATTATTAAAATAAAAACAAGAATCTCTTTTTCAAGCTTGGAGAAATAGAGGTGTATATCTCCTGGACCAGTTATTCCTAGGCTAAAACTTTAAGTAATTTTAACCAATTGCGCTCTGAATTTCCTCTGTCCCACAATCAATTTTGTCAATACCTACAATTGCTGCCTTGATTGATGGCAGTCTCAGCGAGCAGCTGAGATACTGAGATGGTCTCTCCCAGGCCCTCAACAGCTCATCGCTCCCATGAGCATGGAAAAGCAGATCATGAGTGATGCTGACCAGGGCCGTCTTAATAGTATCACGGGCCCCAGGGCAAAGTAATGCTCTGGGGCCCCTACAATGGAGACAGTGCAGGTAAACAGACATCAAGTAGGTAGGAGGCAGACAAGCAGAGCTTCCACTTGTGGGTGGAGCTCTGCATTAACTACATGAACAATCATTCTGTTACATTCATAAAAGTAACAAAGCTGTCCTATGCATATAATATATCTGCTAGATTGATGCCTCCCCAGCACTCTGACCCCTCTACACCCCTGATGTCCCCCCAGCACTCTGACCCCTCTATACCCTAGATCAGGGGTGCCCAACCTTTTGAAGAGCGAGGGCCACTTAAGCAACTTGGTAACCAATCAAGGGCCACAATGAGCGGAGCGAGCAGATGACAGGTCATGGCTACTCTATAGGCCCTCCGATCCACCCAGATAAAAGTTTTCAGATTGGAGGTAGGCAGGTGTAGACAGACATCTGTTGCTCTATAGAGGTGAGTTGAAGGTCCCATTTGGTTGGGCTGATCGTGTGAAAAGGGCCTATAATTGCTTTCACACTGATGTGCTGCAAATTTACCCACAGCGCGGGTGCAGCGTAGTGCACCTGCGTCTATCCTGCGGGTTAGCTGAACTTTGCCATAGACTCCACCTGTGGCAAAAGCCGACGCTGTAGAGGAAGCATCGGTTTATAGGGCTCTGCTCCGCAACCGCTTTCTTCCTCTACCACCGTTCACCAGCTTTATTTATAACACTGATGCTGTGTTATGGCGGGTCGCAACCTGCGATCTGGGCTTGCCAACCCACCATTCCAGAGCAAGAGGTCGCGGGCCACATCAGAGGGCTCCGTGGGCCACATGTGGCCCCCGGGCCACTGGTTGGCCACCCCTGCCCTAGATATTCCCCCCAGCACTGTAACCATATACATAAGATACCCCTTGTATTGTGACCCCACTACAGCCCTGATACCCCTTACATTGTGGCCTCTCTACATCCCTTCCTTCGAGTCCTGAGCATTCAAGCTACATGGGGCAGGGTCAGAGACTCCGGCCCTGCCCCTCCCTGCTGGCTGTGAAATAATAGGTATCATTCTCTACAGCACGGTGCACCGCTGCCAGCCTGCCTCCTCTGTGGCAACATCACTCTCAGGGCCATCATGCGGAGCCTCCAATTTCGGGGCAGCGTGGGATCAAGGACCAGCTGATTTGGGGAAAGTGCAGTTCTGATGCTGACTGACAGTCAGCATCGCTCTGCTCAGGGAGGAGTGAGAACCGAGCCATCGGCGGGGTTCAGTGGCTCGGTTCCCAGTGCAGAGACGCCAGGGGACAGCTGCAGCATCGGTCTGATACTCCATCTACCAAGGTAAGTATGATTAGAAAAAAAAACAAAACAAAAAACATACTTCTCTTTTAACTAGGGATCCTGTAGACAGAGTAACTTAGATGCAAGTAGGAAAACCGTTGCTGCCCATAACTGGAATTGGAGAATAGTCCATAGCGACACGTCCTTTTTAAAAAGTTCATTGCTCCAGGCCCCTGAAGAATGGGTCCTTTTAGGGGAACACACCTACAGCAGGAATCACATCTCATCAGGTCTTATTGGTCATACCAGACTTTTAAGAGAATGGCTTCCCTCTATACTGTATATAGCTGTAGTTTCTACCAACTCACACACAGGACAAGAAAGGACCTTGCAAGTTGTGCACCAGACAGGATTTTTAAATTACAGTACTAAACATAACAAAATGGCAAAAACAGCGCAAGTCTACTCAATAAACTAGGCATTCACCTACAAGTTGTTGTGGTCATTGATTTAAACAGACCTAAATTCAACTTGCAATAAAGCATACCACCACTGGAACACTCTTCTACACAAGCCCGCTCAGTCAAAAGCAGCAGCCAGACAGTTTTCTCCAGATGATACCCCCCACACACTCTGTCCCAGCACCAATTCTCCTCTTCTCCTTGCTGGGGCTGGTGGGCATGTTCATCACTTCTACTGCAGCTGCAGCCATTAACAGATTGTTGCTATGGGCAGGATCATTATCCAGTTGCCTTTGCAGCCAGTCAGTGAACTTTTCAGACTCGTAGGCATCTGCAAACATGACCACTGCTCTGCAATGGCTGGAGATATATTCACTGTCCATATTGACATGGGAAAGCAAAGATCTGTAGTGGGAAGTAATGTTCTGTTAGTCTGGCTGGTGGCTCCTTTAAACCACCTATCTATAGAATGTGGAAAGTTTGGAAACCCATCTGGTTTGTATTGCTGTCTGTATTCCTGCTGAGAGATTCCACATTAATATTGGACATGTTGTCTCCAATACAGAAAGTAATCGGAAAAGTCATCACATTTCAGTGTCAGAAATTTCTGTTTGCCTTCAAACATGCCTCTGCATAGGTTAATACATGACCTCTGTCTGTAGTCCAAGAACTGACACTTTTTGTGAAAAAAATACATATCCCACAGTCTCTGGGTCTCTCAGTCTAGTGTTCTGTGGGTGCATTAGCAATCCCACACTAGTTTTGCAACACAGAGAAATGGCAAGGCATTGATTGGAACAAAAAGTTGCCAGTCCCTTAAATAGGGACAAGATAGGTAAATAAATATATGGACATATGAGAATCAATCAGCCATAAAACTAAAACTACAAACTGCAGCAGCAAAGTTACCTTTACAAGGTAAGGCAAAAATACAGGGGATACCTAGTTAAAAAAAATAAACACATTTGAAACTTGCTATATGCACACTACCTTTAATGAGAAGTTACAATACATAGGCCTGTTCTGGTTTCAAAAGCTGCAAGAAGTCATATTTTTTGATCATACATCACGGGACACAGAGCCTTAATTACTTAATGGGTTATGTTGTCACCACAGGTGATTGGACACTGGCAAACCCAATTAAAATTAAGTTCCTCCCCTATATAACCCCTCCCAAATGGAGAGCACCTCAGTTTTTTCGCCAGTGTTTAGGGTGGTTGGTGACGTTCAACATGTGCTAAGAAGAAAAATGCTCTTTTGATGGTCTGTCTGCGGAGACCTAGGAGCTATAACCGGATCCATTCCTCGGGCTGATATCAAAGGCCTAAGATGGTTGGTACCGGGGCCTCATGTAAGAAGAAACAAGGTTTGCCTGTAATATCTCTCTGCAGAGGTCTGGGCTCTGGGATCCAGACTTTGGTGTACTAATACATCTGTGGCACGAAAAGTTTCTGGCAGAGTCTTCTACAGGTCCAGATATGAGGTTTCTCTAATGGAACCCTTGGTAAACCTGAAGGTTGGCACAACTTGCCCTCCGCGATGGGTGAAAGCTGGAACTACTTTTAGTAGCTTTCCTGCGGCGTGGATAAGGTAGGAAGAGGATACTTTTATTTTATATTATCTTGTGTGAGTAGGATGTCCTTCCTGGTTCTCACCACTGGAGGGAGTAAGTGCAAACCTGCTGTTTTCTTACATAGCCATCTAGGATATAAGCCCAGTGAAGTCGTTCAAATTTAAACACCACTCACCTCCTTCCGCTGCAGGTTCTACCACAATAAATACATACAGAGGTCCACAAGATGCCCCCAGTAATCTCTCCCCTCTCTTCCTGGTCTCCTGGGTGCCACCATGACAGCGTCATATGCACGTGCCGGGAGCAGGGATAGGGGGAGGGCCTTGGTTGCTAGTGTACCATGCAAACACGGGACACCTGTGTGCAGGCGCCAAGAGGCTGGTTTCAAAAGCCCAGCACACCAGAGTCTTCTGTAAGCGCCATGGACACAGAGCTGTGAGCTGTAAGCATCCCTGTGGATTGAACTAGGCAAACCTAAGACTCCTACTCAGCATCAGCTTGTGCAGTGAGCTGATATTTTTGTGTATTGTAAGACTATAAGTCCTTTCATCTGACCTGGTGCATGGGCTTTTTTACACTTCCTAATAATATTATACATTCATTATATACCACTGATCTCAATCCACAGAAGTGTTGGCCCACTGTCTTCCACATTCACACATTGGGGAATCCACAGTGCTCCCTGTTTGTCCACGTGTCTATACCTCAGCTCCCATGCCAGACAATTTTAACGGCTCTGGTCCTGTGGTCACATTTATCTATGACTAAGCACTGAAGCTACAGTGCGAAACGTTAGCTTTTTGTTCCAGTTTTGCTGTGGCATGTCTATTTTTTTGATTCATTTTAATTAAAGGAACGTCAGCTGTCCAAGTTCCTTTTGTATTTTTGCATTGCCGGCACCCAAGGTTTGGATCCAGTGAAGGAGTTTTCTGATTGCTATTGAGCGGTATTTTCTCTCTCTCACATCTATACAGTTGACGTGAGTATTTATAGGATTATTTATCTTGTTCTGTGTATTTATATTATTCTACTACAAAATTATACCATATGGTTATGTCTCTTTATAGATCACCATTGCATTCGCCCCTGAAGAGTTTATATATCCCAATGAAACGTGTCGGGCTTACATAGATTCATAATGTTCATACAGATGATTCTATGTGTTTTATACTGTTTTACTCCTAGATTCTCATTATACCATCAAGCCCCTTCAGTGGTTCATGTTGTGCAGGACTTGTCCTTACTCCACGATGCCAAGTACCATGGTGTTATTATGCATATGTAATGTGTAGCATGTTTATGTGATTTTGTGGATGCAATTTTTGTCATTCAGTATGCTTTATATTATATCACAAGGCATAATAAAATGCTCTTTGCTAAGACTGCTCTTTGTTACACATCTCTCATTCCAACTCCCGAACTAACTCCCCCTTTTGTGTTGGAACCCAATTAGGCAATACTGTATACCTTATATGCTTACTCCTCATAGCGAGTGGCCTCATTTAAAGTCCCGCTAACCAAACTCTCTTTTTTCTATTGTAAGACTATAGCACAACAGTGATTGCATTAATTTTGTGGATAGTACCTTTGCTTTGCAGTAAGGACTATGTCCCAGAGAAGAGGGTCTAGGGCTAGTAAAAGGGGCACCAGGAAATCCCCACGTACGGCTAAGGATTCTGAGCTTGCCTGCAGTTTACCATCCCCCTCTGTCAGTCTGATAGCAACCTCACAGGATGAGCCCCTGTCTGGTTTTGCAGCTTCTCCTATGGCAGCTCCTGTATATGTCACTAAGGACGCTTTAAAAGTTGCTTTGGGTGGCTTAGAAGGATGGCTTGCTACTATTATCGCAACCTCCTTGAAAGATAGCAGAAAACGGGGTAGATCCCCCTCATCTGCTTTGGCTCTCTCATCAAATGAGCTTTCTGAGGGTGAGATGAGGATCATGGGCAGTCTGTGGACTTAGAGGATGAGAGGATTCCTGTGACTTCTTAGTCGCTAAAGATGCAGGTGCAATATTATGCAGAGATGGTGCACTTACAAATTGCCTCCTGTTGAAGATTCTAGGCCTTCTGTTTCCTCTTTGGTATCTTGGAAATCCCTGCAGGCTGCATGCACATTTCCAGTGCATCCCTTGCTGGATAAACTGATGTATGATGACTGGGTTCACCCAGATAAACTGTTTTCTCCTCCTAAGCAGTTTTCCCTCCTTTATTCTTTGGAGGAAGGTTTCACTAAGAAATGGGGGGGTACCTGCTATTGATGCAGCTATTTCTTGTGCAAACAAAAGCCTGACCTGTCCTATAGACAATGCTCAGGGTTTTAAGGATCCAACTGACAAAAATCCTCCTCTTCCATGGCTAGGGCTGTAGTACAACCAGCAGTTGCAGCCATTGGAGTATGTCAGTTCCTCAAGGAACAAATGAAGCAGATGTTTAACCTCGAGGTTTATGAGGACCTACCTAAGGCCTTGTGTTTTGCGATTGATGTGGTTATGTTCAACAAGCATCTCGCTGGAATCTCCTGCAAGTACACATGCGCAGGTCCCTGTGGTTAAAACATTGGGAGGCCAAGGTTTCTTGCAAGAAATACTTGTCAGCATTCCCCTTTAGGGGAGAACACCTGTTTGGGGATGAATACATTCAAAAGATTACCAGCAGCAAGTCTACTCTATTGCCGGTTAAGAAGAAGAGTAAGCGCCCCTCATTTAAACGTACTCTTTCTCCAGCCTCTGGAACCTCAGTCTCCAGGCAGTCGACGGCCTCCCCAGTCTAATACTAGGGGGAAAGCCCAGAGCCAAGCCCAAGGGCAGAAAAGGACTTGGGGTCCAAAATCTAAAAAGAACCCCAAAAGTTCCCTTTAAAGGGATGCCCTCGCTCGCCCGAGTGGGGGGAAGGCTGCTGCAATTTGCAAACGCCTGGCGGAGTGAAGTTCGGGACAAGTGGGTCATCTCCACAGTGTCCTCAGGCTACAAGCTAGAGTTCAGAGAACTTCCGCCACCCTGTTTTTCTGAGATCAAGAATTACCAAAGATCCAGAGAAGAGAAGACCTCTACTGTTGGCCTTGGAACACCTGTTGTCCCAAGGGATAATCATAGAGTTACCCCTAGAGGATCAGGGGTCAGGATTCTATTAAAACCTTTCAACGGATCCAAAACCAAATAGGGATGTCAGACCTATCCTAGATCTGAAAAGCCTGAATCAGTTTCTGAACATTCACTCATTTTGCATTAAACATTATGTGAAGCATGTCAGCCTTTCCCTTTTGTCCACTTCTTTTTTTTTTGATCAATTTTTGGTTGTTTTTTGATTTTCAATTTTTGAATAAAGACATTGTTTTTTAAGGAGCGCGGCGGTCCAGGATTTTTCTTTCATCCTATGCATCTGTGCACAGCCAGCACCGGTTCGGTTCAGTAGGACGGAAGCAACTGGGATTAGCAGTTTTTCAGAGCGGTATACATTTCTCTCATTTCGCATTAAGTCTGTCCATTGTGTTGTTTCCACCCTTCAGGGAGGAGAATTCCTGGCATCAATAGACATCAAGGGCACAAGGCATAGCAGTAACAGACTATCTGGACGATCTGTTGATCATCCAGTGGCCGCACGCTTGGGCCACAATGTGCACAACACAGTGGAATATTTAGAGTACCTAGGCTGGGTCCTCAATCAGGAGAAATCTTCCTTGCAGCCTCAAAAAAGCCTAGAGTACTTGGGCATGATTATAGACACGCCCCTAAGCAAGGTGTTATTTCCCAAGCCAAAGGCAAAAGCCATACGAGACTTGGTCCAAGTGGTAAAGGCGAAAAGAAGGCCTTCCATCTGTCTATGCACGAGATTATTGGGAAAGATGGTAGCCTCATTCGAGGCTGTCCCTACGCCCAGTTTCACTCAAGACCGTTACACGGCAGAATTCTGTCAACGTGGAACATAGATGTTCAGGCCCTGGATCTTCTTATGATGTTATCTCCAGGGGCTTGCCAGAGCCTCAATTGGTGGTTGCTCCCCTAAAATCTGTCAGAGGGAAAATCCTTCACTCCAGTTACCAGGAAAATGGTGACACAGCCTTCTGGACTGGGGGGCAGTTCTAGAAGAGCATCTGCCCAGGGGAAGTGGTCCGGGCCGAAAAGCTCTTACCCATGAACATTCTGGAGATTCAGGCAATTAATTTGGCCCTCAAAGTTTGGTCTTACAGACTGCAAGGCTGGTCTGTTCGGGTTCAGTCTGACAATGCTACGGCCGTGGCCTATATCAATCACCAAGGAGGCACCAGAAGTCTGAATGCCAAAAAAGAGGTGAATCACATACTGGCCTGGGCAGAAAGGCATATTACTTGCCTATCTGCGGTCTTCATTCCAGGGGTAGAAAATTGTCCAGGAGAATGGTCTCTACACCCGACATGTTTCAAATCATATGTCAGAAATGGGGAACCTCAGATGTGGACCTGTTGGCTTCCAGGTTCAACGCAAAGCTGGACAGCTTTGTGTCAAGAACAAGAGATCCCTGTGCTCAAGGGTCAGATGCCCTGACAATCTCATGGGATCAGTATTCCCTGATTTATGTGTTCCCTCCAGTTCCGCTTCTCCCACAATTCCTTCAGAGAGTCAAGAAGGAAAGAAAGTCAGTGATTTTGGTCACCCCGGCTTGGCCCAGGAGACCCTGGTACGCAGAAATCGTAAGGATGGCAGTATGTAGACCTTGGGTTTTTCCACTATGCCCAGACCTACTGTCGCAGGGTTCAATATTCCACCCTGCCTTACAAAGTCTAAATTTGATGGTTTGGCTGTTGAGACCCACCCTCTGAGGAACGTGGGCTCTCAGAGCCAGTCCTTTCCACTCTGGTTAATGCTAGTGTTGCTCACGAATATTCGCATTGCGAATATTCGCTACGAATATTGCATATTCGAGTATTCGCGAATAACACGAATATCGCGGCGAATATTCGCTATTTCGAATATTCGAATTTTTTCTATTTTTTTTTTAGAACAGATCACATCCTAGAGATCCCCATCGACGTCTAAAAGCATTGCTGGTATGATTAGAGACCTTGGGCCGAGTAGCTGCAGCACTCATTTTATATTGCCAAAAAATCGCAATGCGATTATTCGGCAATAGCGATATCGCGCGATTATTTTATATTGTAATATATCACGAATATTCTGAGCCAATCAGAGTGCTCCATTCCGCATTTCTCGAATATTCGCAATTATTTTATATTGTAATATATCACGAATATTCTGAGCCAATCAGAGTGCTCCTTCTGCATTTCTCGAATATTCGCAATTATTGTGTATTGTAATATATCACGAATATTCTGAGCCAATCAGAGTGCTCCTTCCGCATTTGCTGAATATTCGCAATTATTGTGTATTGTAATATATCACGAATATTCTGAGCCAATCAGAGTGCTCCTTCCGCATTTCTCGAATATTCGCAATTATTTTATATTGTAATATATCACGAATATTCTGAGCCAATCAGAGTGCTCCTTTCCGCATTTCTCGAAATTTCGCATTCGCAATTCGCAATTCGCATTCGCATTCGCAATAGCGAAAATTCGCAATAGCGAAAATTCGCAATATTTTCATTTCCAAAAAATATCACGAATATTCGTATTTAGCGAATATATCTCGAATATTCGACTATATATTCGAGATATGTCGCGAAATCGAATATGGCATATTCTGCTCAACACTAGTTAATGCTAGGAAGCCGGCCTCCAGGCTCATCTACTACAGAATCTGGAAAGCATATGTTTCCTGGTGTGAACCCAGAAAGTGACATCCTAGGAAGTTTGCCATTAATAGGATTCTTGCCTTTCTTCAGTTGGGTTTAAATATGAAGCTGGCCTTGAGCACTATCGAGGGCCAAATCTCTGTCTTGTCGGTATTTTTTCAAAAACCGCTTGCCTCTCATTCCCTAGTCAGGACCTTTGTTCAGGGTGCACTATGTTTTAATCCGCCGGTTAAGTCTCCTGTGTGCCCATGGGATTTGAATTTGGTATTATCTGTTTTACAGAAGCTACCTTTTGAACCTTTACACCAGGTTTCTCTAAGTTTGTTGACACAGAAAGTGTTTTTTCCTGTAGCCATTTCCTCAGCTAGGAGTTTATTGGAACTGGCAGCTCTTTCGTATAAAGAACCGTATATGATTATTCATAAAGACAGGGTGGTGCTGCATCCTCACCCGACTTTCTTACCTAAGGTGGTTTCAGGAATTCCTCTGAACCAAGATATAGTCCTACCGTCTTTTTTTCCAGATCCACAGTCTGTGGAGGAAGAGAGTCTACATGTTGTAAGAGCGGTAAAGGTTTATCTGCAAGCTACGGCTCAGATAAGGAAGACTGATTGTCTATTCATTCTGCCACAAGGCCCAAAGAAGGGCCAGGCAGCGTCGAAATCCACTATTGCAAGATGGAATCGACAAGTCATTATTCAGGCCTATGGTTTAGAAAAGATCCCTCCTTTTCAGGTGAAAGAGCACTCGACTAGAGCAGTTGGTGCTTCATGGGCAGTGCATCCCCAGGCCTCCATGGCTCAGATCTGTAAGGCTGCTACTCGGTCTTCGGTCCATACATTTACTAAATTCTACCAGGAGAGGATACGAGGATGCCGCCTTCGGGCGTAGTGTGCTGCAGGCAGCAATATAGATCTTCTGGTTTGATGGCCTACTTATTCTGTCCTGTGTCACCCTCCCCTCAAATTTTAGCATTGCTATGGGACATTCCATTAAGTAATTTAAAGGGTCACTAAAGGAATTTTTTTTTTCGTTTTGCACAGAGTGCCTCCGATCCATGTCTTCTGGGGTCCCTCGGCGGCTGTCTCTGTCCTCCCCGCAATTAGTCACCACAGTCATGCGAGAGCTTGCATGGTGGTCACTAATTGCGTGCGCGCTCCTTTGGCGTGCCGCGTCACTGGATGTGATTGACACCAGTGCCAGCCAATGGCTGCGCTGCTCTCAATCCATCTCATGAAAAAAAACAACGTTTTTCAAACTTCATTTTCCAAAACGACGTTGCGTACACAACATCGTTTTTCTACAAAGCTCTAGCAAAGCGTGTTGATGTACACCACGTTCGACGGCACTCTGTTCCATTGAAGCTCCGTCTCATAACTTGCTTCTGAGCATGCGCGGGTTTAAAAACGTTGTTTTCTACATCGTTTTGCCCACACACCATCACTTTTTATGACACAAAAAACAACGTTTTGAAAAATGACACAAAAAATTCAAGCATGTTTGAATTTTTTTTTGGTCGTTTTTTTGAAGACAAACAACAACGTTTTACCCACACACGATCAATTTAAATGACGTTTTAAAAAACAAAGTTTTTTTTCATCGCAAAAAACGACCGTGTGTACGCGGCATTACGGGGGTCGGGGGGGGGGCAGCAGATGTTCAGTCTCTGTACAAACTCCCATAGGAGTTGGCTCCCTGCTGATGGTGGCTCACATGTGGATTTTTGAACAGAAGTCTTTGAACACAAGTGGAAGAGTTAAAAAACAGGAGTTTGCTTTTAACTGCTTCTGCTTGCAAGTGTTGATTTGTTTCTCTCTTTTCTCTGACACTTTTTAAACATTTTTTTTTTCCTGCTAATTAAGGGAAGTGTTTAATTGTTCACAGGGGAGTGTTTAATTGTGAAAAGGTGAGTATATATTCTCTGTACAAACTCCCATAGAAGCTGGCTCCTAGCTGATGGTGGCTCACATGTGGATTTTCTGAACAGAAGTGGATTCTTTAAACACACGTGGAAGAGTTAAAAAAACAGGAGTTGAAAACAGGAGTTAAGACAGGAGTCTTCTAAACTTTAAGTAACATCTTGAACTTCCTACAAGTAATTATATTGTAACTGGGAAATGTGTGCTAGCAGGGTTGAAGGTTTTGCTCAGTGCACAGTGTGCTATATGTATGCAAAATTGGTGCAAAAACTCCAGGATGGATACCGCTGTGACAGATGTGATCAGGTTGCCCTTCTGGAAGCTCGCATTAGAGATCTGGAGGAGCAAGTTGCAACACTGGGCAGAAAGGACAACTTTGAAAGGGGTCCTCTGCTCGCTGAGCAGGTAGTCAGTAGGGTTGATGTGGTGGGTGGAGGGGCAAGTCAGGATTATCAGATAGGAAGATGGGTTAATGTAGTTAGAGGGAGTGGAAGGGGCTTGCAGAAAAGGAAGGCCAATCCTGTATTTGTGTATCAAAACAAATTTGTCAAGTTGGGTGAAGATGTGGAGGTGGCAAACACAGAGGTGGCAGCCCTAGATGTTACTGCTACCCCTAACAGCCGGGAGAGCAACCCATCTAGTAGAAGTGGTGAGGGGAGTGCAGGTAGGCCTAGACCAGCAATGGGCAAACTACGGCCCGCGGGCCGTATACGGCCCGGCAGACCTTTTAATCCGGCCCCCACCCGCGATCTCCTGATGCCGCAATCAACACTAATTGAGGCCGCGGCTTTGCGGCCTATGCTTCGAGGGGGCTGGAGCGAGGCGAGCGCAGATAGGCTGCGGGCGCTCCGCCTCCGGCCGCCTCTTGCCCCGTGGGATTGGGGAATTCCTCTAAAAGGGCGGTGCCACCCAGAGGCGCACTGTGTAAGTGGGGGGTCGGAGTGACTTTTAAGCTGGCAGTGCCGACTGCCGAGCACCGCGTTACAAGAGGAGGGGGGTTGCGGGGGTGACACCACAGCACCATCCATCCCCTCCTCTCACAGCCTCCTCCCGCAGCACCATCCATCCCCTCCTCTCACAGCCACGGGCTGTTGGCTGTGCCTGTGTGCCGAGAGTGAAGCCGCTGCTGCCTCCCCCTCCTCTTTGTGTGTACAGAGGGGGAGGGAACCTTCTGTTCATGTGCCGTGACCGTCGCTGCACTGATCTGAGGTACTGAATGGGGGGGGGGGGTGTTTGCACCTGGGGGTGTTTGCATTGGGGGGTTCTCACTAAGAGGGGGTTTGCACTGAGGGGGGGTTTCACCTGAGGGGGGGTTTTACTAAGGGGGGTGTCTTCACTGAAGGGGGTGTGAACTGAGGGGGGGTCTGTGTAAGATGCAGGGGGTCCAGAGCTGTGGGGCCATGCCATCAAACGCAGCCATTGTGCCATTAATTGTCACCACTGTGCCATGCCATCAAAAGTAATCACTGTGCCATCAATTCTCACCACTGTGCCATGCCATCAAACGCAGCCACTGTGCCATTAATTGTCACCACTGTGCCATTCCATCAAAAGTAATCACTGTGCCATCAATTGTCACCACTGTGCCATGCCAAATGCAGCCACTGTGCCATGCCATCAAACGCAGCCACTGTGCCATCAATTGTCACCACTGTGCCATGCCATCAAAAGCAATCACTGCGCCATCAATTGTCACCACTGTGCCATGCCATCAAATGCAGCCACTGTTCCATCAATTATCACCACTGTGCCATGCCATCAAACACAGGCACTGTGCCATCAATTGTCACCACTGTGCCATGCCATCAAACGCAGCCACTGTGCCATCAATTGTCACCACTGTGCCATGCCATCAAAAGTAATCACTGTGCCATCAATTGTCACCACTGTGCCATGCCAAATGCAGCCACTGTGCCATGCCATCAAACGCAGCTACTGTGCCATCAATTGTCACCACTGTGCCATGCCATCAAAAGCAATCACTGTGCCATCAATTGTCACCACTGTGCCATGCCATCAAATGCAGCCACTGTGCCATTAATTATCACCACTGTGCCATGCCATCAAACGCAGCCACTGTGCCATCAATTGTCACCACTGTGCCATGCCATCAAACGCAGCCACTGTGCCATCAATTGTCACCACTGTGCCATGCCATCAAAAGTAATCACTGTGCCATCAATTGTCACCACTGTGCCATGCCAAATGCAGCCACTGTGCCATGCCATTAAATGCAGCTACTGTGCCATCAATTGTCACCACTGTGCCATGCCATCAAAAGCAATCACTGTGCCATCAATTGTAGTTTTGTAAAATAACTATTTTTATGCTTTTCTACCTTAAATGAATTTAATGTTACAAATTTAAATTTAATTTATATTAATTTACACATACACACCGTCCATCTACTCTTGGTCCGGCCCCCGGGTCCAATATATGAACCCATCGCGGCCCTCGTGTCAAAAAGTTTGCCCACCCCTGGCCTAGACAGTTGGTGGTAATAGGGGATTCTATAATCAGAAGGACTGATAGAATAATTTGTTGCCAGGATCGCCTCAACCGAATGGTTTGCTGTCTCCCTGGTGCCAGGGTTTGACATGTGGTGGACCGGGTGGATAAATTACTGGGAGGGGCTGGGCATGACCCAGCTGTCTTGGTCCACGTTGGAACCAATGACAGTATACATGGAAGGTGGAGGCTCCTTAAGAATCAATTTAAAGAACTAGGCTGAAAGATGAAAGGAAGGACCTCCAAGGTGATATTCGCTAAAATATTGCCTGTGCAACACAGAAAATACAGGGGGAGATTAGAGAGCTGAATGCATGGCTAAAGACCTGGTGTAGGAAGGAGGGATTTGGGTTTCTAGAGCACTGGGCTGACTTTTCATTGGGGTGCAACCTACTGTATATGCTAAAGATGGTTTGCACTTGAATGGAAGGGGGTCTGCTGTGCTGGGGGAGAGGTTTAGGGGAATGCTGGAGGAGTATTTAAACTAGACTGGAGGGGGAGGGTGAACTAGAATTACATCGGGCACACAGGACAGTTAGGGGTCAGACATTAATGGAGAGTGGAATGGGGATAGATGGGGTGGGGTTATGAAAGGTGACAAGAAAGTTCTCATGTTGCAAACAGCCATTGGAAATTATAGTGCCATTTGCACTACTAAAAATTATATGAATTATATGAAAAACACCTGCCAAGCAAAACAGGTGAGTTGGAAGCCCCTGGTGCATGAGGAGAGCTATGATGTAATCGGTATTGCTGAAACTTGGCTTCAATCCTCACATGACTAGTCTATTAATATTCCTGGCTATGCTCTCTTTCGGAAAGACAGGGTAAAAAGGAAAGGTGGAGGGGTCTATCTCTATGTGAGAAGTGACCTCAAAGCAAGCGTGAAAGAGGACCTGGTTGATAGAGAGTGTGATTAAGTTGAAGCATTATGGGTGGAACTGCATACAGATGTGCGTAGTTCAAAGTTAATCATTGGAGTTTGTTATAGACCACCCAATGTTAATGAGGAGGTGGAGACTCGGGTCCTTGCACAGATGGAAAGGGCTGCAAGGGCTGGGACGGTGATAATAATGGGGGATTTTAACTACCCAGAAATTGACTGTAATAATGGAATTTCTGGGACAGTTAAAGGACAAAAATTTAAAAACCTATTGCAGGACAATTTTATGGTCCAGTTTATTGAGGCCCCAACTAGGAATGATGCTCTGTTGGACCTGGTAATCTCAAACCATGCAGAGCTTATTACTAATGTTCAGATAAAGGAACACCTGGGTACAGGGCCGATCCGCCCTATACGCGGACTACGCAAACTGCGTAGGGCCCCCGAGTAATGCTTAGGGCCCCGCCGCTGCCGTCCCTGTCGCCGCCGCCACCGCCGCTGTCCCCACCGCTAGAGGTCCGAGGCCGGCGGATATAATGTCTCCGCCGGCCGCCATTTATCTGAAGACCAGAACGAGAAGGGAGCCCTGCCTGCCGAAATAGAGCTGCGGCACCGCCCACCCCGCCCCTGGTCTGTCTGTCGTATGTGAGCTGTTGTGGAAAGGAGTGGCAGGTGGGCGGTGCCGCAGCTCAATTTATATATTGTAGCTGGCCGGCTCCGCCTCTGCCTTCAGTTATGGCTGCTCACGTAAAACAAACAGGAGCTGGCTGGGTCTGTGTTAGTCTCGTCTCTGCTGTAGGAAGGTCCCGCCCCCCATACCAGCTTGTATGATAGGCATTCAATCAGTCTTCCATTCCATCTACTATCATACAAGCTGGTATGGGGGGCGGGACCTTCCTACAGCAGAGACACCCTGCAGCACATTCCCCCAGCAATCTGCATGTGCATCCATAGAAAATCTAAAGTTCTGCTAAAAATGAATACAGAAAATTACATTAAAAAAGTTGCTGTAAGGATTAATCACACGCATTTTTCAGTTGCTACTGAGCCACCAATGTCACCCTTGTAGAATTCCTCTTTAGGTGTCTGTAGACATTTCACCTGAAATTAGGGTTGTCCCGATACCGATACTAGTATCGGTATCGGGACCGATACCGAGTATTTGCGCTAGTACTTGTACTCGCGCGAATACTCCCGATACCTAAATAGAATACTTTTTTTTTTTTTTTTTGAGTGCGGGGCGGAGTGCGGAGCACTCAGAGGGACCATGGCTGAACTCAGAGGGACCATGGCTGAACTCAGAGGGACCATGGCTGAACTCAGAGGGACCATGGCTGAACTCAGAGGGACCATGGCTGAACTCAGAGGCACATGGCTGCATTTGGGGACACGTGGCTGCATTTAAAAAGTATCGGTATTCGGTATCGGCGAGTACATGAAAAAAAGTATCGGTACTTGTACTCGGTCCTAAAAAAGTGGTATCGGGACAACCCTACTCTGCTGGGGGCACCTGAAATGTAGGGAGGCACTCTGCTGGGGGCATCTGAAATGTAAGGAGGCACTCCGCTGGGGACACCTGATGTAAGGAAGCACTCCGCTGGGAACACCTGATGTAAGGAAGCACTCCGCTGGGGACACCTGAAATGTAAGGAAGCACTCCGCTGGGGACACCTGAGATGTAAGGAAGCACTCCGCTGGCTGGGGACACCTGAGATGTAAGGAAGCACTCCGCTGGCTGGGGACACCTGAGATGTAAGGAAGCACTCCGCTGGCTGGGGACACCTGAGATGTAAAGAAGCACTGCGCTGGGGACACCTGAGATGTAAGGAAGCACTCCGCTGGCTGGGGACACCTGAGATGTAAGGAAGCACTCCGCTGGCTGGGGACACCTGAGATGTAAGGAAGCACTCCGCTGGCTGGGGACACCTGAGATGTAAGGAAGCACTCCGCTGGCTGGGGACACCTGAGATGTAAGGAAGCACTCCGCTGGCTGGGGACACCTGAGATGTAAGGAAGCACTCCGCTGGCCGGGGACACCTGAGATGTAAGGAAGCACTCCGCTGGCTGGAGACAGTGACATCAGAGCTCCCACTGATTCTGCATTTTGGTGAGTTGAATGATTTCATTTTATATTACAATGTAATAATAGAAATAATGCGCTTCAATCATCCTGACACCATATCAACCTTGGTTCCGGGATCACTGAGGCCAACACTAGATGTTTGGATGATCTTTATCTGCTGATCGTTAAACTTTCTGGAATACACATATTTCTATTGCAGTGTAGGATCTGGGCCTGCTGTCCCTCCATCCCTCTTTTTTTACTTCCTCTCTCTCTCTTTCTTCATTTATTTCTCCCTCCATCCCATGTTCATCTCAGACTCTAACCACACCCCTTTGAGTCACGCCCCTTTAAGCCACGCCCAATTTTATGCTTAAACCACGCCCATTATTCACGGGTCAGGTAGAGGGCCCCTTAGCAGAATTTTGCTTAGGGCCCCAGGAAGGTCAGGATCAGCACTGCCTGGGTAGCAGTAATCATAACATGATTTCATTTAATGTTAACTATAAGCAAGAAAAACATACAGGAAAGATAAAAACACTTAATTTTAAGAGAGCAAATTTTCAAAGGATGAGAACTGCTCTCCAGGACTTGGACTGGGAGGGAATATTGGCACCGATGAACACAGAACAGAAATGGGAATTCTTCAAAAAGACTCTTTGGGACCTCACTGCAAAGTATATTCCAATGGGCAATAAGTTTAAAAGGCTAAAGATAAAACCTATGTGGCTCACGGTCAAAGTTAAAAAAGCTATAAACAATAAGAAAATAGCTTTTCAATCGAAAGTGTCCAATCACCGGTGGTGACTACATAACCCATTAAGTAATTAAGGCTCTGTGTCCCGTGATGTATTCCCAAGAAAAGTATTTTACAGGTAAGCTGTATTAAAAAATCCTATTTTATTCACTTTGAATATATCTCTCATTTTCTGTTGTACCTTGGGGGCAGTAAGTGAAGGGAAATCTTACAGATAGGACACAGATATGAAAAAAAGCCAAATTGACATACTGTAGGTCTTAATCATTACCTACTGTATCCAAAACTAAAATAAAAAATATTGACTTTATATATATTTTAAACCAACCATTTGCCACAACCCAGCAGGGCAGTAAACCTCTACAAAGGGTACACAATTATAAAAATGAGAATCTTATATTTCTCTATTTCGGAGGTCAGCAACCTGTAGACCTCGGACAGGTGACTGGTAGATCGTGGTCTGGGCTTGCTGACCCGCCATCCCAGAGGATCATGCCTCGTACACATGATCAGTTTTCCTGGCTGTCAAAAGTCTGCCGGGGAAAATCGAGGGGAAAAGCGAGAACATGGCAAGCAAAAAAATGCAGAGAATCGCAGAGGGAAAACAGAGAACAAGTTCAAATGTTTTTGCTCACAGTTCACCTGTCGGGAAAATTGCTATGGAGCATATACACGGCCGGTTTTCCCAACCAAAAGCAAACATGGCAGTTTTCCTGTACAAACCTGTGCCCGGTGATCTTTGACTTCTCCCATATTGTTCAGGTAGATCTCCACCTCTAAAAAAAATATTGATTCATATACATATACATTATATTTTAAACCTGCTTCTTGCCAACATCCCCGGAGGCAGGTAAAACTCCACAAAGGGTACAAAGACGGGGATCCTAACTTTCCATATTTTATCCAAAACTATATCTTAATAGCTTTGTTTTTTTTTTTTTCTGGCTGCTCTCCTCCTCCCGCTCCTCCTCTGAGTGTAGCTTTAGATTGGAGGAGGAGTGTGGTCACATGACCATCTATATAATGTCAGAGGAGAGTACTCATGTGACCAGGTCAAAAACAGCGCTAACAAGGTATATGGAGGCTCAATTTTACAATGAGTGACACAGGAGGAGCAGTGTAGAAGGAGCTGTCAGTGTTTTTTTCTTAACTGTAGAGTATGCTGGCTGTGCTGTCCCAGGAGACTGGGGGACTCATGGGAGTGCAGGGGGAGGGGGGGCTAAAAATGTGGTATATATAAAGCACGAGGGGTGGTCTTAACAACACAGAATCAGCATCTCACCATGCTTACAAGTACTGCAATGTTCACAAGTAAAAATACTATTGTAAAACCACTCACAATTGTGTCAGAATTTATAATTCTTTTTTTTTTTTAAATATAACACTAACTGTCATTAATTTTTTTCTGGTGTCTTCATCTTTTGCCTTTTTTATTACAATTGTAAAAATGAATTCACAGGTTTAAATAATATTATCATTTATATTCAGTTTTGTAATATTGCCTTTCCTGTTTCTCCTGGTATTTTTTGGTTCAGTTCAGAGGAAAATAAACATAAAAAAGGTTCCTTATTAGGATGCATCAATAGGCTAATGTGGTAATGCAAACAATGGAGCTTCAGGATTTATCTGACATTTATATGTTAATGTCAAATTTAATTTCTTGTGTGTTTTATTATTCTGCGCTATTCAGATTAAAATATTATAGTTATTTTTTTTTTTTTATCTTAATGTTAACTGCACTGTGACAAGACTGACATTTTTGTGATGGTTTTATTAGCAGCGCATTCTCATAATAGATGTACATGGTGTATGTTTTGATTTTGGATAATGCATTGTAGCAGAGTAAAGCTCTGTACACATGATCGGTTCGACTGATGAAAACGGACCGTTCTCATCGGATGAACTGATCGTGTGTGGGACCCATCGTTTTTTTATCCATCAGTGAAAAAAAAATAGAACCTGTTTTAAATTGTTCTTATGGTTAAAAAAACGATAGAAAAAAATGATCATCTGTGGGGAAATCCATGCATGCTCAGAATCAAGTCGACGCATGCTCGGAAGCATTGAACTTAATTTTTCTCAGCACGTCGTAGTGTTTTACATCACTGTGTTGGACACGATCGGATTTTTAACCGATGGTGTGTAGGCAAGACTGATGAAAGTCATCTTCATCGGATCTCCGATGAAAAAATCCATCTGATTAGATTCCATCAAACGAACCGATTGTGTGTACAGGGCTTAAGAATGTTCACTAACCAGCCAAGCAAATGCGGCAAACTAAACATTTAAAGAAATCATTTTCATAGGGACCGCTATAGATTAAAAGGCTATCTCCCTGGGTGCCACGATGCTTCAGAGCCAATATAGAGACTGCTGTGGCTCTATAGTACAGACAGAACTCTGGAGGAACACAATTCAATCCTTAGTCAAGTTTTTCACATTGACACTCCGGTGTTTTGGGTGCTTCAGATTCTGGCCCACTCTTATAAGCAGTAATTAGGGTCAAGCACAGATACATTCAAGATCATTTTGAGTATCTGAACATGTAAAAGAGGAAAGAATGGGCCAGATTCACGTACATCGGCGCATTTTTTGACCGGCGTAGCGCACCTCCTTTACGTTAGACCGGTGCAATATAGCGGCGCAATCAACGTATTCGCGTTTGATTTGTGCAGAAATTAGCGCCGGTGCAACGTAATTTCAGAGGCGTAAGGCGGAGTAATTCAAATTGGGAAGGACGTGAGCGTGTTACATTGAAATGAGCCGTGACCCCATGCAAATGAAGGGCTGGCCGGATCGCGCATGCGCGCATGAAGCAGACCATGGTCAGCACCTCTGTGCGCATGCTCACAACTCGGGAACGGCACAATCAGTGAAATTGGAAGTGGCCCCAGGCAACTTAGTGAACTACGCAGACAGCATAAATAGACAGACACAAACGCACTTCCTTTGCAAAAGTACATCTATTTGTATCCCTTCCTATACAGCAAGGTGCTTTTGTTCTGTTTTTTGTTGCGTTGTGACTTGCCTTTGTGATATTTGTTGACTGTTTGATCTAGTGTTTTGTAGACTATATTTGATAGTGTTTTTTGGTGACTGCTTGTGAGACTTTTTGGTTGATAGATTTCGGTTTGTTTGTTTTGTTGCTTGATTTTTCCTGCTAGTTTTTGTGAGTGATTTTTGGTGATTGTTTGGGAGAGAGTTGTTGTATGAGTATGACTGAGAGGAAGCGTAAGTTGAATTTTTCTTTGGGGGAGAAACAAATAATTGCCCGGGCCATTACCCAATATGGGCGTTTTCTGCACGGCCCGGAGAGTGCCAACACCACCCCGGCCAGGAGGAGGGAGATTTTGCAGCACATTACCGACCAAGTAAATTTAGCGGGAGGGGGGGGGAGAGACCCGGACACGCGAGGGGATCGAAAAGAAAATCAATGATCTCCGGCGTTTGGTCCGAAAGAAGCTGGGGCAGATGGCAGCCCATGCCAGGGGCACTGGAGGGGGCCCACCATGCCCTGTTAGGCTTACAGCGGAGGAGCGTGCGGTGGTCCACACCTTTAATAGACAACAGGTGGAGGGCCTGCCTGGCTATGACTCCAGTCATGAAGCCGTGATGCCAGGTAAGGTTTTTTTGCTCTATCAGGTGTGTAGCATGTGTGGGGAGGGGGGGGAGGGAATATGTGGCAAGTGTGTGGATCCTCCAACCTGTGAATGTTTTGTGTCATCCACAGATGTGCAGGAGGGAGCTGGGCCATCTGGCCTGACCGCACCATCCCCAGGACAGCAGCCTGATGAGGACCCCCAGACAATGCCGGAGTCCTCGAAGGAGGTTGAGGAGGAGGAGGTTGAGGAGGAGGAGTTTGAGGGGGAGGAGGATGTCATGTCAGCCAGTGGATTGTTGTTTTTGGAGGAGTCTTCCTCTCTGGCTGGCAGCAGCAGGCCCTCCATAAGGGCTAGCCCCTCCCACTCCTCCCCCAACAGAGCTCCCCTCCCAAGGGCCTCCCCTTCTCCCCGGCCACAAGCCTCAGCCGGAGGCAGGAAGTCATCCCAGAAGACCAGGGGGGTGGCCGAGGTTCTGCCCGCCAATCTCAGAAGGGACCAGGCCCTTCAGACCCGCCATCTGAGACAGGTCAGCCAGACTTTGGTGCGGATGGAGGAGAGCCTGTCCTCCATAAAGGATACGCTTGGGGACCTGGACTGCCACTCCCGGGCTCTTACAAACTGCCTAAACGAACTGCAGACTACAACAGCAGACGTTGGGCAGGATGTGAGGGCTATCCAGGCCAACACGGCAACACTAAGTGCTGGCCTGACCAGAATTGCCGTGGCCTTGCAGGGCAGGCCGCCAGGTGGGCAGAGACCAGGGGCTGCTCCTCCTTCCCCGGATAACCCCCCCCATGAGTCTCCCCTGAGGAGCCTGGGCCGTGGCCGTGGGTGCCCTAGGCGTGGCTCACACCAGCGGCATTAATTTGTTTTCCCCCTTTTTTTTCTGGATTTTTTTTTTTTGCTGGACATTCCTGCCGTAAAAGGGGTGTCACCCTCAGTTTTGGTGGAGAAGGGTTCCCCAGGACCAGGGAGAAGTGATCCCCAGGTCCGTGTGAATGGTGTATGAATGTACAGTGACATAATTGGAGCCGTGGCGTGGCGTTGCTGCTCACAAGTCCTGCATGGTGGGCTTGTGCCAATCCAATTTGATGAGGATGTGGGGTGTGTGTGCTAGGGACCACAGTGGTGTGCATGCATGCATTCTCATTGTGCCATGATTAATGTGTGTGTTTAACGTGCAAAGATGCCCAATGTGAGCTGTCTCCTGGCTGCTCTTCCCTCAGAAGACGGGGTAGCCTCGGTTAGGGGGGGATTGTCTGGTTCAGGGGTCAGGTCATCACATAGGTCAATCTGCAGGCCCTTTCTTACTGCGAAGTTGTGCAGCAGGCAACAGGCACCGATGATCTGGCACACAAAGTTTGGGGAATACAACAGGGTACCCCCCGACTTATTATCTAGGCATCAGAAACGTGACTTCAGGAGGCCAAAGGTGCGCTCCACCACTGCACGTGTTTGGGCGTGGGCTTCATTGTATCTTTCCTCTCCTGGTGTTTGGGGGTTCCGGATAGGAGTCATGAGATGGGGTCCCAGTGCATATGCAGAGTCACCTGTAAGGGAAAAGACAGGAGGATGTTAGTAGTGCATGTGCCCCTTGTGATGTGCGCATCATGGGGGGGACAGTCATGCCTGCCACCCATGTCACTCACCAACCAGCCAGGTGTCCCCGTACACGTTCTGTTTGAATTCCATTCGGATGGGGCTCTGATTGTAGATGTAGCTGTCATGGCTAGATCCGGGGTGTTTGGCACGGACGTGCCATATGAGGCCTTGGGCATCGACTATCACCTGTACGTTGATGGAATGCCAATGCTTACGATTGCGGTATATGTGCTCTGTCTCATGGGGGGGCTGGAGTGCCACATGTGTGCAATCAATGGCCCCCACGGTGCATGGGAATCTGGCAATTCTGTATAAATCTGTCATTGCCTTTAGCCGCAGGTCCTCAGTGGTGGGTTTGATGATTTGGTTGGCCATGCGTCTGAGGATTGCTGGGATAACCTGGTGCACACATCTGCTCATGGAGGATTGTGAGATCCCAGCCACCACTCCACTTGTTCTTTGAAAAGAGCCACTGGCAAGGAAATGGAGTGTTGCCAGGACCTTGACCAGTGGCTGCACTGCATGTGAGCGGTGTGTTGGGCTGGTGATGTCCTCCTGCAAGGTTGTGGTTAATTCCAGGATGGCATGAGGGGTGAATCTGAAGATGCGATACACCTCAGAATCACTCATGCCAAAGATGTCTATGCGTGTGCGGTATATCCTCTCCCGTGCCCTCCTCCGTGCCCTCCTCCATGCCCTCCTCTAAAGTCAAGAGTATAGCTATGAGCAAGGATGTCCCTGGCATGTTGGCATACAGCTCCTCATTAACAGTGTTGCTTTCTCTGACATGTAGACGAATTGTCTAATTTTATACCATCTTTTATATGGTCTAATTTTAGACAGGACGTGCAGCTGTTGCACACAGCGCGTAGCCTGCGCTGCAACAACGTTCTTTTGTGGATCCCCGTAACTCCCTCATTTGCATATTTGAATAGCAAATCAATGGTGTGTCTAGCGCAATTTTGCGTGGACGGATGCGCCTGTCTATCGAAATTACGCCGGTCAAAAAAAAGTAAAAAAAAAATTTCTTGCATATCTCGTTTTGGGCATGCGGCGCATCGAAACGCATGCGCAAATTTAGACTTACGCCGCGCATCTCCTGTAACGCCGGCGTAATCGCTCTGTGAATCTGGCCCAAAATCTTCACTAGGGGTGTAGCTACAGATCAAGGGGGCCCCATAGCAAAATTTTGATGGGAACCCCCAGCGACCCCTCTCTGTTCCACCTTACAATGTCACAGATCAGCAACGACTCTATGTAGTTTTTTCTCAGTATACTCACCTTTACCTTGTACTCAGTGGAGGTAGACACGTGTGGTTTGTTTGAAACTCAAACAATTTTTTGTTATTCGGAAATTCAGATGTATCTGAATTACAATAGTTACAAATGTAAACACATCTGAAATAATGAAACAAAATTGCAGATGAAATTCAAGTTTTAATAGTTTTCTAATTCAAAATAAAGGAATAGAATAGAAAAGAAAAGAATAGAAAATAATAGAATACAATATAATAGAGTAAAACAGATCAAAGTAGAATAGAAAATAAAAGAACAGAATATTATATATTAATAATAATAATATTATAGCTCTGAAACTCGCGCAATTTCTTGCAGAGTCCCTCAAGGATTACCCCTGTCACCCCGTGCTATTCAACATCTACCTTCGCCCACTCCTCAAAATCATCAGTAAACAAAACCTGTGCTACCACTCATACGCTGATGACACTCAACTCTATTTTCGCATCACCGGGAAAAAAGACCAATATAACGGTCTAGAAAAATGCCTCGCATTAATCGATGATTGGATGACTGAGAGCTCCCTCAAACTCAATGGATCCAAGACAGAACTTCTTCTCCTCCACACAAACCAGAAGACAAAAGCTGAGACTTTATGGACACCTCCCACCATCCTCGGACAGATGCTCACCCCAAGCACCAAAGTCAAAAGTCTCGGAGTCATCTTTGACTATGAAATGTCGATGGATGCACAAATAGGATAAGTAGTCAGCGGATCTCATCATCTCCTACGACTGCTGCATAGATTCATCCCCTTCATCCCAAAAGAAGACATAGCAGTGGTAGTTGGAACTATCATCATCAATTCCTGACTCGACTACGCAAACTCCCTCTATATTGGACTACCTAAATATTAGATTTCATGTCTACAAGTCGTCCAGAACACGGCAGCCAGACTGGTAATGGAGAAAAAAAAACTGGGAATCCATCACCCCTTCACTGAAGACCCTTCATTGGCTAACCATAAAGGACATACCCACAAGTGCGCACAGGGAAACGCTCCTCAATACTTGTGTGAGAAAATAAGGCATTACACCCCCAATCGCATTCTCCGATCAACCAACCAAAACCTCCTCCACATCCCCAAGTCCCGCTACAAATCAAAGGGAGAACGAAGATTTGCAGTCCAAGGACCACGACTATGAAACGCTCTGCCCACAAACATCAGCATGGAAGAAAACCATTGGGCCTTCAGGAAAAAACTTAACTTCTGAAGGATAAGGATGACACTGGATGGAAATAAAGCGCCTTGAGGCGATTCAGTTCGCATTTGTAGCGCTATACAAGTTATTCACTCACTCACGCTATAGAATATACTGTAAAATAAATAATAATAAAAGGCCCTGCGTCTATGATGTCACTCAACGGGAAAATGCCTCGCTTCAATGTTGTCACATGTCACCTGCTCAGTAAAGTTGGCTATAGGGAGCTTTTTGAAAACAATAGGCCTGTATGCAAAATCAAAAGTTGATCTCTCATGCTGTTAAAAAGTGCTGAGCACGCAGCAGCAAATATTTAGTGTGGTTCAAATTGCGCTGAGAACTGGCTGTGGCTTAAGAGGACACAGAGTGCAAGTGTTCAGTAGTAAGTGAGGCAGAGTTCAGGGGTCAGTAGTATGTAAGGCAGAGTTCAGGGGTCAGTAGTATGTGAGGCAGAGTTCAGGGTTCAGTAGTATGTGAGGCAGAGTTCAGGGGTCAGTAGTATGTTAGGCAGAGTTCAGGGGTCAGTAGTATGTGAGGCAGAGTTCAGGGTTCAGTAGTATGTGAGGCAGAGTTCAGGGTTCAGTAGTATATGAGTCAGAGTTCAGGGTTCAGTAGTATGTGAGGCAGAGTTCAGGGGTCAGTAGTATGTGAGGCAGAGTTCACAGGTCAGTAGTATGTGAGGCAGAGTTCAGGGTTCAGCAGTATTTGAGGCAGGGATTAGGGATCAGTAGTATGAAAGGCAGAGTTCAGGGATCAGTATAAGTGTGGTAGAGTTCTGAGGTCAGTAATATATGAGGCAGAGTTCAGGGGTCATTAGTAAGTGAGGTAGAGTTCAGAGGTCAGTAATATATGAGGCAGAGTTCAGGGGTCAGTAGTGAGGCAGAGGTCAGGGGCCATTAGTAAGAGTTCAGGGGTCAGTATTATGTGGGGAAGAGTTCAGAGGTCTGTACTAAGTGAGGCAGAGTTTAGGAGTCAGTAGTATGTGAGGCAGAGATCAGGGGTCGTTAGTAAGTGAGGCAGGGTTCACGGGTCAGTAGTATGAGAGGCGGAGTTCAGGGATCAGTAGTAAACGAAGGTAGAGTTCTGAGGTCAATAATATATCAGGCAGAGTTCAGGGTTCATTAGTAAGTGAGGCAGGGTTCATGGGTCAGTAATATGTGAGGTAGAGTTCAGGGGTCAGTAGTAAGTGAGGTATAGTTCATGGGTCATTAGTAAGTGAGGTAGAGTTCAAGGGTCATTAGTAAGTGAGGTACAGTTCAGAGGTCAGTAATATATGAGGCAGAGTTCAAGGGTCAGTAGTGAAGCAGAGGTCAGGGGTCATTAGTAAGTGAGGCAGAGTTCAGGGGTCAGTAATATGTGAGTGAGAGTTCAGGGCTTAGTACTATGTGAGAGAAAGTTCAGGGGTCAGTAGTATTTGAGGAAAAGCTTAGGGGTCTGTAGTAAGTAAGATAGAGTTCAGGGGTCTGTAGTAAGTGAGGTAGAGTTCAGGGGTCAGTAGTATGTGGGGCAGAGTTCAGGAGTCTGTAGTAAGTGAGGTAACGTTCAGGGCTCAGTAGTATGTAAAGCAGAGTTCAGGGCTCAGTAACAAGTGACCCAGAGTTCACAGGTCAGTAGTGAGGTAAAGTTCAGGGGTCAATAGCAAGTGAAGTAGAGAACATATTTTGGAAGTGGAAGGGGCTTAAAGGTGGATAACTAAACAGAAACTGTGCCTAGTGCCTGTGTACACATATAACACCGTCATTGTACCCACAAAATATTCTTACTTTCTAAGTCACAAGTGACAGGCCAACAGATACACATAAACCTCAGAATGAAGGATAATTTTTAAAAACAAAACAATTCCATTCTATTTGCTTTTCTGCACACAAAAACTGATCACGTTGTCTACCTTAACCACTTCAGCCCCGGGAGATTTGGCTGCTCAATGACCGGGTCATTTATTGTAATACGGCACTGCAACACTTTGACAATTGTGCGGTAGTCCGACATTGTACCCAAACAAAAATGTAATTGTTTCCCCTACAAATAGATCTTTCTTTTGGTGGTATTTGATCAGGGTCCCCACAGTCATCCCCCTTACCTCAGGGTCCTCACAGTCACCCCTCCTTAGGTCAGGGTCCCCAGAGCCTCCCTATAATGTCAGGGTCCCCAGAGTTCCCCCTTACATCAGGGCCCCAGAAACCTCCTTAATGTCAGAGTCCCCAGAATCCCCTCCAACTTTACAGTCCCCAGAGTCTTCCACCTTTCATCAGTGTACCCATAGTCCCTGCACCCCCCTTTTATCAGAGTACCCAGAGACCTTCCCCTAACATTAGTGTCACCAGAGCTGTCCCCCAACATTAAATCAGGGTCTTTGATTTCTCTTACCCCTCTTGCATAAGAGTCCACTCCATTATGTTCTCAATGCAGCTCACAGCTACAGGTAAAGCTGGGAGGCAGGGCACTGGTAGTAGGTTTGAAGCAGGAAGTCCCTTCTTCCTCCTGTGAATGCTGGGCAGGGGGGGGGGGTGAATGGCTGGGGTCAGTGCAAGCAATTGTTTGGTTGCTAGGACAGCGGGCGGTCCTAGCAACCAACTAATTTGACAGCGACCGGTGGACGATGAAGCTGCAGCGGCAGCCGTTAAACAAAACAATCATCTACATGAGATGGAGCGGAGGTGTTATGGAGATGTTATTGCATACCCATGCACCCCCTTGGTGCTGCCCCTGTGCGCTTTTGACTGGTGTTGCATCTACACCCCTGGCAAGAAGGCAGCCTGCCCTAGTGGCGGTGCATCCATAGTGGGCGCAGGAGCACCGGCCCCTCTCTTCCCTGCGCTGTCAGGTGTACAATACATAGAGATTCATGCAATTTCATGCATGTATTTCGATTACGCAGCGCAAATTTAAGTGTACCTGAATCTGGCCCTATAACTTTTTCCCAAATCAATTAAGATAAGCTTATTGTGATTTTTTTTTACCAAAAATATGTAGAAGAATAGGTATCAGCCTAAACTGTGAACATTTTTTTTTATAGTTTTTTTTGGGATATTTATTATAACAAAAAGTAAAAACTATTGCTTTTTTTTCAAAATTGTCACTGTATTTTTGTTTATAGTGCAAAAAATAAAAACCACAGAGGTGATCAAATACCACCAAAAGAAAGCTCTCTTTGTGGGGAAAAAAGGGCGTCAATTTTGTTTGGGAGCCACGTCGCACGTGCAATTGTCAGTTAAAGTGATGCAGTGCCGAATTGAAAAAAGTGCTCTGGTCTTAGGGCAGCGCAATGGTCCGTGGGCTGAAGTGGTTAATACATTTTGACCTAAAATCATAAAGAAAGGTTATTTATTTACAACATTTTATAACGGAAACCAACAAGAATGTGTTATAAGATATAGTAAAAAAAAAAAAAACACACACTGGTGATTAAATGCCACCAAAGGAAAGCGCAATCTATTTCATAAAATAATAAAAATGTAATTTGGGTACCGTGTTTCATGCCTGAGTAATTGTAATTCAAAAGGTGACAGTGCTGAAAGCTGAAGAATGGCCTGGGCAGGAAGAGGGGGAAAATGTCCAGTCTTGAGGTATAATAATAATAATAATGGTTATCTATCTATCTATCTATCTATCTATCTATCTATCTATCTATCTATCTATCTATCTATCTATCTATCTATCTATCTATCTATCTATCTATCTATCTATCTCTCTCTCTCTCTCTATCTATATATCTATCTATCTCTCTCTATCTATATATCTATATATCCCTCTCTCTATCTATCTATCTATCTATCTATCTATCTATCTATCTATCTATCTATCTATCTATCTATCTATATATCCCTCTCTCTCTCTCTATCTATATATCTATATATCCCTCTCTCTCTCTATCTATATATCCCTCTCTCTCTCTATCTATATATCTATATATCCCTCTCTCTCTCTATCTATCTATCTATATATCCCTCTCTCTATCTATCTATATATCTATATATCCCTCTCTCTATCTATCTATATATCTATCTGTCTTTTATTTAGAAAAAAAGCACAAAAAAACGATGCACATATTTTTTGTAGTTATTCTTTTTTAACACAAGATGCCAGTGTAGTACAGAAAATGGCGATATTATGAGACTCTAAGGATTAGATAAAAGAGCATTACAGTAAGAGTAAAAATAAGATTAATGTTGTAAAAAGAATGCAAGCTTTCTGGTTTTGTACTGAAATCATCTTAAACGTTCTTAGTCAATTTGTTTGGGATCTAAATGAGATTTTAAAAATGTCAGTGTACAGGAAGGATACAGTACATTCAATTTCATAAAAATGCCTTCCTAAGCTTCAAATATGAAACATGAATGAAAAAGACAACAGATATCTCTCTAAAACAGCAATAACATCTCAGTGCTTCGTCAGGTTTTGGGAACATTTCATTAAACACTGAACTTTATATGACAAGATTCACAAATTTTCTCTTTCATTGTGAGCCTCTGACCTCTGTTCTGTGGTTTTCTTTTTAGAGTCTAACACACCATTGCCAGCATTTCTATATATATTTTTTTACCGTGTTTAATGTTTTATTATGCAATAGACTGTGGGCCTTATTTATCAAAATATCCAAACACAAGAACTGTGCATGTTGCCATCAGCATCTTGCTATAATTGTACTTCTGTTCTCCAGGAGACATACAAGAAAATGAAGAAAATAATATGACCAGTAAGAGTTTTGTCTTCTTGCATTTTGATAAACAGAGCCTAAGATTTTTTAAGGCCAATTAAACAGTACCTGGTCCATTATTATATTCTTATGGAAATCTAAAGCCTAAAGCCTCGTACACACGCAAGGTTTTCTCGGCAAGAAAGCTGCTGGGAGAGCTTTTTGCAGAGAAAACCATGTGTGTGTATGGTTTCTCATCTGGAAAACTGCCGGGAGTCTCGAAGAGAAAAATAGAGAACTCTATTTTTCTCGTTGGGATTCTCGGCAGTGTTTTTCTGCTGATAAACCCAAGCGTGTGTATGCTTACCTGGCCCCCGTAAACCCGCGCATGCTCGATGAGATTTTGACACATTCGCGGTAGCTTACAAGGCATAATGTAGGGTGTAGCAAGATGTCGGCGACGGCATCGAATGGGACGAGCACGTGCTCGTCATAGTCAATGACGTCACCTTGTTCTTGCCATTCAAATAAACAGAGGTTCATTTGAATGGTGTGTGTGTACACTAGGCGAGCAAGAAAGCTTGCCATGAATCTCGTCAGGAAAACCAACGTTTTTTTCCTGATGAGATTCCCGGCCGTGTGTACAGGGCTTTAAACCTCTTTTTCAACTTAGAAAGTGGTGAAGAGTTAGAACTCACATCAGGTTGTTATTGTTATAATTGGGGGATTTACTTTCTATTTGTCCTCGAGACCATTGTAACCAGGACTGAAGGTAGGGGAAAAAAACAATGTTCTGAGCTGTGACCAGAACAGAAAAATATGGGAAATATTCCAAAGTGTATGCTCTTTCCAATGACAACTGACCAAAAGGGACATTTCCCTCACTCTTGAGAACATTCCTCTCACTTATTGTGTTGTATATAGGATCGAAGAGAAGAAACGTTTAAAAGTTTTGGCTTTACTTATACTTTGAACTGGATGACATCATCTTTTTTGCAGCTTGCATTTTGCTTAGTGAACAATGAAGAATATTAGAATGCAATTCCAGGTGAAACTCCCTCTAGTTTTTATTACTGTCGATGTCCTGCTGGGATACTTCCTCTTACTTTGTGTCATAGTGACATATAAAGTGTAGAGAAACCTCCAACTGGCACAGAGACAGATAATCTTTTTTACATTTGTGCCACTGTTAGAGTGATCAATGTTGTTATTAGGGGATACATGCAAAATAAATCTCTCCTATGGGCTACAAAAGTATTTAAAAAAAAAATAACTTAGGGATATTTGAGCACCAAAACTCTTCTCCAGTAAACGCACATAATAAATATGATGTACATAACCATTTAAAAAATATATATATCATATTAGTACAGTAAAACCTTGGATTGCGAGCATAATTCGTTCCAGAAACATGCTTGTAATCCAAAGCACTTGTATATCAAAGCGAAGTTGTACCTTTATTAAATGTAACCATATTGCTCTCTTCTCTTTATACTCAGTTGTGACTTGACGCTACTCTTATATCAAGTCCTTGCTTGTATATCAAGGCAAAATGTATTAAAATGTTTTGCTTGTCTTGCAAAACACTCTCAAACCAAGTTACTCTCAAACCAAGGTTTTACTGTATTTTTTAGTATTACAATACCAACTAGAAATGTTTGCATTTTATCTGTCTTTTATTTTATAATTAAGTATTGTTCCATTTCTATTTTAGAGTTTAGCTAAGAATAGGTTATTCTTTTCATCAAACTGTAGGTGTTTTTTTATTTGCAAATATCTAAAATGGATTGATTGTCATATGATTATAAAGAGAAAATGGCAATGTATATTATATCTTCTCAGTTCTTCTTTCTCTCCTTTTCATAATAATTAACTGTTAATTTTTCACTGCCGAAGCGAGTGAGGGTTATTTTTTCTTCCCATGTTATGGGCAGGCTAATTATATTATATACAATATATTATATTTATATTCACATTTGTGTCTTTATTTTCTTTTTTACATTTATATTTTTAATCAGGAACAATCTTAAATATTAATTAGAGAGTTCAGTAGGTCTCTCTTTCTTCAACACTGATTAATGTAATTCAAATCAGATCTATTAATAAGTAGACTTGGATTTACAATGTCAATTTGCATGATAAATATAGACAGGTTACTTAAAAATACATACCTTCTACCTATATATTTCAGCAAGCAGTAAAACAGACAGGCTGATGTCAAATATGTGAATAGCCTGGCGCATTGGGATTATAGCTAAATTTATATTTCCAGAAGTAACACAACTTTTATTGAAGACTAATGCTTACGGTATGTGTTAACTCAGTAATTGTATTCTGTACTTTTCACTGCTATTATATTTGCAAAGGTATTGACATCTAGGGTATCAGGTTTAATATCTCAGTCTATGATTAGTTTACAGATATAGAAACAATGATGATATATCCACTAAAATTGATTTGTCTGTTTGCACTATGTAAAATTGTTAATTTAGATTCTCCAATGAGAACAGCCATCATGAGAAGCTTAGAAATCTTAATCTACTGCGAATATACTCTTCTTAGGTCTTGTGTAGAAATTGTGCCAGAGCTAATGTTCTGCTTTTCTGTTATTTTTTAAGCTCCAGCAGGAAGTAACAATTAGAAAAAAAAATTGTAAATGCTGTGAAGCTCAATGATCTTTGATTTACAAGAGAAAAAAGAAATGTTCACTTACCAAAGTAAATGTTCACATAGCAGAATGAATAATAACTTACTGGTTAGAGAATAAATTAATTTAATTGATCCAAACATATGCAAGGAAAAATCCCTATTTTTAAAGTACCCTACACATCAATAACTCATAGGGGTATATTAAAACTGTAAATGTAATATTCAAAAAATATTCACTGCAGGAGAATATTCATGACACGTTTTTAATTTCAGGGAATGCTTAATCGCTTAAGGACCACCGCACGACCATTTACATTGACAGAATGGCATGGCTGGGCAAATGGGCATACAGGTACGTCCCCTCTAATTTGCCGCCGTGTGGTCGTGCGTTTCCCGCGGCGCGCTCGCGACCCTGTTGCAAGTTCTGTGACTGTGCCCGTGGGACCTGCAGACTCAATGTCCGTCGGTGTCCCGCAATTGTGTCACGGAGCTGAAGAACAGGGAAATGTCAGTGTAAAAACAACATCTCCCGTTCTTCCTAGTGACAAGTCACTAATCGTCTGTTCCCTGTCATCGGGAACAGCGATCAGTAACGTGTCACTCGTAGCTACACGCCCCTAACAGTTAGAATCACTCCCTAGGGCACATTTAACCCCTTCAGCACACCCTACAGGTTAACCCCTTCACTGCCAGTGTCATTTTTACAGTAATCAGTGCATTTTTATAGCACTGATCGCTGTAAAAATGACAACGGTCCCAAAATGTTGTCAAAAGTGTCCGTTATGTCTGCCATAATGTCACAGTCATGAAAAAAATCGCTGATTGCCTGGATTACTAGTAGAAAAAATAATTATTAATAAATATGCCATAAAACTATCCCCTATTTTGTAGACGCAATAACTTTCGCGCAAACCAATCAATCAACGCTAGGGATGAGCCGAACACCCCTGGGTTCGGTTCGCACCAGAACCTGCGAACAGACCAAAAGTTTGTGTGAACTTTAGAACCCTGTTAAAGTCTATGGGACTCGAACGTTTGAACTCTAAAGTACTAATTTTAAAGGCTAATATGCAAGTTATTGTCCTAAAAAAATGTTTGGGGACCTGGATCCTGCCCCAGGGGAGTGTTTGGGGACCCGTGTCCTGCCCCAGGGGACATGTATCAATGCAAAAAAAGTTTTAAAAAACTGCTGTTTTTTCTGGAGCAGTGATTTTAATAATGCTTGAAGTGAAACAGTAAAATTGAAATATTCCTTTGAATTTCATACCTAGGGGGGTGTATAGTATGCCTGTAAAGTAGCGCTTGTTTCCTGTGCTTAGAACTGTCCCTGCACAAAATGTAATTTCTGAAGGAAAAAAGTCATTTAAAATCACTCGTGGCTATAATGAAGTGTCGCGTACCAGCAATACAGAGAAAAGTCATTCATAAAAAAAGAATGCGTGGGGGTCCCCCCAAATTCAATTACCAGGCCCTTCGGGTATGGATATTAAGGGGAACCCTGCGTCACATTTAAAAAAAAAAATTTAGGGTTCCCCCCTAATATCCATTCCAGACACTTCAGGTCTGGTACGGATTTTAAGGGGAACTCCACCCCAAATTTAAAAAAAAAATGCCGTGGACCCCCACACATTTTCTTTTTATGAATGACTTTTCTCTGTATTGCCGGGAGCTGACAATTCATTATAGCCGCGAGTGATTTTAAATTACCTTTTTCCTTCAGAAATTACACTTTGTACAGGGACAGTTCTAAGCATGGGAAACAAGCGCTACTTTACAGGCATACTATACACCTCCCCCTAAGTACGAAATTTAAAGGAATATTTCACTTTTATTGTTTCACTTAAAGGAATTATTAAAATCACTGCTGCCAAAAAAACTGCAGTTTTTAAAACTTTTTTTTGCATTGATACATGTCCCCTGGGGCAGGACCCGGGTCCCCAAACACTTTTTATTACAATAACTTGCATATTTGCCTTTAAAATTAGCACTTTAGATTTCAAATGTTTGAGTCCCATAGACTTTAACAGGGTTCTAAAGTTCACAAGAACTTGCCGCGAACACCCCAAATAGTTCGCTGTTCGGCAAACAGGCAATGTTCGAGTCGAACATGAGTTCTACTCGAACTCAAAGCTCATCCCTAATAAACGCTTATTGTGATTTTATTTTACCAAAAATGTGTAGAAGAATACGCATCGGCCTAAATTGAGGAACATTTTTTATTTTTTTATATATTTTTTGGGCATATTTATTATAGCAAAAAGTAAAACATATTGCATTTTTTTATAAATTGTCGCTCTAAATAGTTTTTAGCGCAAAAAATAAATAAAAGCCACAAAAAGATGAAATACCCCCAAAAGAAAGCTCTATTTGTGGGGAAAAAATGGACGTCAATTTTGTTTGGTAGCCACATCGCACGACCGTGCAATTGTCAGTTAAAGCGACACAGTGCCGAATCGCAAAAAGTGGTCTGTTCTTTGGTCAGCCAAATGGTCTGGGGTTAACCACTCATGTTTGGTGTGAATGTTTTATTTACTTCTTTATATATATGATCCATGGCAGCAATAAATTAATGTTCACCCAAGTGAGATTTGCCAGGTTTCGCTCTGCTTTCCACAGTCAAATTCACCCTTTTTACAATAGAATGAATGTACACCAGTTGAATGCAGAGGCCAGTGAACAACAGCCATACAAACTGATTTGCACAGTGAAGTGAAGATTTGGTTACCCTGCAGATGATAGCTCTACAGCAGGGGTGGCAAACTCAAATTCATCGGGGGCCGCATCAGCAGTTTGGTTGCCCTCAAAGGGCCGGTTGTATCTGCACTCCACCATAGTGTTCAGTCTGAGCAGTCTCCAAGTTTTCTTGCGCTGCATATGGACGCAGCGCAGGGTTCAGGAGTGCGAAGCACATTATTTCTAATATTACATTCTAATATAAAATGAAATCATTCAACTCACCATAATGCAGAATCAGTGGAAGCCCGGAGTCTCTCCTTGCATCAGGCGTCCCCACCAGCCGAGTCCCCCTTTTACATCAGGCGTCCACACAAGCCGAGTCCCCCCTTTACATCAGCCGAGTCCCCCCTTTACATCAGCCGAGTCCCCCCTTTACATCAGCCGAGTCCCCCCTTTACATCAGCCGAGTCCCCCTTTACATCAGCCGAGTCCCCCTTTACATCAGCCGAGTCCCCCTTTACATCAGCCGAGTCCCCCTTTACATCAGGCATCCCCCCTTTACATCAGCCGAGTCCCCCCTTTACATCAGCCGAGTCCCCCCTTTACATCAGCCCAGTCCCCCCTTTACATCAGCCGAGTCCCCCCTTTACATCAGCCGAGTCCCCCTTTACATCAGCCGAGTCCCCCTTTACATCAGCCGAGTCCCCCTTTACATCAGCCGAGTCCCCCTTTACATCAGGCATCCCCCCTTTACATCAGCCGAGTCCCCCTTTACATCAGGCATCCCCCCTTTACATCAGGCGTCCCCCCTTTACATCAGCCGAGTCCCCCTTTACATCAGGCATCCCCCCTTTACATCAGGCGTCCCCCCTTTACATCAGCCGAGTCCCCCTTTACATCAGCCGAGTCCCCCTTTACATCAGGCATCCCCCCTTTACATCAGGCGTCCCCCCTTTACATCAGCCGAGTCCCCCTTTACATCAGCCGAGTCCCCCTTTACATCAGGCGTCCCCCCTTTACATCAGGCGTCCCCCCTTTACATGAGCCGAGTCCCCCTCCTTACATGAGCCGACTCCCCCCCTTTCATGAGCCGAGTCCCCCCCCCCCTTACATGAGCCGCGTCCCCCCTTTACATCAGGAGTCCCCCAGCATTCGAGTTCCCCCACCAGCAGACTCTCTCCGGTCTTCAATAAAATGGCGGCCGGCAGAGACATTGTCTCTGCCCGGCCGCGGACCTCTAGCGGCGGCGACGGCGGACTTAAAAAAAATGGCGGCCGGCGGAGACATTGTCTCTGCCTGGCCGCGGACCTCTAGCGGCAGCGACGGCGGCGGTCTTCAAGAAAATGGCGTCCGGCAGAGCCATTGTCTCTGCCCGGCCGTGGCTGCCAGCAATATAAAAAAAAAAATCGGATGAGAGATATCCGCCCTGCTGACAGGGGCTGCTGCGCGGGCCACATCACAAGGCCTGGCGGGCCGGATTCGGCCCGCGGGCCTTGTGTTTGCCACCCCTGCTCTACAGTATCTGCTGGCAATAGCTCTCCATGGTTCTGAAAATGTGCATACATTTTTTTTTAGTGCCATGACAAACTATTACTGCTAGGAGGGTTAAATGTATTTTTTTTTAGAAAATAACAGTGTGGCTCTTCCCTAGAATAACTATCCCAGCATGCCGGACAACCTGGCAAGTATTCCCATAGCAAGGGAGTTGTGATCATACAGCCCCCCTGCTATGCTGAGACCAGCAAGAAACAAGGAGAGGGGGCACCTCTGAGTATATATCATAAATAATTTATTATAAAAACAATATCCACTCACATGGAAAAAAGTAAAATTAAATTTGGGTGCATCTACGGGCTGAAGCGGTGGGACTACAGGTCACAGTGAGTCCGCTTCCAGCTGGAAAGTGCAGCACATCAGATCCCAGGAAGGATACAGTAGAACTGCAGGTCACAGCGAGTCCTCTAAATGCTGACGAGGTGCAGCACATCGGGACCCAGAGAAGGTGAGGTGGGATCACAGAGAGGCTTTGCAGGGTGTAGATTCCAGGGAGGATAAGGGCCTGTATTGCCAGAGCCTGTAACAAGCCGTGCCGCAGCTTCATGATTCCCGTCCGATATCCTCACTGATGGGAAACGGCCATATGGTGAGGATCCAGAACGTGTTTTCCGATTGTGCATACTATGAATAGTACGATATCCGCGCTCCTTTCTCAAGCAGCTTGAGGGCCACACAATTTGTAGAAACGTATCTGACCTATCCCATATTCAGGCTCTTAAATGTCCCATCAATCTAGTGTTCATAATTATATAAAATAGAGACGTGTCTGAGAGGGGACACAAGTTAACTTCCAATGGAAGGGATTAGTCTTCTGCCAGCCACAAAAATAAGCAAGGCCAATTACTTAGGTATATCTGGAAAAGGAAGGTCAAGGAGGTTCCCACACTCTGCAATGTCCAAATATTTTGTACCCATCCCCAACTATGCTCATGATGTGGCTGTAATGGAAACATGTTGAGCCTGATTCAGGACAACCTGACACCAAGCAACAGGTTCTGACACCATGGGATCATGCCCTGGTTCAGTAGGGGGCTGTGGTGTGCTTGTACTTCCTTCTCCTTTCTGGAATATGACACTGCCACTCCAACCCAGGGCTGCAGCCAAGCCACACATGCCCTCCACCTCCCCTAGGACTTCAGGATCACATGTAAGTTTATCCTTGCTCCCCCTCTGATTGCTAATGCTGTCTATGTGAACCTAAGCTGCAGCCAGGCCACACAGGACATGCACTAACTCCAGAACCCCTTGAATTTCTGACAGAGACTCCCCATTACTTCATACTCCCCTACCAAAGCCATTGCTACCTGCAAGGACCTGAGTTAAGGCCAGGGCACGCAAGGACTCTATGATCTACTGTTTTCAGAGTACTGTCCTGCTTTGCTTTATGACTTACTGCCCTGTGATCTGTGCCCTTTGATCTGCTGTCCTGTGATGTGCTGTTCTGTGATCTGCTACTCTGTAATCTGGGCACTATGAGTAGCTTCTTGCTGTGTTGCCCTCCTGAAATATGAATTGAAGCCAAACCACACAAACCACACGAGACCTTCCTGTTGTGATCAAAGCCTGGGCCTAGAAGCCTCTAGTACAACCCTTGTTGTACAGGGTTGTTGTTTGCCCTTGGCTGTGCTTGGATCCCTACCCTGTGACTTTGGACTCTGTCCTTGCTGTTGTACCCAGATTTATGGCCTACGCCCCCCTGGACCTATACCCTTGCTGTTTTGCAAATACAGAAAATACCTGTTGACCTTGTCAAAAATGCAGTGTCTTTGTCATTTCCTGTAAGCTGCACCAAAGATTATTTTTTTTCCTAGCTATGTTCTGTAAAACCCATGTAATGGAGATGAAGAGATAAGGACATATTTAGAGGCCATATCAAGAGAGCAGCCTAAAGTGACACATATGGCTCCCTCCATAGATACAGTGAAGTGATGTGAGTGACGTAGACACACAGGGATAGGAAGTGTATTATTTGTGGGGATTCCATGGGAAAATAAAGCAAAAAAACATAGTAAATTAATGCAGCCACCACACTAATGACTAGTGAGCTGCAAAAAAAAAATACATTTTACAGTTCTGGGTTTACAAGCACTTTAAAGTGGAAGTCCGGGCAAAAGCTAACTAAACTTAAACCTGTTCCCACCCACATTCTAAGCCCTATATTAAAGGGTCACTAAAGGATTTTTTTAGCTAAATAGCTTCCTTTACCTTACTGCAATCCTGGTTTCATGTCCTCATTGTTAGTTTTTGCTTTGAAGTTGCTGTAATCCTTCTCTGATTTCCACACTTCCTGCTTGTCTGTTTCCTTATGAAAAAACTCATGGGAGCTTCTCTCTGTGGTCTCTGATCAAGGAGGTGTGATTACTGTGTGTATAAAACCCATCAGAACCAATCAGTTTCATTTTAAAAACAAACAGTGCCCTGTATTGGCTCTGTGTCTCTGTACTTCACAGAAGCATGAAACTAGATGAAAAACGAAACTGAAAGTGCAGGCACATTATATGATTGATTTTTATCTATTTTTAATAATTTTTAAACGGAATCAGTTAACTATTATGTCTCTATACCCTGTAAACAGTCATTTCAGGAAAAAAAATCCTTTACAACTCCTTTAACTACCCTGTAAAGGTCACATGTTCTCCCCAGCAGCTGACTTTTGGGGAGGGGAGAGAGCAGCGACAACGATTGCAGAGCCTTGGCACTGACATCCCCCATAGACTTACTATGGTGCATCCATTGTTCGCTGTCCCTCCTCTTCCCTGAAGTTGGTGCTGGGAGCTGATCACGTGACCAGAGCAGAGTGCCTTTAGTTACTTTAGTGCTTAGAATGGGGGAGGAAGCAGACTTAAGGTTAAAGTGCTTGTAAACTCAGAACTAAACATTTAGGCCCAGATTCACAGAGCGATTACGCCTGCGCAACAGGAGATGCGCGTGCGTAAGTCGAAATGTGCGCTTGCGTTTCGATGCACGGCATCCCCAGAACGAGATACGCAAAAAATCGACTTTTCCGGCAGGAATGTCACCCCCACATTCAAACAGCATTCACAACCCCAAAAAAAAAAAAAAAAATTACCTGCAAAAGCAAAAATTTTCCAGCAAAAAAAAAAGGGGAAAAAACAAATTATTGCCCCTTGCGTGAGCCACGCCTGGGGCGCCCCCTGGCCCCGGCCCCGGCCCCGGCTTCTCAGGGGAGACTCATGGGGGAGGGGTAAAACCGGGGAAGGAGGAGCAGCCCCTGATCTCTGCCCACCTGGCGGCCTGCCCTCCAAGGCCACGGCTATTCTGTCCAGGGCAGCACCAAGTGTTGCCGTGTTGGCCTGGATAGCCTGGGTAAGGGCCCTCACATCCTGCCCAACGCCTGCTGATGTCGTCTGCAGTTTGTTTAGGCAGGTTGTGAAAGCCCGGGAGTGAGAGTCCAGGTTACCCAGCGTATCCTTGATGGAGGACAGGCTCTCCTCCATCCGCACCAATGTCTGGCTGACCTGTCCCAGGTGGCGGGTCTGGAGGAACTGGTCCCTTCTCAGAGTGGCGGGCAGGAGATCGGCCACCCCCCTGGTGTTCTGGGATGAAATCCTGCCTCCAGCTGATGCTTGTGGCCAGGGAGAAGGGGAGGCCCTTGTGAGGGGAGCCATGTTGGGGGAGGAGGGGGGGTCCCCCTTAGGGAGGGCTGCCTGCTGCCAGCCAGAGGGGAAGAGTCCTCAAAAACCAAACGTCCAGTGCCTGACATGGACTCCTCCTCCTCATGATTCTCCTCCTCCTCATGATTCTCCTCCTCCTCATGATTCTCCTCCTCCTCTTGAACCTCCTCCACGGACTCCGGCCTTGTTGGGGGGGCCTCATTAGGCTGCTGTCCTGGGGTTGGTGCGGTCAGGCCAGATGGCCCTGCACCCTCCTGCACATCTGTGGATGACACAAAACATTCACAGGTTGGAGGATCCACACACTTGCCACATATTCCCTTTCACCCCCTCCCCCACACATGCTACACACCTGATATTAAAAAAAAAAACTTACCTGGCACCACGGGCTCCGGACTTGAGTCAAAGCCAGGCAGGCCCTCAACTTCATGCCGATGAAAGGTCAGGGCCACTGCACGCTCCTCCGCTGTCAGCCTAATACGGCATGGTGGGCCCCCTCCTGTGCCCCTGGCATGGGCATGCATTCTGGACAGCTTCTGTTTGACCAGACGCCGGAGGTCATTGATTTTTTGTCAATCCCAGACTGGGTCCGTGTCTCCCCCTGCCCCGCTGAATTGACCTGCTCAGTGATCATATCCAAAATCTCCCTCCTCCTGGCCGGGGTGGTGTTGGCACTGTCTGGGCCGTGGAGGAAACGCCCATACTCGCTAATGGCCCGGGCAAGAATTTGTTTTTCCCCAACTGTAAAATTGAGCTTTCTCTTTCTCTCTGTCATACTTCCCAAAAAACTCACTCCCAGTCAACTCAGCAAGAAACAGTCACAAAAAAACAAAACAAAAATACAGCAGGAAAACAAACGAATAGAAATATATCAATCAAACAAACAGTCTCTCAAACACTTATCAAAAAACACTTTCAAAGATCTACTAACAAACACTTGATCACACAGAACACTAATCTGACAACTGCAAAAACACACCGCAACGAAAACAGGACAAAAGCACTAGGTTAAATGGGAAGGGACAAAGGGATGTACTTTTGCAATGCTAATGCGTTTGTGTGTGTCTATTTATGCTGTTTGTTTACGTAGTTTACAACGTTTGCCCTAGCCATTTCCAATTTAACTGATTGCGCCGCTCCCGAGTTGTGAGCATGCGCACAGCGGAGCTGACCATGGTCTCCTTCAAGCGCGCATGCGCGAGCCGGCCGGTCCTTCATTTGCATGGGGTCACGGCTCATTTCAATGTAACACGCCCCACGTCCTTCCCAATTTGTATTACTCCTCCTTACGCCTCGGGAAAAACGTTACGCATGCGCAATTCATCTGCGCAAAAGCTACGAGAATAGGGGGATTACGCGGCAAAATTGCGCAAGTCTAACGTAAAGGCGGGTGCGCCAAGCCGGTCCAATAATGCGCAGATGTACCTGAATCTGGGCCTTAATTTATTGCAGTTCACTAGTCATTGGTGTGGTGGTTGCATTGATTTACACTTTAACCACTTGCCAACTTCCCTATAGCAGATTTACTGCTACAGGGCGGCTGCGCTATGCAGAATCACGTATATATGTGTGATTCTGCAATTCCGGGTAGGGGGCGCACCACGTCTGCTGTGATTTGTCACAACAGCAGTCAATCAGCGGGTGCCGGCCAATGGATGTCTGCCAGCACCCGTTGATCGTCAAGAAAAAACACTAAAAAAATTTAAACAAGGCAGAGCTCCGTCCTGACAGTAGAATCAACACACACAATACACATAAACACTGGTTAGGCACACATTTAACCCTTTGTTTCCCCAGCTGTCTAACCCCTTCCCAGCCAGTGTCATTAGTATAGTGACAGTGCATACATTTAGCACTGACCACTGTATTATTGTCACTGGTTCCAGCAAAGTGTCAAAAGTATCAGTTAGTGTCAAAATGTCCACCGCAATAAAAGTCGCTGATGGCCACCATTACTAGTATACAAATTCCAGTGTATATCTCACAGTTTGTAGACACTATAACTCTTGCGCCAACCAATCAAAATAGTAATTTAAACGAATGCAGTGCCGTATCGCAAAAAATGGCCTAGTTATTAAGGGGAGTAAATCTTATGGAGGGCAAGTGGTTAAACCTAGCTACATCTCATACTACTATAACTGCTTATCCTTTCCACTCTATAGTGCTGCTTTGGGTCCCTGGACTCATTGCTTACTATACCTTGTTGCCACCCCAGGCTTATCTATTGCTGTGGCCTGTTACTACGTGTTTGTCCTTGTTGGATCTGCAATTGCTGTCATGCGGATTTATCCTTTTGCGCTAAACACTTGTTTATTGAACCCTTCAATAAAAGCACTCCATAGCAAAGGGGCCTAAAACTACTCAACCTCTGTGTTCTGTTCCACCCACTCCTCCATCACATGGGTTCCATATGTAAAACTAACTAACTAACTAGAAAGCTAAGAAAGAGAATAGAAATATGGTAATACAGTATTATGGATCTTTACTTAGTAAAGTGTAATTGCGTTTACTTTAACCTCCCTGGCGGTATGATTCTTTCTGATTTTAGGTGCGGAAAGCTGTGGGTACCATTATTTGCAAGGAAATTTGGCGTTTTATACTGTAGGCTTGTAATTCTTAGGAATAACTCACTTAAATCTGACCAAACTAGAGTCTAATAGGCATCCCGGGTACGATTTTTTTTTAAAACAAAATGATAAATTATAATATAATAAATAATTATAACAAATAATAATATAATTATAATAAAAATTATTCAATAATGTAATCAAATTTGCTCAGTTGCAGAATTGTCGCTGTCAATACTTTTTTTTTTTTATAATGAATTTCCCCACAAATCGCTATCATTCAATTCTGCAAGTGATTATAATTTATTATCGCTGTTTTCTAGCTTCTCTAAAACCATTTTGACATAAAGGGACACTTTTGGTTGCTATGGACAATCTACATTTTGCAGGCAGAAAGAACAGTTTTTATTATATAAAAGAACATGCAGGGCACTGGGCAGACCACTAGGGACAAGGGGGGTGTGTATTTTTACATACAGTACTGTAATCTATAAGATTACAGTATACTTTATGTAATGTGTTTGTTTATGTTTTTGAATTTGGCGCCGTTCTCCGCTCCCGTGCGTCATAACTTCGCAGGGAACAGAGATCGACGGCACACAGAGGCACTGTGTGAATCGAGCGAGCACCCGCTCGCTCACACAGCGCGGATGCATCGCTGGATCCAGGAACAAGGTAAGTAAACCTTGCCAGTGGATGCTGTGAGGCGAGCCCGAGTCTGACTCGGGGTTACCGGTCGCAGCACAAAAATGTAACCCCGAGTCGGACTCGGGAATACCGCCAGGGGGGTTAATACCTATTCATGTGCAATTGAAACAAATAAATAGGAATTTGTCTTTCAAATGTTTTGATAGCTGAAGTGAATTTTCACTTTTATATAATTATATATATATAATATTATTAATTATACATATTATATTATTATTATATTATTATATAATTTTACAACTAAGTATAGTTTCTGAATTCCTTTTGAAAACCAGCCAAATGATGTCTAGTCTCAGTATAGATATAGATATTTGATTTTTTAAAGACTCTTTTTTAAAGCGGAGGTCCACACAAAAAATGAACCTCCATTTTTCGGAACCAACAATGCACTAGCTTAAATGAACCTATTTAGAAAATAAAAAACAAACCTTTACAACCCCTTTAATCTCTTGAGCATATTGTACTTCTCATTTACAACTCACATTTGTATGTTGATATTGCATGATATAAATGTATTATTTTATTATATTATTTTATTATGTTCTAATAGCTGTGCAGCTGGTGCAGCTGTGCATAATAGCCAATCAGCTTCTAACTTCAGCTTGTTCAATTCAGCTTTCACAATAAAACCTGGAAGCTAATTGGTTCCTATGCCGAGCTGCACCAGATTTTGCACTCTCTGGTTTTTAGTAAATAACCCCCAATGTGTACAAACTTATACAGTTATTGCAATCCATTTTCTTAATAATAAGAACACGTGGTCAAAGCCATAGTTGTAGATAGTTTTTCGGAACCAACAATGCACTAGCTTAAATGAACCTATTTAGAAAATAAAAAACAAACCTTTACAACCCCTTTAATCTCTTGAGCATATTGTACTTCTCATTTACAACTCACATTTGTATGTTGATATTGCATGATATAAATGTATTATTTTATTATATTATTTTATTATGTTCTATTTATAAAGCAGTGTTGTTGCCCTTAAAGGTGTAGTAAAGCCCACTTTGTGATTTTTACCTACAGTAAGCCTATAGCTTACCTGTAGGTAAAATGAATATCTCCTAAACGAGCACCATTTAGGAAATATTAATTCTGGGTGCAGCCAGTGACATCACCAGTGCATACGCTCTGAAGGTCTGGTATTTTTTGTTGGTACTTCAGAGCTTCCTGTTGGAACCGAGGGCTCTCACGCACATGTGTGGGAGTGACGTCATCGTGTAGACCTGGAAGAAAAACCGAGGGAACATGGAAGCCCTCAGAAGTGACAACATGACGCTGGAGGGCTTTGTTGTAAGGTGACTAGCACATTATGCCATAGTCTTACAGTTTTTAAAAAAAAAACAAGTTGGGGGTTACAACCGCTTTAACAGTAATTTATGAAATATAAATAAAATCTCTGAAATATAAAAAAGTGTGAGGTTTTTGTATGTTGACTGGTTATCAGCATTGATCTGCCTTCATCATATCTACAGGTTCTGTGCATTTATGTAATTTCAAGCAAATATACAGATAAACAGCAGCCCAACTTGAGGATGTTTCATGTGCATTGCATACGACAATGGCGAGGATTTACTAAAATTGAAGCACTCAGAATCTGGTGCAGCTGTGCATAATAGCCAATCAGCTTCTAACTTCAGCTTGTTCAATTCAGCTTTCACAATAAAACCTGGAAGCTAATTGGTTCCTATGCCGAGCTGCACCAGATTTTGCACTCTCTGGTTTTAGTAAATAACCCCCAATGTGTACAAACTTATACCGTTATTGCAATCCATTTTCTTAATAATAAAGAACACGTGGTCAAAGCCATAGTTGTAGATAACACTGTCCATGAAGTTACCATAAAAGGTTGGAAAAGGTAAAAAAAGGTACAGCACACATATTGAACAGGGGTTATTGTTAAAAGATAACATTGTCTGAATCAGATAAGAAATGCAAATGTTAATTACTATTGCAGCACAAATACCGGTTATATTGTTTATTGTAATCTAAGAAACGGGTTGTTAGGATGGTGGTTCATATTTTCTACTTGATATGAATGTTTATGAATGTTTTCATAGTTTATATATTGCTATAAAAAAGCAAGTCAGTCTTATCCCTTAGCCTCTAACAGTAGTTATAAGCATACTGTATATACTCTTATTATTATTCATAGTCATGCTGAGCAAGAGCTACTTATGCATATTAAGATTTCTTTGTTTCTAAAATAGCTCACCATTACTAGCATCAATGAGAAATATATTTGACATATATACTTGAAGCAATACAAGTTGAGCACTCCATCAGAATTTTTGGGTGATACGGTTGGTACATGCTATATACATTCTAGTTAATACAAAATGTAGGTTATTATGCAATATATGAAAAAAGAAACACTTCAGACATCCTTAGTTATTTCACGTATTGATTCCTTTTGCCTGAAAGACCCTTAAAATGTATTGTAGACATGCCATTTCTCTTTTTCGGAACCTAAGCAAGATGTTGGTGACAGAGATAGACGCATACCCTGAATGTAGACACCGTTATAATCAGGGCTAAAGTCCTGGGGAAAAAAGTGTGGGAACTCCCACCCAAGATCCACTCCCTCACCAACAAAAAAAAAATGATACGCTCATATGAATAATTACTAAACCGCATGTTTTTTCTTTCGATTCACTGTACCTTAGTAATCTTTTATGTTACTGGCCGCTTCCTGTATATGGATTCATCAGGTAGTGTGTGGGTATTCCGTCACTTCCTCGATGCCGCAATGTCTCCTGGGAGCTTTTGTCATTGTTCCCAGGAGACATTGTCTCCTGGGAACAATCGCCTGCCCCTGACAGTGACTCGAGCTGGGCATCGCTGCTTAGTGAAGGATTGGCTCGGGCTGCTAGGCTGCTCTCGGCTGCTCTAGTCCTGCAAAGGGAACTGAGTTCCTGCTGTGAAAAAAGTGCAGGAACTCCGTTCCCACGCGTTCCCGCAGGACTTGAGCCCTGGTTATAATGAATGTTATGCATTTATATTCTATATGTCAATATACATTTTTTAATTACTGTGACCTAACCTGTCAATAACCTCATTCAAAGTCCCAACTTCCTTTCTTTGTTCATATAAACCAGGGATGGAGGAACATATGTGCTTCATTCAAAGTCCCAAAATTTCCCCAATTTCTCAAACTGAATGTAGATAAGACATAGCAGAAATCAATTTTGGAAGAGGCCCTGAGGTAGGCCCTTAGGGCAAAAATTTGTTGTGTGGAACTAGCACATGCTGTCTGGAATTTTACCGACAGTGTCCACTTGAAGGTTAAGCAAGCTTGTTTTTACCTAGTTTGTGTAATTCATTTTACCAACAGAACTAAGTTACTTGGAACCTTTCTTCTATGTTTTCTGTGGATTAGGAGAACATCTACCATCCTTAGGTTATAGAAGGAGTGAAAGACCTTAGCTTTTGATCTGATGAGAACAAACATGTATTGACCTCTGTACATGTGAATTCCTAATGTTTGGTGAGGTGAGTGTGCACCTCAAGTGTTTAGTGGCAGTTGATGTTCATCACACATTTTGAGATTTGCATGGATTTTTTATATATGAAAGGGTTGACTCCCAGGATTTCAGGATTGGACAATTTATGATGGTCTTTTGATATGAGACGCATATCTTGGTATCTACTTTTTTTTTTTAGAATGTACTAAAATTATAGAGGCTGATAGCCGAGTGGATGATGGTAAATAAGCGTAGATTTGTTAATTTCGAATACCCAATCATATGCAAGGGAAAAAACAAACCAAAAAAAAAAATGTCAGGATTTTTCCTGCACATGATTGGCTGATTAACTGATTGCCGACCAGCCAACATCATTATATAGCGGCAGATTGGGGGCGATAGGGGGCACATGATGTGTGTGGCAGGTGGCAGCGATGTCTGCCGTCCACCCACAATAGCTGCTCAGAGAGCCAGAATGGGGATCTGTCAATGTAAACAGACATATCCCCTTTCTGACAGGGGAGTAGAGGGAGATCTGCTGTTCCTAGAGATCAGGAACAGCGATCTCTCTCCTCCTCTAGTCAGTACACGGCCTCCACAGTTAGAAACACCTCCCTAGGGAACACTTAATCCCTTGATTGCCCCCCAGTGTTAACCCCTTTCCTGCCAGTAACATTTATACAGTATTCAGTGACTATTTTTTAGCTCTGATCGCTGTATAAATGTCAGTGGTCCCAAAAAGTGTCAAAAGTGTTCGCCGCCATTACTAGTAACAAATAAATGAGTAATAAAAATGGCATAAATCTATTCCATATTTTGTAGATGCTATAACTTTTGTAAAAACCAATCAATAAATGTTTATTGTGATTTTTTTTACCAAAAATTTGTAGAAGAATATATATTGGCCTTTTTTAAAGTGGAGTTTCACCGACATATTTTTTTTTTTCAAAAGCCACCTCTTATAATGATATTAAGCTAATGCTGCAATCACTATGATTAGTAATACCACTGCATATTTCTATTTCTTTTTCTCTAAAACTAACCTTAGTTTTCTTTGTGTTGCGTGGTTCCATCTTGCTTGTTGGCATGTAAAGCCCACTAGGATACTCTTCCGGGATACAATGCTGCTGACTAACCAGCATGCACCACCCGATCTCGCGCATACGCATTATACACGCCTCACAGCGCAGGAAACGTCTTTGGGATCTTGCGATGACGAGAGGCGGCGATGCCCACTGACTCCTGGGAATTTTGACACACATCTCCCAGGAACCAGTGCATAGCAGGATATTGCGTACATTGCTGCAGAGGGGAGAGACAGGAAGTGCTAAAGAATGCCTTGTAAACAAGGTAAGCGCAGGGAAAATAAATAAATAAAAAAGTGCCCATTGAAGTGAGTATGGTCAGGTCTGAAGTGGATGATGTGGGGATAGAAAAGTGGGTAGAACTCAAATATTATAAATATAAAAATATTTTTTGAGGATATTTAATATAGCAAAAAGTAAATATTGTTGTTCTTTGTTTGTTTATAGCACAAAAAATTCAAACCGCAGAGGTCATAAATTTGGTTTGGATACAGTGTTGAACGACCACGCAATTGTCAGTTAAAAGCGATGCAGTCCTGTATTGCAAAGAATGGCCTGGTTGTTAAGGGTTCAAATCCTTCTAGTCCTTAAGTGGTTAATGTGAACACAGCTTCATCTTAAACTCTAAACTCAGGTAACATTCAATATGTTTAGTGTACAGTCTCTTCTTCTTTAATAAAACAATCTTTAAAGTGGTAGTGAACTCTGTGTGGACATTTGTATCAACAGGTAAGCTTATAATAACTTGCAGTGTTTTGGAGCTATTCACACTTGATGCAGGGGGTGACATCACTGGTGCATGCACTCTGAATGGGCAGAATACCCGTGCTCTCCCCTCAGAGCTCTGCACCGTGAACCGTGAGTTCCATTTGCATATGCAGAAGTAACGTCATTGCGGCTTGGCAATCCAAGTGGACAGAGCCCACAAACCTGGAAAGAAGAATGGGTGAAGATGAGAGCCCTGTCAGCAGTGACAGCGTGCCACTGGAGGGCTTTCATTTACAGGTATGTTTTTTATAATGTGCTAATATGCGAAGGAAAGGCCTCGTACACACGACCAAGGAACTTGTCGGGAAAGACACATCGTTTTCCTCGACGAGTTCCTTGTTAGGCTTGTCGAGAAACTTGACAAGCTGTCTTTGTGTACACACTGTCAAGACCAAATCTCCTCGCAGTGACTTCAAACGCAGTGACTTCAATACATACAACAGCAGGGGAAGTTCGATTCCACTGGCACAACCCTTGGGGCTGCTTTTGCTAATCTCATGTTACTGCGTGTTAGGTAAAAGTTTGGTAAGAGACATTTGCACTTTTCAGTCTGTTACAGTGTGACAAATATGCTCTTTCCATTACAAACACTACTTTTACCAAAGGTGCACGGGTTTCTAAGCATACATACCAACGTGTTTCTTGTCGAAAACCAGCCCGGCGAGGAACACGACGAGGAAATTGAGACTCCCGTCGAGGAAAAAGAGAACTTGTAGGGGAGAAATAATTATTTTTTTTTTAAATGTAAAAACAGGTTGACTTTACCTCACGTCATGCTTGATAAATCTAGACCCTATGGGCCAGATTCACGTACATCTGCACATTATTGGACCGACGTAGCGCACCGCTTTTACGTTAGACTGGCGCAATGTAGCGGTGCAATCACCCTATTCTCGTCGCTTTTACGCAGAAATTTGCGCCTGCGCAACGTTATTTCAGAGGCGCAAGTCTGAGTAATACAAATTGGGAAGGACGTGGGCGTGTTACATTGAAATGAGCCGTGACCCCATGCAAATGAAGGGCCGGCCGGCTCGCACATGCGCGCTCGAAGCAGACCATGGTCAGCACCTCTGTGTGCATGCTCACAACTTGTTTTTGCTGGGCATTTTTTATTTTTGCTCGTCATTTTTTTTTTTGGTTCTGTTTGTGTATGATTTTGGAATGTGGGGGTGACATTCCTGCGGGAAAAGGGGTGTCACCCTCATTTGTGGTGGAGAAGTGAAACCCAGGTCCGTGTGAATGGTGTATGAATGTACAGTGACATAATTGCTCACAAGTCCTGCATGGTGGGCTTGTGGTAATCCAATGTGATGAGGATGTGATGTGTCTGTGCTTAGGGACCACAGTGGTGTGCATGCATGCATTCTCATTGTGCCATGATTAATGTGTGTTTTTAACGTGCAAAGATGCCTAATGTGAGCTGGCTCCTAGCTGCTCTTCCCTCAGAAGACGGGGTAGCCCTGGTTAGGGGGGTTCCATATAGGAGTCATGAGATGGGGTCCCAGTGCATATGCAGAGTCACCCTGAAGGGATAAGACAGGAGGATGTTAGTAGTGCATGTGCACCTTGTGATTTCAGCATCATGGGGGGGGGGGGCAGTCATGCCTGCCACCCATGTCACTCACCAACCAGCCAGCTGTCCCCATACATGTTCTGTTCAAAATCTGTGGGGATGGGGCTAAGATTGTATATGTATCTGTCATGGGTGTCATGGGTGGTGTCATGTGTTGGGCTCCTGCAGGGTTGTGGTTAATTCCAGGATGGCATGAGGGGTGAATCTGAAGATGCGAGACACCTCAGAATCACTCATGCCAAAGATGTCTATGCGTGTGTGATATATCAAGTGAAGAGTGAGGGGCTTGTATCAGATTATTATATCCATCAAGATTTTAAAGGGCTATTGAAAGATAGTGAGAGCGTGTTTGTAATTTGTATGTATGTTATGTATTGATTCTTAAAGCAAAAAAAAATGTTCTAAAAAAAAAAAAAGACCTCTCCTGTGCCCTCCTCCGTGCCCTCCTCCGTGCCCTCCTCCTTCTTTGCTCATCTAAAGTCAGTAGTATAGCTATGAGCATGGATGCCACTGGCATGTTGGCATACAGATTGTTGGGCAGCAAGTGTGACTGCTCAACTCCTCACTAACAGTGCTGCTTTCTCTGACATGTAGACGGATTGTCTAATTTTAGACCACCTTTTATATGGTCTAATTTTAGACAGGCCGTTCAGCTGTTGCACACAGCGCGTAGCCTGCGCTGCACCAACGTTCTTTTGTGGATCCCTGTAACTCCCTCATTAGCATATTTGAATAGCAAATCAATGGTGTGTGTAGCGCAGTTTTGCGCGGACGGATGTGCCTGTCTAACGAAATTACGCTGGACAAAAAAAAGTAGATTTCTTGCGTATCTCGTTTTGGGGATGCGGAGTATCGAAACGCATGCGCACATTTAGACTTACACCGCGCATCTCCTGTTACGCCGGCGTAATCGCTCTGTGAATCTGGCCCTATATGTGCTATGAACTTTAGTAAACGTTGCTGCTTTTATTATCTCTAAACTGAGGGGGGAGGTAGAAGGATAATTCGTTCAATCCATCCAGTAGATGTTTTTCCAGCTGGAAAGTGGGCCACAGACTGGCAGGTATTTCACTTAGACTCCACAAAGCAGTGAAGGGTCTTGATCCACGCACAAAGTTTTTCCCACCGCGTGGTAAATTCTGGTCTGTGTAATAGTAAACACCTTTGACAGCATGAGGTGTTCATTATTGGCTTGTTTGTAGCACATCTTTTAACATCTTGCTTGGCTCTTAGTTATGTAAATCACTAGGAATTTGATTCTTATGTGACCTATTCTTTAAATGACGGATCAGTGATTGTGTCAGTTCTTGTCCACTTATTGGTGGCAGATAACAGCTGCTTTACAAGGAAAATTAACTATATATATATATATATATATATATATATATATATATATATATATATATTATAGTTTAAACTTTTGCACTATTGCACAATTACATGTTATTTTATTTAGTTAGCCTGTGTTTTTGTTAAAGGGTTTGCACAAAAATATAGTGCTGCACCCTTAAATCTTTTCCACATACCACCACCACCAGACCTTGCATGTGTTTTTTTCACAATCCAGAAATCCAGCCATAATTATGTGTTCTCTTAATACAAATACATATGTATTTGATTTTTACAGCTATCATAGTTTTATCATTTCCAGAACAGCATGAAAGTATTATTATCTGTCGCAATTATGACATACTGCTATTCTCATGAAGTTTGTTGTAACAAACATCTGCACAATAATACAAAGCCAGGTAATTATATAGTAATTTAAAAACGAAAAAAAAAAAGAAATGGACATTAGGTTATTATATGAAATACAATAGAATTTCACAATTTTATCTTTTTTAAAGTGCAAACACCCTAAAAACGAATGAAAGCTGTAAAGAAACAACTTGCTTTGTTTAATATTTATGTTAAATGTGCTATCTTTATATTTATATACTGTAATACTTGTGGAAATGTTACCCGGTTTAGACCAAGCTAAGAGGGTTATAAATGATTTATTAATTTAGTAATACAAAATAAAAATTAAGTATGAGACTGTGACTGAAATAGGTACGCTTGTTTTATATGTTACCCTATAATATTATATGATTTTAAATAGAAATTTTACGTTACATTTCAAGCCATGCAGGAAATTGTAAGTCAATGAATTTACCAGGAAATATATAAAAATTGGATGCAGGGGCTGAATTATGAACTGAAAGTCCCTCTTTCAAGGGCAGCATTCTGTGAACTAGACTGGATTCCTTTTTTCCTCTATGCCTGTCGGTACGGAAAATTAGATTGTTAGAAATTTATTACAGAAAAAATTCACAAGGCACAGCAAAGTAAAAAGTAAGGTCACTAGGTATCTTTATTGCATATTCAAGAGGCTTTTAGCTGTTCATGGGCAATATTTATTGTAAGAGCTTTTTAGTTAATGTCTTCAAAATGCATATACTTTAGAGGGCTATTTTTTTTCTTTCGGTTTAGCATTAGCACAAAAATTTAATCGGTAATTGTTTTCTTAGAAAACTTGTCAAGGGATGTATTCACAAGAGTTGTGATTTTTCAGGTGCTGTCAGTCATAATTGTGGCTTATTCTGGCAGACCCAGGTCTGCACACATTTGGATGATGCTGATTTCATGCACAGGGACACGTTTTTTGGGCAGGGTGCAGATAGTTACTGTATATTGTTTTTAGGCTTTTTTGACTTACTGGGATTTCTTACTGATCGTTTTTTTTTTTTTGTTATAATTCTTTTAAAAAAACATTAATATTTGAGACTATTTAGTAGTGAGTTTATAGTTTTTCCATACACTTTAGTAATAATGCTATTGCTGATTTTTGGTGGCATAGTGGATTAATAGCTGACCATCAAATCTAATGGCTAGTGCTAAATTTGTAACATTTTAAAAAAGAGGATATGTATTAAAGGGGTTGTAAAAGTACAATTTTTTTTCCTAAATAGCTTCCTTTATCTTAGTGCAGTCCTCCTTCACTTACCTCATCCTTCCATTTTGCTTTTAAATGTCCTTATTTATTCTGAGAAATCCTCACTTCCTGTTCTTCTGTCTGTAACTCCACACAGGAATGCAAGGCTTTCTCCCTGGTGTGGAGTGTCGTGCTCGCCCCTTCCCTTGGACTACAGGAGAGTCAGGACGCCCACTAACACACAGCTCCTTTCTCTATCTACAACATAGAGAGTGTCCTGACTCTCCTGTAGTGAGGATTTCTCAGAAGAAATAAGGACATTTAAAAGCAAAATGGAAGGATGAGGTAAGTGAGGGAGGACTGCACTAAGGTAAAGGAAGCTATTTAGGAAAAAACAATGTACCTTTACAACCCCTTTAAGATGAAACTGGCATGGGTGACAGTAACAATTCTTGGGTGTGCTGCCATTAAACTGTAGAGTTCCGGTTGATGAACAAAGAACCACCCCATTGGGTAGGCAGATTTTAGAAGGCAATATTTGTTTGCACAACATTAACATATGAAGAGAGCACTTTAGTTAACTAATAAAGTATATCTATAGATAAATCTAGTAGGTGAAGGTTAAAACCATTGTTGTTTTTCTTCTAAAGAAAAAATAAAAAAGTTTGCTTTGGCTTTTACTTTTAATGCAAAAAAAACCCCACAATATTAAAGGTTTTTTCCCCCAGACTTTACATACAGCCTAAGTCAGAATATACATTTTTGTAATTCAACCACCATTCAGTATCTGTTCCACTGTATCTGTTTCCAGAATTTACCCTGCCGATATGTACATTTTTGATAAAAGAAAGTTTTTACTGGGGTATGGCTTTGTAGTAGATCATGGCAATGATCTATCATGGTAAAAAGTCTCACCATACCTTGCATAATGTGTGTATCTAGAACATAAAGCTCAACTTTAATAACTATGACTACTTTCACACTGAAGCATCGGGTGAGTCGGTGGTAAAGCGCTGCTATTTTTAGTGGCGCTTTACTGTCTTTTTTGCGGTGCTTTTCGGCCGCTATTGGGGCAGTTTAACCCCCCCTAGTGACCAAAAAAGGGCTGCAGTAGTGCTTTACTGGCCTTTTTTTTACCGTCCTGCCAGCGCACCGTTTTAGTGTGAAAGGCCTCAGGCTTTCACATTGGAGTGAGAGGAGAGGCTCTTTACAGGCGATATGCAGGCGCTATTTTTAGCGCTATAGCACCTGTTAAGAGTCTCAGTGTGAAAGCAGCCTAAGCCTAAGCTGATAAAATACACATAAGGGAGATTTTTACCTGTAAAAGTATTTTTATTTCGGTCCAACCAGTTATGAAATTAACTATAGCAGTGAACGTGGCTGTGCTAAAATATGCTGCTGTGTAAAATATTGTGGAATTGATATAGTAGTGTCCTCTTTCCACTCCCAGCCTGCTGACTGGATAATAAAAGAGCAGCAGCATACTCATAAATTCATCTGTCTGCTCACTCTGCTTTATCCTCCTTTTAGCATGTTTCTTGTCAGCACCTTTGCATGTAACACATCTGATTGGTCTTCAGTCCTCCTTCTCACAGTCTGAGAGAGCACGCTCTCTATTTCCTCGACGGCCCGCCTGGAAGAATGGCTGGTTGCCATTCCCGATGGGCGGGTCGCCGAATTCGACGGCCGGGAGAGAACCTCGACGGGCGGAACGATGTGTTCTGCCCGTCGAGGTTCTCTGCCGTGTGTACGGCGCCTGAGTGCTGCTCTATAGGAGTTTGCAAGAGTTTGATTTCAACTCAAATTGTTGTACTTCTATTAACTGCATTAACAATCCTTTAATGACTTTGAAATTAATATCTAGTTGCATTAATTTGTGCCTTTTATGTCCACTGGATCTCAGCTTAAATTCCCATGAAATTACAATGACATGTTTCCTGTTTGGTATACAAGTTCCAACTTCCAAATAGCAGCTCTTTTGTCTCTGTAAAGTTACAAGTCCCACTATAAATCCCACTATGCCCACTCCACACGCTAATGGACAAACCTAGTGCTCAGCAAAACCCCTCAGGATTTTTAGGACAGACCAGGTGAGTATTTAAAAAGTATTGTTTATTAGAAACATTTGATAATCTTTACAGTAGAAAAAAATCAATTGCAGTACAAAAATAAGGCATGATTATAAATGCCCTCTGGTGTGAAGGGATATTGCACGTAGCTGTAGGAGATGACGCCTGACATGTTTCAGACTCCTTGGTCCTTCTTCATAGGCTGAATGTCATCGAAAGCATTCATACGTCTATAACATGAACATATTTGAGCATTGGTATATTAGTACAATTTTAACATTGATTAATTGATTTTAACATTGATCAACCTATTGCATGGAATAGAACATCCATGCAAGTACAAAAAATAGGCATAGAAGGCTGATACTCACTTGCATGATCCAATCACCAATGAACCATAAGGGGTACCTGGCAGGAATGGAATTGGCCTGCACTGTAGTTGTTACACTCCCCACACTAATAGACACATTGCAACACCCCAAAACAATAACACACAAACTATTCCCACCCTATTATATTGTAAACTCTTATGAGCAGGGCCCTCTTAACGCTCTTGTAGTTTATTGTATTGTAACTGTACTGTCTCCCTTTATATGATAAATTACTGTGCAACGTGTTGGAGTTAAATCCTGTATAATAATAACTATTCAGATTTGGTCAAGGGCTTAACAGCCTGTAATTGGCCTGTGCTGGAGTAGCAACACATTCATGCCTGTACACATCTCCTCTAACAGCCAGCTCCTTTTACCTTGTGCAGCATAGTAAAACCTGGTTTATGGTACTGATTCTATCTTTCTTTAACTACTTGCCGACCTGCCGCCGTCGTTTTACAGCGGCAGGTTGGCTCCCCTGTGCGAAAGCCCGTAGCTCTACGTCGGCTCTCTCGCAGGTCATTAGGGGCGCGCTAGCCCCCCGCTCGCCCCCAAATCCCATGCACGTGCCCGGCGGGCGCGATCGCCGCTGAGCACCCGCGATTGCTCGTTACAGAGTGAGGACCGGGAGCTGTGTGTGTAAACACACAGCTCCAGGTCCTGTCAGTGGGGGAAATGCTGATCTTCTGTTCATACAATGTATGAACAGAAGATCAGTGATTTCCCCTAGTGAGGCCACCCCCCCTACAGTTAGAACACACCCAGGAACATACTTAACCCCTTCCCCGCTCCCTGCCAGTGGCATTTTTATAGTAATCCAATGCATTTTTATAGCACTGATCGCTATAAAAATGCCAATGGTCCCAAAAATGTGTCAAAAGTGTCCGAAGTGTCCGCCAAAATGTAGCAGTACCGAATAAAATCGCTGTTTGCCGCCATTAAATATTAATAAAAATGCCATAAAAATACCCCCTATTTTGTAAACGCTATAACTTTTGCACAAACTAATCAATAAACGCTTATTGCGATTTTTTTTTAATGAAAAATATGTAGAAGAATACGTATCGGCCTAAACTGAGGAAAAAAATTTTTTTATATATATTTTTGGGGGATATTTATTACAGCAAAAAGTAAAAAATATTCATTTTTTTCAAAATTGTCACTCTATTTTTGTTTATAGAGCAAAAAATAAAAAACGCAGAGGTTATCAAATACCACCAAAAGAAAGCTCTATTTGTGGGAAAAAAGGACTCCAATGTTGTTTGGGAGCCACGTCGCACGACCGCACAATTGTCAGTGTCGAATTGCAAAAAGTACTCTGGTCTTTAGGCAGATATATGGTCCGGGGGTTAAGTGGTTAAGTGGTTAAAGGTAACTTCAGAAGGCTGTAATAAAGATAATGCAAGTTTTTTTTTTTTTTTAACATATCTAGTTCAAAGAGGTTGTATATGTCGACACTTTTAATTAGGGTTGTCCCGATGCCTCTTTTTTAGGACCGAGTACAAGTACCGATACTTTTTTTCATGTACTCCCCGATACCGAATACCGATACTTTTTTAAAATGTGTCCCCAAATGCAGCCATGTCCCCCCACATATATTGCAGCCATGTCCCCCACAAATGCAGCCATCTCCCCCCACAAATGCAGCCATGTCACCCACAAATGCAGCCATCTCCCCCCACAAATGCAGCCATCTCCCCCCACAAATGCAGCCATGTCCCCCCACATATATTGCAGCCATGTCCCCCACAAATGCAGCCATCTCCCCCCACAAATGCAGCCATGTCACCCACAAATGCAGCCATCTCCCCCCACAAATGCAGCCATCTCCCCCCACAAATGCAGCCATGTTGTCCCACAAATGCAGCCATCTCCCCCAAAAATGCAGCCATCTCCCCCACAAATGCAGCCATCTCCCCCCAGCCATGTCCCCCAGACAGCGGCCATCCAGTGTACAAAGCCGCGCCTCCTCCTCTGTGGGAGAGAGAGGCAGCGCCAGCGTGTAATGCCTGTGTAGTGTGTACCTGTATTATCTTTCTCAGACGGCAGCCATCCTGTGTTCAAAAGCCGCGCCTCCTCCTCTGTGGGAGAGAGAGGCAGCGCCAGCGTGTAATGCCTGTGTAGTGTGTACCTGTATTATCTTTCTCAGACGGCAGTCATCTTGTGTTCAAAAGCCGCGCCTCCTCCTACTCCTCGTCTGTGATAGGGGAACACTCCCAGCAAGTGAGTCAGTGTTCTGCCTATCACGGACACCCTCTCATCCTCATCCCATGGATGAGGATGAGAGGATGTCCGTGATAAGCAGAACACTGACTCACCAGCTGGGAGTGTTCCCCTATCACAGACGAGGAGGAGGCTGCCGTCTGAGGATTATACGCCGCGCATACAGGCATTACACGCTGGCGCTGCCTCTCTCTCCCCAAGGTATGCCGTCTGATGCAGCGTGTAATGCACACAGACACACAGGCTGCCTCTCTCTCACTGGTATGCTGAGCTGTCTGAGCATTACACGCTGCATCGCTCTCCCCCAAGTATTCTATTTAGGCATCGGGAGTATTTGCGGGAGTACAAGTACTCCCGCAAATACTCAGCATCGGTCCCGATACCGATACTAGTATCGGTATCGGGGCAACCCTACTTTTAAGTATAACTAAAGTTATAACTTTTGTTTTTATCATTTTGAATAGAGTAAGGGAGGGTTAAGCCATATTAAACCCAAAAGCAAACATTTATTATGTTGCAGCTTACCAATTCTTAGATGTGATGGCTGCATTTGTTCTGTTTTTTAGGCTTTCTTTCTTCTTTTTCCATCTGGTGCTCTTGCCAGCAAGTCTGTTTTTTTCAAAAGCCCAAGCTCTCCTGCAAAATTTATCATTTTACAGGGTTGAGACAAACCACTTAAAGAGGAGTTCCAGCCATTTGTTTGTTTAATAAAAAAACAAACAAAAGTGTAGCTGCTGATTTTTAATAAATAGCCACTCACCTATCCCACGAGTCAGCGGTGTACTCACCGCAGCAACATTCTCCCCATGTCCTCCCTCGGCGGTACTGGCATTTCTACTGTGGTCTGTGACTGGCTCTGAAGTCTTCTAGGACCTGTCATACGACCAGAAGACCGGAGCAGAAGAGGGAGCAGGTACCTGTCGAATTTGGTTACCTGCTCCCCACCCTCCTCCCCAAAAGCTCAGTTTCACAAACAGGAGCCAGGGAGGAGCCCTTAAAGCGGAGGTTCCACTTTTGGGTGGAACTCCACTTTAAAGTGGTTGTAAACCCACATTTTGGACTTCTACCTATAGGTAAGCCTAGAATAAGGCTTACCTATAGGTAGTGGAAATATCTCCTAAACGTGCGCTGTTTAGGAGATATTTCACCCTGTAGTCTGCCGAAGATCCCAACGGCGCACGCGCGGGGAAGAAACAAAACTAAATGCCGTTTCTTCCCTAGCCTGTGCTGTTAATCGCGGATACTGTACGCATGCATGGGGGTGACGTCACGTGGCTCCGGCGAATCACAGAGCCAGAGTCTGTGGCCCGGAAGGAAGAGGGATCAGAAGATGGACACTGCCTACACTGGGGACATTGCTGGATTCTTTTGCAGGTAAGTGGCACATAATGGGCTAGTATGCGATGCATACTAGCCCATTATGCTTTTCTTTTGCAGGCTTTTCTGCGAGCAAAAGAGGAAGTAAAACCCATCATGGTTTACTTCCTCTTTAACACTGAAAACAGTGAACTGATCAGCTTTTATTTATTCATGGAAAACATTTATCTTAAAAATAAAAAACTGTTTGCTCTAACTAATTATAAAGTGCAAGCTGGAGTGTTCAGCTTGTTGGGGGCTACAGTTTCTGCGTGTCAAAGAAGGCCTATTACTGATAGATGAAAACGTACATGTCATGACTAAAAGTATCTGGTATTACTCAAATAGTGGTTCTACTGGTGTGTGTTAAACTAAATATACCAGAAAAATAAATATAAACCCACAGCCAAAAATATGCTGCCAAAATGTACTGATTTCAATGTTGGCCTCAAACCCTTCTCTATCTGTTTTTTTTTTAATAATTTTTTTTTATTATCATTGGCAAATATCCCCCACAGCGGTAATGCTTACCCCGACTTGTTCATTCCCATACTTGTTCATTCCCCGACTTAGTTGGGGTAGGCGGTACACTTTGGTCGGGGTGGGTTAGCCATGCCCTGTGACCTTTGACCTCTGGGAACCCGCCTTCTGACCTTTGACCTCTGGGGGAGGTCCCTGTTCCAATTTCTGAGTCCTAGCCATATTCTTCAATGGGAAACCCTAGCCCTAACCCCTAACCCTAACCCTAACCCCTAACCCTAACCTCTAGGGGAGGTCCCTGTTCCAATTCCTGAATCCTTGCCATATTCTTCAATGGGATAAAATCTGATGGAATTTTCAGTCAGAATTCCATTCAAGCTGTCTTGCATACACACTGTCAGACCAAATTCCCACCGTCCAAAACGCAGTGACGTAAAACACTACGATGGGCTGAGAAAAATTAAGTTCAATGCTTCCGAGCATGTGTTGACTTGATTGTGAGCATGAGTGTTTTTTTCTCCGTTGGAGTTCCACACAGACAATCGGAATTTCCATAGGAAAAAAAAAACATGTTCTATTTCTAAACTCCGATGGAAAAAAGTCTGATGGGGCCCACACACTCGGAATATCCAATAAAAAAATTCTGATCGTGTGTACAGGGCATAACTGATTTTCAATTCTATTTCTTTGGTGATAGCCTTCCCAGGAATCCACCAAGGGCCAACAATTGTTTGTTGTTGATGTCAATGCAATGCATGTCAATGCATTTCCCAAATTTCCCTTAGATTTTTTTTTCTTGTTCAGTATTATTCAGTGTTCTACTGTAGAAGTTTCAAAAAAAATAAATAAAAAAAATGCAACTGTTAACCAAGATACATACAGTCAGTTTATGTAAGAAAACCTTCAGGTTTAGCAAACATACAAGTGAAGGAAGAAATTGCAGAAACGTGAACCCCTAAGGAGCTGACTGACAAGGAAAGATTCCGGCCCATTTATATATCCTGTATGTTTTTGCTATTGCAGGAACCTTCAGTGGTGAAAACATATTCTAAAAATTTCGACCAAATCCTTTAGTAGACTCTCTTGGTACCTGCTCTTCTGATGTTCAGCAACATAGAGATAGCCTTGCTTGGACAACCTAGGGCCTCCAGCCTTCCCTTCTCAAAAACCAATCCATCAGGTGCAGATGGATCGGGCATGGATGTAGACTTGTCCCTTGCGACAGGAAATCTGGCCTAGAGGGTAGAGGAACTGGGTCCCCGGAAGCTGAGTCACATCAGCAGCGGAAACCATGGCCTGTTTGGCCAGTATGGGACTATTGCCACTAATTCTGATTCTTCCCACCTGAGTCTTGACAGAAACCAGAGAATGACAGGAATCGGGGGGAAAAGCATAAACCCTGTGGAATCTCCTTTGGTCCGTCAGGAAATCCACTCTGAAAGCCTGGGGACAACGACATCTCGTGTAGTACCTCTTCAGTTTGAAATTGCATGGGGAGGCAAACAGGTCCACCTCCGGTATGATTCCCAGATACCATACATCAGTTTAACAGGACAGGTTCCACTCAGAACAGGCTTCGCCATGGTCAACCAAAGAAGTACACGTGCTCAGCATCATATCCTGGGGTTGTCTTTTGGAAACAGACGTATGAGTGCTGTCAGCATTGCTGCAGAGATTGAAGGGGTGGGGGTTCAGCCTGTCAGTGGTCAGACCATACGCCGCACACTGCATTAAATTGGTTTGCATGGCTGTCATCCCTCTTCTAAAGATGATGCACAAGAAAGCCTGCAAACAGTTTGCTAAAGACAAGCAGACTAAGGACATGGATTACTGGAACAATGTCCTGTGGTCTAATGAGACCAAGATAAACTTATTTGGTTCAGATGTCAAGCGTGTGTGGCGGCAACAAGGTGAGGAGTACAAAGACAAGTGTGTCTTGCCTACAGTCAAGCATGGTGGTGGGAGTGTCATGGTCTGGGGCTGCATGAGTGCTTCCGGCATTGGGGAGCTACAGTTCATTGAAGGAACCATGAATGCCGGCATGTACTGTGACATACTGAAGCAGAACATGATCCCCTCTCTTGGGAGACTGGGCCGCAAACACATCTACAAGATGACCACTGTCTTGCTAAAGAAGCTGAGGGTAAAGGTGATGGACTGGCCAAGCATGTCTCCAGACCTAAACCCTATTGAGCATCTTTGGGGCATCCTTCAACGGAAAGGTTGATGAGTGCAAGGTCTCTAACATCCACCAGCTCCGTGATGTCGTCATGGAGGAGTAAAAGTGTCAACTTGTGAAGGTTTTGGTGAACTTCATGCTCAAGAGGGTTAAGGCAGTGCTGGAAAATAATAGTGGCCATACAAAATATTGACACTTTTTGGGCCAATTTGGACATTTTCACTTAGAGGTGTACTTACTTTTGTTGTCAGCTGTTTAGACATTATGTGTTGATTTATTTTGAGGGGACAGGAAATTTGCAGTTATACAAGCTGTACACTCACTACTTTACATTGTAGTAAAGTGTCATTTATTCAGTGTTGTCACATGAGAAGATATAATAAAATATTTACAAAAATGTGAGGGGTGTAATCACTTTTGTGAGATACTGTATATGTATATGTTTTTGCATGCTTCACTCTTTGGGTCATCCTTACTCATATTAGCCTACTATATACCGCCCCCCTATAAGTCTGCAGTGCTCTCTCTTTTCGGGATAGGTCAGCTTTCTTTCCCCTAATTTAAATATACAGGGAGTGCAGAATTATTAGGCAAGTTGTATTTTTGAGGATTAATTTTATTATTGAACAACAACCATGTTCTCAATGAACCCAAAAAACTCATTAATATCAAAGCTGAATATTTTTGGAAGTAGTTTTTAGTTTGTTTTTAGTTTTAGCTATTTTAGGGGGATATCTGTGTGTGCAGGTGACTATTACTGTGCATAATTATTAGGCAACTTAACAAAAAACAAATATATACCCATTTCAATTATTTATTTTTACCAGTGAAACCAATATAACATCTCAACATTCACAAATATACATTTCTGACATTCAAAAACAAAACAAAAACAAATCAGTGACCAATATAGCCACCTTTCTTTGCAAGGACACTCAAAAGCCTGCCATCCATGGATTCTGTCAGTGTTTTGATCTGTTCACCATCAACATTGCGTGCAGCAGCAACCACAGCCTCCCAGACACTGTTCAGAGAGGTGTACTGTTTTCCCTCCTTGTAAATCTCACATTTGATGATGGACCACAGGTTCTCAATGGGGTTCAGATCAGGTGAACAAGGAGGCCATGTCATTAGTTTTTCTTCTTTTATACCCTTTCTTGCCAGCCACGCTGTGGAGTACTTGGACGCGTGTGATGGAGCATTGTCCTGCATGAAAATCATGTTTTTCTTGAAGGATGCAGACTTCTTCCTGTACCACTGCTTGAAGAAGGGGTCTTCCAGAAACTGGCAGTAGGACTGGGAGTTGAGCTTGACTCCATCCTCAACCCGAAAAGGCCCCACAAGCTCATCTGTGATGATACCAGCCCAAACCAGTACTCCACCTCCACCTTGCTGGCGTCTGAGTCGGACTGGAGCTCTCTGCCCTTTACCAATCCAGCCACGGGCCCATCCATCTGGCCCATCAAGACTCACTCTCATTTCATCAGTCCATAGAACCTTAGAAAAATCAGTCTTGAGATATTTCTTGGCCCAGTCTTGACGTTTCAGCTTGTGTGTCTTGTTCAGTGGTGGTCGTCTTTCAGCCTTCTTACCTTGGCCATGTCTGAGGCCGCGTACACACGAGGGGATATGTCCGCTGAAAACGGTCCGATGGACCGTTTCAGCAGACATCTCCGCTCGTGTGTATGGGCTAGCGGACAGATTTCTCCACCCGACAGATTTCAAAGCATGCTTTGAAATCCATCCGGTGGAATCTGTCCGCCCGACATGTCTGCTGGTTAGTACACTTACCAGCAGACATGTCGTCCCCCACCGCCGCCGCGCCGCCGCCGAATGGATTCGGCGCATGCGCAGAAGTGTTTTACTTCCTGGTGCGGTGACGTGGCGGTGACGCGGACCGTTTTCATCGGATATGTCTGATCGTGTGTATGGGGCCTTAGAGTATTGCACACCTTGTGCTTTTGGGCACTCCAGTGATGTTGCAGCTCTGAAATATGGCCAAACTGGTGGCAAGTGGCATCTTGGCAGCTGCACGCTTGACTTTTCTCAGTTCATGGGCAGTTATTTTGCGCCTTGGTTTTTCCACACGCTTCTTGCGACCCTGTTGACTATTTTGAATGAAACGCTTGATTGTTCGATGATCACGCTTCAGAAGCTTTGCCATTTTAAGAGTGCTGCATCCCTCTGCAAGATATGTCACTATTTTTGACTTTTCAGAGCCTGTCAAGTCCTTCTTTTGACCCATTTTGCCAAAGGAAAGGAAGTTGCCCAATAATTATGCACACCTGATATAGGGTGTTGATGTCATTAGACCACACCCCTTCTCATTACAGAGATGCACATCACCTAATATGCTTAAATGGTAGTAGGCTTTCGAGCCTATACAGCTTGGAGTAAGACAACATGCATAAAGAGGATGATGTGGTCAAAATACTCATTTGCCTAATAATTCTGCACTCCCTGTACTGTTAATAACATGGCCAAAATGGGCAAAATAATTATGTTTGCTTCTTTTTTTAATTTGCTGTTGATGATGCTGTTGTTGTTTGTTTGATTGAAATTATTATTACTATTTTTTTTTCTTCTTCTTTTGTGTAAATTTATGTTATGTTTTTCTTTTCTGGTGCACATTATGTCACACCCCATATATGCAATAATTCAAGGCTTACAGGGCTCTTCCGTGGCTAACGCCCAAGCAGGCCTGTTATACCATTATAAAGGGATCTAGGAGCTGGCCCTGACCAAACTGGATCTCCCCATCCTCCACAATTGTATCCCCCTGTGGCAGAACAAGCACCTTCCTGAACATCTCTCTCGCCCACGTGCTGTGTTATGGGCCTCTAAAGGTGTTTATTATTTATTATTTTACTGCAGGCCCTAAACCTTTTGATTTACTGAAGGAAGAATTTTCACTTCCTAATAACATGCTCTTTCACTGCTTACAGCTAAGACATACCCCATGGACCCAATTTCCCACCACCTATGTTCATTCCTTTAATAGAAGCAATCCTTGGTGATAGTCAATAATGCACAGCTTACAGGGTTCTACCATGGATGATGCCTAAGCAGGCCTCTTATACCATTAAAAACAGATCTGGGACCTGGCCTTGATCAAACTGAATCTCCCCATGCCCCATGATTGTATCCCCCTGTGGCAGAGCAAGCACTTATCCAAACTCTTTTCTATCCTGCATGCTGAGTTATGGGCCTCTAAAGAAGTTTATTATTTCCACTACTTGTTTACTACAGGATGCCCTAAACCTTTTGATTTACTGGAGGAAGAATTTCCATTTCCTAATAACATGCTCTTTCACTACTTACAACTAAGACATACCCTACGTGCCCAATTCCCAAGCACCTGTGTCCCTCCATTTATTATAAGAAATATGTGGCAATGAGCCTCAAAAACTGATCTCAAAGTTTTACAACATGCTACTCGTCGAGTCGTCGTACTCATACATCCTGCTACAAAACTTGCCTATCAGGTTGCAACAAGTTGGGGCAGATATTGTGGACCTAGATGATGACAATTGGAGAGAAGTCCTTGTTAATTACAAGCTAGTATCTCCTAAAATGTCAGAATATGACACAATAATACATACTAACTAACTCTTATTCGTCTATCCAAGATTTGACCTGACTGCAACCCGCTTTGCCCAATGTGTTTACTCGCTCCAGGCACTTTCACTTACTTTGGGCCTGCCACAATATTCAAGGCTTTTGGCCACAGGTGGAGAGGTTCCACACTATGTCCTCCCCACTCATTTTGCTCCCCAATTAGGGCTATATTACAATCCCAATGCAAATACATTCACAGTGACTTTTCTACAGGAAACTTTATTCCTCACAAGGAAGTTGGTTGCATGGGCTCGATGCAAGCCCTGCCTCCTACACTTAATGCCCGGAACCTGTAAATAAACACCACCCTACCCCATAAAAAGTTTATTTATACCTATAGGGGCTGTCCATCCAAATATAACAATATTTGGAAAATGCGGGTACCTTTTACTCAAACCACTCTAGGCCTAAATTTATGCTGCAGACCCACTCAGTTTATTCTGTTTATTTGATCAATAACAACTAGATCTTGCTGCAACTGTTGTCTAAGTATGCTAGCTCTTATATAGCTACTTTTTTTTCTCCTCCTTGTCCACTCAATGAGAGGTCTTATTCTACTGTTAAACATTATACATACTACTCTGAAAATGTGCTACCTGCCAAGGATTGGACCTCTATATTAAACCAATGTACCACTGCTGTCATTGTCATATATTGTCAAAGATTGTTCAAACGTATTTTCTGTGCTCATACTTCAATAAAGCACATTTTCCAACTAAAAAGAAAAATGTATCTGCAAATTTTGAGGGGAATGCCCCATTAGTAATACTCTCCCATTTTACACCCTTTGTTTTCCTCTGTCCTTTTTTTTTGCCTACTACTGGGAAGCACTGCAGACGTAATTTTGTTATCGTCCTTTAACTTTTTGCAAAACTGTATTCCAAAAAAGCAGGTAATATACATGGATCAGTTCCCACTCTATATTTCTGCATTCTATAATGGCAGGAAAGTAGAGAGAACTTTACTACATTTCTACTAGCCAGGTTGTCTTTTATGGTGTTATTTTCAGACAATGCTGTAAATTGGTCCACTTTTCAATGAATAAGTGACCTTACTGTCCTAAAATCTTGCAGTCTCTTCCTTCTCGGTAAACCATTACATCTTTTACTTACAGAGCATTCATATTACTTTTCCTTTTATTCTTTTCTTACAAGATTATTGTACCACTGGATCTATTCAGTTCTAGAATTGTTAATACAAGACTCTTTTTTGCTTCGAACTGTTTTCATGTTCACTTTTTATTTTCCTTTTCTTTTTTCAGGCTTCAGTTCAAAAGCTGTGCAGAATTTTTAGATCTAAGACTTGGAAAACTTGCTCAAGAGAAATTCTGGCATATAACTTTTCTATATGAAAAATGGTGCTTTTTCAGTATGTAATTTGAAATAGTCTTGAATTATGGGGTTGAAATTTGAGGTTTGAAGTCCGGTTCTTTGGCCTCCACCCAATCATTAATTGGGGAAAAAAAATCCTTTTATCAGCAGACTTTTATTGTCCTAAAGAGTTTGGGGAAACAAATGGTGCTTTAAGAACTGTAATTTATTGTTAAAGGGACACTAAAGTCAGGGATTTAAAAAAATAAAAAATAACAAACAAGTGATACTTACCTCCACTGTGCAGTTCGTTTTGCACAGAGTGGCCCGGAAAGCTTTCTTCTGGGGTCCCTCGGCGGATGTCTGGGCTCCTCCTCGCAAAAGCTTTCCCTCTTCATGCGAGGGCGCTCGCACGTAGGAAAGCTTTTGCGAGCGCGCTCCCGTGATACAGCGGCGGCCATAGCCGCTGACTGTATCACTCGGCTCCGCCCCCCAGCGCGCCGCATCATCCGCTCTGATTGACAGCAGCGCTAGCCAATGGCTGCGCTGCTATCAATCCGCCCAGCCTAGCCAATCAACGGCCAGGCTGGGAACCGAAGAGGACGACGTGGACGCGCACGGGAGATTCGAACGGTCAGGTAAGTACAACGGGGGCTCGGAGGGGGGGGGCGGTGCTGCTAGATGTTTTTTTACCTTCATGCATAGGATGCATGAAGGTAAAAAAACGTGTAACTTTACAACCCCTTTAAAGCAAAGTTCCAGTCCCCCAAATAAAATAAAAAATCCCTCTGTACTTGTCTAAACATATACAGCAACATTTAGAACATGGTCATAAATGTGGTTATACTGTATATGACTACTAACCAGATCTTGGAAGCAGGCAGGTTCCATGTTAGCTGAGGGCATTCAAAGCACTCTTCGCTTAATTTCCAGGATTTCGTTGCAGCTGGCTACCCAGCCTGCACCTCCCGTTTTTGCTAAAAACACAAATGATATTTGCGTTTGGTGAAAAAGGAATAACAATGGCAGCCAGCACTAATATTTTTGATTGTAAACCCATAAACAGATATAAAACACAAAGGCCCAGATTCACGTACATCGGCGCATTATCGGTCCGGCGTAGCGCACCGCCATTACGTTAGACTTGCGCCATCTAGCTGCGTAATCCCCCGATTCACGTAGCTTTTGCGCAGGAAATTGCGCAAGCGTAAGATTTTTTCCAGAGGCGTAAGGAGGAGTAATACAAATTGGGAGGGACGTGGGCTTGTTACATTGAAATGAGCCGTGACCCCATGCAAATGAAGGGCCGGCCGGCTCGCGCATGCGCGCTTGAAGGAGACCATGGTCAGCTCCGATGTGCGCATGCTCACAACTCGGGAGCGGCGCAATCAGTGAAATTGGAAATGGACTAGGGCAACTTTATGAACTACGCAGACAGCATAAATAGACACACACAAATGCACTTACTTTGCAAAAATACATCCCTTTGTATCCCTCCCTCTACAGCAAGGTGCTTTTGTTTGTTTGTGACGTGTCTTTGAGATATTTGGGGACTGTTTTGCAGAGTGATTTTTGTCTTTTCTGTGTTTTCTTTGTTGTTATTTTGTTTAAATTATATTTTTGCTGGGCATTTTTTATTTTTGCTCGTCATTTATTTAATTTTTTTGGTTCTGTTTGTGTATGATTTTGGAATGTGGGGGTGATATTCCTGCGGGAAAAGGGGTGTCACCCTCATTTGTGGTGGAGAAGTGATCCCCAGGTCTGTGTGAATGGTGTATGAATGTACAGTGACATAATTGGAGCTGTGGCATGGCGTTGCAGCTCACAAGTCCTGCATGGTGGACTGGTGCCAATCCAATGTGATGAGGATGTGGGGTGTGTGTGCTAGGGACCACAGTGGTGTGCATGCATGCATTCTCATTGTGCCATGATTAATGTGTGTGTTTAACGTGCAAAGATGCATAATGTGAGCTGGCATGAGATGGGGTCATGAGATGGGGTACCAGTGCATATGCAGAGTCACCTTGAAGGGAAAAGACAGGAGGATGTTAGTCATGCATGTGCCACTTGTGAGGTGTGCATCACGGGAGGGGATAGTCATGCCTGCCACCCATGTCACTCACCAACCAGCCAGCTGTCCCCATACATGTTCTGTTCGAAATCTGTGGGGATGGGGCTCTGATTGTATATGTAGCTGTCATGGGTGTCATGGGTAGTGCCATGTGTTGGGCTGCTGATGTCCTCCTGCAAGGTTGTGGTAATTCCATGATGGCATGAGGGGTGAATCTGAAGATGCGAGACACCTCAGAATCACTCATGCCAAAGATGTCTATGCGTGTGTGATATATCAAGTGAAGAGTGAGGGGCTTGTATCAGATAACAATATTGTATTAGATTAATTTAAATTGTAAATTTTATATAAGCAAATAAAAAAAAAAAAAAAACATCTCCCGTGCCCTCCTTAGTGCCCTCATCCTTCTTTGTTCATCTAAAGTCAGTAGTATAGCTATGCGCGACGATGCCCCTGGCATGTTGGCATACAGATTGTTGGGCAACACGTGTGACTGCTGAACTCCTCACTAACAGTGTTGCTTTATCTGACAAGTAGACTTTTTTTCATTTTTTAGACCAGCTTTTAGGTGCTCTAACTTTAGACAGGACATTTTGCTGTTGCGCACATCGCGTAGCCTGCGCAGCAACTGCGTTTTTTTGTGGATCCCCGCAACTCCCTCATTAGCATATTTGACTAGCAAATCAATGGTGTGTCTAGCGCATTTTTGCGCGGACGGATGCGTCTGTCTAACGAAATTACGCCGGGAAAAAAAAAGTAGATTTCTGGCGTAAATCGTTTTCTGAATCGCGCGCATCTAAACGCACGCGCACATTTAGACTTACGCACGCGCAACACCAGTTGCGCAGGCGTAATCGCTCTGTGAATCTGGGCCAAAGAGTGCAGTGCCAATAAATACTAAACAAATGTCCTACAAACAAAATCATATAAAGTCCACCAACTATAGAGGATAAAGATGGTGAAATTAAGATGATATAGTCCCTGCACCAACTGAAGTGGATAGAAAAAAATGCACTCGTCACCCCTGTGATTGGAAGGGCAAACCTTCTTACCAGACTGTGTTGACCCTCATAAACACATGGCTAAAACCCAGCCAAGGTAGATGAATCACCAGGCTCCCTCTATGAACACCACTCTGACTCTTCAGGAAAGATGTGAATCACGACGCCAGGACAAGGGGCTCATACTTCAAACAGTAGGTGAAGGTAAAATAGCCGTTTTCTTCAAAGGATACAAGGAGCTTGATCGCTACTTTCATTTAGTTAGTTTCACTCACATTCATCAATATAAAAACAAGCATATCTGTGTACAAATGGCTATGGTAAAAAGTGTGCTTACATCGCCCTGTTCCTGCTTACACCTTTTGTCATCATCTGTTAGCTGTGGGCAGCTGAAGTGCTCTTCTCCTTATTTCCGAGATTTCGGTGCCGCTGGCTACCAAGCATGCACCTCCCGATCTCGCGCTCTCTGTAAATAACGTGAGATTTTGCCACTAGGCGATTTGCATAGACTCCTGGGATACGTGACGCTGCAATTGCAGGAGTCCTTGCAAATCGCCTAGTGATGATATCTCCTAGGTGGCCGCATCCAGATGTTCTGCTTAGAATACAAGCAAAAAGGAATTAAAAAAATTACTAAAAGAAAAAAAAACTGCCATTGGTAAGAGCATTTGCAAAGGCTATAAGATACATTGCAAATGTAAAAAATGAGTCGAGCTGTGCTTTAAATATTGTACGAGCTAACCAAGCTTTGTGAACCTGGATCTAACTCAGATTGCACCAGTTCACAAGACTTGGGTATTAGTAAACCTTTCATGGTTTGCGTTAAAACAGTTTGAACTGCTTTTGTTTAAATCTTTTGTTTGAATCTTGCTTGTTACCTCCCAGGGTGTCCTCTGCTTGGCTCCCCTTTTTTAACAGTGAATCACGTGGGCTTGTGTTATCAATTGGAGAAAATACATAAAGAGCATGCATAGCAAACTGGTCACTTTTTTTACAGTGCATTTATTACTGCTTACTCTCTGTGTTTTTACTGTTTTCATTGCTCAGAGTTACATAAGTAGTGTTAGGTCCCCGCCTGCAAGTTTGCCATGTATTATGTTGCAGGCCAGCTTGTTGTTATCACACCCGCCATAGGTTGTAGAGTTAAAGAAAAGTGCATCAATCCAACTTTCCAAGTGCCTGCCTTATTTGCTGGACCAAGGTCCTGGCTTGGAGTCTGTCAGTCTTCCACACATAGCTTAGTATAATTCAAAGGCACACTGATGATGTCTTTAATCAGCCGACAAGCTTCAGCAAATGATACCACTCCAAAGAATATTCCTATGACATATTTCATCCAAAGAGCTTTATCATAGAATACTACAGAATAATCTCTCTGTCTCCCTGCTTTTTTTTCACCAGAAAACTGTCACGGACGACTCTTTTCTGGATATGTTAAGTCTTTGGTTGATGCCACAGTTCAGTGGCAGGATGACAGTGGCAACTTTATTCTCCAATTGGATGGTGCAACACCACACTGGTCACACAACATGAAAGATTACCTTGATGCACATCTTCCTCACCAATGGATTGGACGAGCCACAGACTACAACATGCCACTGACCCATTGGCCACCCAGAAGTCCAAACTCAACACCTTATGACTTTTTCCTGTGGGGGTACGTAAAGGACAAAGTATTTGTCCCTCTCCTTCCTGTTGATCTAGCAAAGATAAAACAGTGTATCACAGCCACTATCACTGCACTTGATTCAGATACAGGCATACCCCGCTTTAAGTACACTCACTTTACATACACTCGCGAGTAAGGACATATCCGCGAGTTTATGTTTATAGTGAGTTGAAACTGTATACTTCTTTATGAATCACACTGTATAATAATAATTGCAGTGCTCAATAATTAAAATAAACATATCATTCACACAAATCACCCGTGCAAATCATGTAAGTGTCCATATATAAAAAGCTATATCTAATGCGGAAATATATTTTTTGCAATTGATATGTGATCAAGTCACAGTGAGAAAACTCCAGTGATCAAATAGTCCAGGAATCGCTTTCTGAACCTTTACCATACAAGTAACAACCGCTCACTGTGATGTGCCTTCGCCATATAGAAAGATGTCACACACACCAGAAAGTATTGCTGTCTATAGATAGAACAGCCAAAAGCGCTTAGTAATCATATACTGTATCTCTCCCTCCAGGGATGTATTTCTCCATTCCTTCAATCATGAATATAAACTGCAATAATTTTCTCTCTCCAACAGTGTATCTCTCAATTCCATCAAAAGATAAAGACCAGTACTTACATCCAAAAGGAACCACCAACAACAAAAGAAATACTCATAGTGCAGTATTTTAATGGTGACTCAGAGTGCATAAGAATGTTAAAAACATAATTAAAGCTAAAATGCAAGTCTAAAAAATGCAAAAACATAAAAAATAAGTTTGTCACACTTACATCAGGGGCCGCCAATGTGACAAAGAATGGCGACACGATCTCTGGCAGATAGCCTAGCACCTAACACCGTTTCAGGCAACTGCGTGTCCTCAGGAGCTTGTGTCCACAAAGTGTGAACTCATGCGTGAGCTAGAATTTATCTTTAATTTGTTAATGTATTTAATTATTCTAATTCATTTTACACTCCCCTCTCCAAGACTGACAATGCTGCTGTCTACTGTGTCCCCTGTGCTCATTCATCCCAAGTGAGGGCACCTAGAAAGCGTGTTACTAGTCAGATCACCAGGTAAAAACAGAGTCAAAAGAAAATAAATGCAGCCACCACATCTAATTAATTTTTGGTTAATCACTGCATTAACATTGGGCAAATTTCAGCATTGTACCTACGACTCATAAATAATTTGAGGTCTACAAAAAAGAACAAATGTAAATGCAGATAGAGAAGCCCTTTAGATGCTTTACCAGTTCATTAGAGTTTGCAACAGTAGTCTATTCTGTGTGAGTACAAATGTAACTACAAACATCTTGCTCTCTCTGCAAAAAATAAATTGTTCATCCTCTATAAGGGAGAAATAGACAATCACAATAAGTCATGACTAGGAAATATGTCCTCCTGACTCAGTTGATCTAGACATGTTAATTAAGACAATAAGAAAATAACTTATATTATTATAAATGTGTTAGTTAAATCATAATTAATGGTCATGCATTTTTCTATAATAAAATAGGTATATTACTGGCATACAAAATTACATCAGGCTGTCAATGCCAATAACGGAATTTAATGACCTAGTGCACAAAGCATCATATATTTACCAGTCTAAGAATTTATTTGGGTGTGGTCTACTATATTGTTGGTAAAATGAATAACCCCTTTTTGCACAATGGGGGTTATTTACTAAAGGCAAATCCAATTTGCACTACAAGTGCAAAGTGCAAAGTGCACTTGAAATTGCACTGAAAGTGCACTTGGAAGTGCAGTCGCTGTAAATCCGAGGGGGACATGGAAAATAAAAAACAGCAGAGCTTCCCCTCATTTCAGATCTACCCCTCAGATTTACAACGACTTGTAGTGTGCATTTGTAGTGCAAAGTGGACTTGCCTTTTGTAAATAACCCCCATGTGTCGTATTTTGCATGATCCCACCTTGTTCTGAATGCAGGCTTTCCCAAACTGACTGCCAGATTCCACATTCATAGGAACTAAATGTCTTCTCATTGTGGCTTGCTGAGTTTAATCAGCTCCAAAATTGTTATCTTTACTTGTTCTGACATCTATTGACTAGGATCATGCTACTCGATGAAGAGGAGCAGAGAGACAGTCATCAAGCAAGACCAAGAAAAGAGGCAGTTGATAACAAATAAGGACTGCAGCTCTGGGTCCAGGTTGGTCACTCATGGGTGTCATTTAAAGCCATGTACATATGATTGGTTTGTCTGATGAAAACAGACAGATTGACTCTTTTCATCGGACAAACCGATCACGTGTCAGCCTTTTTTTCCATCGGTGTTTAAAAGGAACTTTTCCTATGGATAAAAAAAAACGATAGAAAAATCTGATCGTCTGTGTGGAACTCCATTGGAGAAAAATCCACGCATGCTCAGAATCAAGTCGACGCATTCTCAGAAGCATTGAACTTCATTTTTCCGACTCGTCGTAGTGTTTTACGTCACCACGTTTTGGCACAGTCTGAATTTAGCCTGATAGTGTGTATGCAAGACTGATGAAAGTCAGCTTCATCGGATATCCGTTGAAAAAATCCATCGGATTAAATTCCATCAAATATCCGATCGTGCGTACAGGGCTTTAGGCTAGTGGCACTATCTGGCACTGTCAAAGACTGGAGAGTGGAAATAATGCCACTGTCTTGCATTGGTGAGAATTTAGAAGGAAGAATGGCTAATGGATGTGGGTTGATGAGCAAGAAAAAGGTCTATTGCCCACAAGAGGTTCGGCCCTGATTTTGGCTAAATTAGCTATTGTGCTAAAAGTGAGACATATGTGTTTTTGTCTCCCCAGAACTTCTGTTGGGATTTCAACCACTTGTAATCTATGCCTGTCTCTTTGTATTTGATCTACAGGCCAGGATTACATTACCATTACCAACAGTGGAATAGTCTGAAAGACTGACACCAGAACATCAGTTTTACTTCTTATTTCTGTAAATGTTTTACGAGAACTGGAAGCAAAATCAAATTTCTTGCCATGTTGTATCTGTGATGCCACGGCAGCCAAACAAATCCCAGAAAGTTAAACTTCAAAGTTTGCTTCAAAATTTACTAAGAGAAATTATGGCTGCATGGCCTGACACGGCATAATCTGCTTGAATAATGAATTCCATGTTGCTGTACAGTATTAGAAGGTCATCTAAATTAATCAAATAATTGATTTGTTTTATGCGTAAGTGAAATATCACAGAGTTCATTACCATTGTTAATATGTAATGTGAGTGTTTCATAGGCCAAACATAATAATATTCCTACGGTACAAAAACAGGAATAAAAATCTCAGAACAAAAGTGGAGTTGTTGATAATAGTAATAGTCAAGTTTTATCCTTTATTCAATAGAAACATGGATTCTGATTGGATGCTATGCTATGGACTTTGCTATGGGCTATGCTTTGCAATGGACAAAAACTCTTGTTTTATTTTATTTTTATAATTCATACTGTCTTTCCATACGAACTAGAACAGATGCGTGTGATTCTGTGCTATGGAGATCAAATAAAATTCAGTTTTACTTTATAATAAAAAGCCAAACCACGCTGGCTCCCTTCAAGTAGAAGCTTGTGGCTAACAAGTGATCCAGTTAACCAATTTTGCACTTTTTATCATCCATGGCATTCCCTCTCTCATCTTTTCCACTCTCTGTAGCGCCAAATCAGTGAAGGTGAACTGCATGGGCAGTTGGGCATTCCCTTATATAAAAACCATTAGAAGCACACTCCCAATGTCCCAGGAGTGAGCATGCATCCATGTTCTATACCTGTGCTTCTGCGCCCAAAACTTGCACATGAGTAGTGTGCTCTCCCTCATCATCTGCTGCTGTAGGGTGAGAAAGAGTACATTGTGCATATGCAGGTCAGAGACATGGGAGCTCATTGGCTGCTGGGATGCTAAGAGTGATATCCTAACAGTTGGAGTGTCCTGTAATTTGGGCAGGACAGGCTAATCACCTCTATGGGAGCTTTTGTCAGGCTTTGGGATGTCCCAGCAGAATACATTTTGACCTAAATTTATGAAGTAATGTTATTTTTTACATTTTTTTCTCATTTTTATTGAGAAATATATATGCAACATACAGTGAACAGAAAACAAAAATCAACAGATAGAACCATCATAATAATTGGATTTTACAAATCTGTGCATAAAAATAAAAAATAAATAGAAAGACAGCATGAAATCTTAAAGTGACATTGTGGCATGTAACATAAGAGATTATGTCATATCTAATTGAAACAAAATGCCATAGGTAATGAGAAGGACCCAGACCTCCGACGCCCCCTAAGGGGAACAAGCTGCGCCTGGAGATCTGGGCCTCACCACCCACACCAACAGCAGAACCGTACATGCCTGCAGTCCGCTCAAAGCTTTGTGGTAGTGTAAGGTCATATCCATCTGTGATGAGCCTAACAAATGGTCAAACATCATAGAGAGAGTGGAAAGTCGGGACAGTCAGTAGAAAGAGATATAATATAACCTGGGAGATAAAAGGGAAGAAGAAAAAAAAAAAGGGGGGAGTTAAATGGATGCAACTGAAGCATACAGTTCGCTGTTATTTAGAAAAGTTTGTGCCGTACCAATTCTCCCATTGATTCCAAATATGATTTCTCTCAGCCAATTTGCCTTGAGAGGCCTCAAACATAGTTTCATAAGTAATGTGTATATAAATCCTCACTACATCTGAAAAAGAGGGTGTCTCCAACCTCTTCCAACGTCTCATTAGTTCTAGTCTGGCCCCCAGTAGAACATGGGTTACCACAGTCCTGAAGGGAGAGGGAATGTCATCTATCCCCAGTGAGAGAATTGCCATGCCTGCATCGTAAGAGATTTGAGTGTGAGTTATGCGCCCTATCAGATCAAATATTTCTGCCCAATAGGACCTCAGTAAGGGGCAATGCCCTAGTATATGAATTAGGGACCCCCTATGTCCGCATTGTCTCCAACACAAAGGAGAGGTCGTCTTGTCAAACCCAGCCAGTCGAGTTGGGGTCATATACCACCAGAGTAGGATCTTTTGGGACAGTTCCCACAAGTTATCACACCTAGAGGCTTTGTAGACAGATGCAACTGCGTGCTTCCATTGATCTAGTGTGTACGAAGTACCCAGACCGGTTTCCCAAGTTCTCATTGAAGGGGATTTAAGAAAGTCAGTTTTTTTTTACCTAGAATATTATAAAACAAGGAAATACCTTTGATGGCAGTATTGGGGTTAGACAGGTAAAGGAACACCCGCCATGGGACCTCAGTACTCATCTCCGTGTGGGTTTTCAATAAATGTGATACATGTGTGTAATTGTAATGCTCCTTAGGGCTCATGTTATATTCAATTTGAAGGGACCGAAAGGATTTAACGGCTGGGCCTATACCTATGTCTGCCACAGTGGTTATGCCTAGTGACTCCCATCGTTCGACGCGTAGGTCTTGTGTGAACAAGTGCAGGCTTGTGATAGGGTGGTGAATGGTCCTGGTAGCAACGTCCCCTAAGGGTTCGCTTCCCAGCTTTTTCCACGCTTGAATAGAGGCGAGGATAGTAGGCTACATGCCCACCGGGAGGTGCTTCAGGAATTTGCTTGAGAGCAAGAGATCATAGCAGCTGGAGTCAGGGCATTGGGCGGATTCTAGTTCTATCCATCTAGTGGTTGACCCACCTGGGAACCAGTGTTTCAGCTGTGCCAATAAGGATGCTGTGTAATAGTCCTTAATAAGGACATGGCCCACTCCTCCCGCCCTTTTATGTTTCAGCAATTTTTGGAAAGTGCATCTAGCCTTCCTCCCCTGCCATAGGTATCTATTCACCTTAGATTGTGCTTTGCGAAAAAACCTATCGGGGACCGGTATAGGGAGACTCCTAAACAGGTAAATAAGTTGGGGTAGTGCTACCATTTTCATGGCAGCCAGTCTTCCAGACCAGGTCGACTCCCTCCACGACAAGTCCCGCAAGGTCTTACTAAGGTCAGTGAGAAAAACGTCATAGTTGGCCGTCACCAGGTCAGCGGCACGGGCAGTCAGCTTGACACCTAGGTATTATATTCCCTCTGTGCTCCAGGCATAAGGGTAAAGCTTTTAAAGTCGTATACATGTAGAGTCATCAAGACCAAGGCCTAGAATGAATGACTTGCTATTGTTAACCTTATAATATGAGACCTCGTTGAAAAATCGCAGTGCATCATGTGTTGCCGCCAGGGAAGGACCCATCTCTGTCATAATTAATATAATATCATACGCAAAAAGACTTATAGAGTGCGTGTGATTCCCTACTTGGAAGCCTGCAATACTCGGGTGGGTTCTAACATAAGAGGCAAAGGGTTCCATTAATAAATTAAATATTAAGGGGGACAGGGGACAGCCCTGCCTAGTGCCATTAGTGATGGCAAAGGGGCTAGAGAGAACTCCAGACATGAAGACTCTAGCTAAAGATTTAGAATATAGGGCCAATATTGCCGACAGGATGACATCTGAGAAACCAAAGACCTCCAGCACCTTTGACAGATATTGCCAGTGGATTCAGTCAAAGGGCTTCTCCGTGTCCAATGAAAGAAGCAGAGAAGGCCTCTTCTGCACTTGAGCCAAATGAATGATGTTAACCATACGACGAGTAGCATCTGAGGTTTGTCTATGTTTTGTAAAACCGGTTTGATCCGGATGAATAAGGTCTGGCAATATATCCACCATGCGTGAGGCTATCAGCTTGGCATATATTTTTAAATCGGTATTCAATAAAGAAATTAGGTGGAAATTAGAAGGGGAGGTAGGTTCCTTCCCTGGCTTGGGCAAGGCGACAATCACAGCTTCCAACATTTCTGGCGGAAAGGAGGCAGAGGCAGCAGCAGATTGCATGTAGCAAAAAAGGGGAAACAATATGTTTATATGTTGAATAATGTTCTCCACTGAAGCCGTCAGGGCCCGGTGACTTGTTCGCGGGGAGCGAACTAATCACCGCTAAGACCTCTGCTATAGTAAATGGCGAGTTTAGCGATTGGAATTGGGCTGGGGTCAATTTGGGTAAGTATAACGCCCCCAAGAATCGGTCAATGCTATCAGGCGTAGGTTGTACTACAGAGGGGTCATCCCTCAGGTTATATAGGGACTCATAATAACTGCTAAATGCGCCAGCGATTTTTTGGGGGTGATATTCTTTTTGATTAGTTTTAGGATGAGTCACGAAGGGAATTTTGAGTTTGTATCTATAACCCGAAGGGTTTGTGCCAGCAATTTACCCACCTTGTTCCCAGAGGTGTAGTAATGCATTTTGAGCCTTTTAGACGCCTTTTCAAAGTCGTCAGGGAGGAGTAGGCGTAAGTCATATCTGAGTTTGGTCAATTGAGTGGAGCTAGATTGGGACGTCGCCTGTTTGCTCAGGGATTCCAAAGCAGAAATTTGGTCTAACAGAGTAGTCACCCGCTGCTGCCTCTGCCGTTTGATTTGCGCCCCTCCCTGTATACATATACCCCTTAAGTACACCTTGTGGGCATTCCAAAAGATGAAGGGACTCTGTACTGAGTCCTTGTTTTCACAAAAAAAATTATTCAAATGCGTTTCAAGTTTGTCCCTCACTTCTTTTACTTGGAGCAAGTAAGTATTGAGTCTCCACATGTGGCTGCGGTGAGTAGGCGTTGAGTCTGCTATACAGAGGACTATGGATGCGTGGTCAGACCACGTTATGTTATTAATGATTGCCAATCTCGTTTTGAGCAAGGTTTGTTGGTCCACTAGGAAAAGATCAATCCGGGTATACACACGGTGGGGCGAGGAGAAAAAGAAAAAGTCCCTTTCGTCCGCATGGAGGCAATGCCAAGCATCAAAAACATTCCATTTGTGGATAGACGGGAGAAAAGCTTGGCGGTGACGGCCAGGCGGAGGCGTAGAATCAGTTGTTGGGTCAGGGGTCATATTGAAATCGCCACACAGCACCAGTGAGCCTTGGCGGTGACTAGAGACTGTAGCCATTAACTTGTTAAAGAAGCGCACTTGGTGTTTATTTGGTGAGTATGCATTAACGATAGTATAAGTGACAGAGTCCAGATCACAAACAATAATGAGTTATCTGCCCAGGTATCTGCCCAGCTGATGAATAATCTTAGTGTGTAGGGTAAATGCCACCGAGTCACAGATTGCAATTAAAACACCTTTGGTCTTAGAGGTAGCATTGGCCACAAACACGTGCGGATAACTTTTGTGAGAACATCTTGGTGGTGCTTTAGCGTCTCCTGGGCACATAGAACATCACTTCTGTGCATCAGGGCCTCCCTCCATAAGGATTTCCTCTTAACGGGGTGGTTAAGCCCCTTGGCATTTATGGACAATAAAAAGATTATGTGCACGAGGGAGGTCCCCGTCCCCTGCAATGCGTTATTCGATAGGCTTAGCACTGCCACAGAGTCAGTAATCCTGAAGCAGAGCTGCGGGGCAGCAACGATGGGCAAGTACTCAGATTTAGTAGGTTGGACCTTGGCATTTTGGCGATGAACTTCCACAGACGTCAGCCCGTCCAGTTGAGAAGAGGGGGAAGTTGGGGGTTGGCACAGACAATCACAGGTCAGCAGCATCCAACGAAGGTGTAACAAAAAAAGAACAAAACTAGAATCTCGTATCAATCCACAATATGAGAGAAAGAAAAAGAAAAACAGTAAATGCATAAAAACAGTCAAAACAGATCTAAAAGAACCGGTCTGAAGGGCACGGGCCCTTTGGTGACAGCAAATAGCTGCAACTTGCAGGGGGGGTAAAAGTCAACCATGAAAGAACAGCTCCAAACTCAGGGACCTGAGTCTATGGGGAAAGAAGAAGAAAATCAATCATCCTCACTATCTCACACATGTGTTTTAGCATTCTTGGTGGTAACCGATTTCCAGCCCTGTTCTACACGTTGTGGGGTGCTAGCCAGCACTTGATCATCAGTCGTGTCGGGCAAGATTCCCCACTCCTTAAGAAGGTCAAGGCCTTTCTCCAAAATTATCCTTATGGATAATTTTGTGGGGTAGCCTCAACGATATATTATCTTGTGGTTACGCAGTATTTTAGTAACTGAACTCAAATTTTTCCTTTTCTGCAGAGTATACTGGGACAGGTCCGCGAAGAATTGCAGGTTGTGATACTGTTCAGGGACCTGTTCCCTTCTCCTCATAGCAATCATCAATTTCTCCTTGACATGAAAGAAATGTAATCTGGGAACCTGGTCAGATAAGTAAGGGGGTTTTGGTAATCGGTGGATCCGGTCGATCGTGACGTCTAGTGCAGTGAGATCAGGAACAATGTTTTTAAACATGGCAGAAGCATAGTTGACCAGGTCAGACTGCAGCACAGATTCGGGGATCCCCCTTATTTTCATATTGTTCCTTCTGGATCTATCTTCCATGTCTGCCAGCTTTGCCTTGATCCAGTCTGTGTCAGCTTCCCTGTCCTCATTAGCGTCAACTAAATCATTGATGGTAGTGGCGTATTCCTCCATCTTAGTCTCTATGTGGTTTACTCTGCTCCCCACCTCCTGAATGTCCCCAGTCAAATGATGCATACATGCTGCCATGTCCGATTGTAAGGTGCTCCTAAGAGAGATGAGCATATCTTTCAGTACCGTGTCAAGCACGGGTTGATTTGATGTGGGTTATGACACTATAGAATCCGGCAGATCCCTCGTGTCATCCCAGTCTGAGGCCTGGCTAGCCGCCGGGCTCGCGGCCGGGTTCAATCTGCGCTCATCCAGTCTAGGCCTGGACTTTGTGGGGCTGCAGGAGGATGGGGTATGAGTCGGAGAGGAGGCTACAGTAGGAGATGGCTTGTGGAGGGTTCGATTACCTTTTCCAGACGCCTTAATCACGGGCTGTGCGTGCGGAGGTGTGTAGGCCGCTGCGCCATCTTGCCCTGTAGTCCCCCCAGCCGGAGAGAAGAAATCCGTGAGGCGCTGGGGTTTACGATCCATCTGCTATTTCCCCTTCATGGTGGTGGGATGGTAGTTGAGGATACCCGGTATAAGGCGATCGGGGACGGTGAGGATGTCCTGCTGTGTGCCGCTGGTGTCCCTGGTTCACAGGGCCTCCGGAGCTATGCGTCCATTCACGCTGCGCGCCAGGCCACGCCCCCCATTTTTTACATTTTTTTTATTGGATTTGTGAATAGCAGAAGATAAAAAAATTTTTTTTTTTTCAAAATTTACGTTTTTTTTGTTTATAGCGCAAAAAAATAAAAACCGCAGGGGTGATCAAATACCACCACCAAAAAAATAAAAAATAAATCTAAAAAAAACTATTGTGAAAAAAGGACTTTTGTGGCACACAAGCATGCAATTGTCAGGTAAAGTAACACATTGCTGTTTCGCAAAATAAATCCTGGTCAGGAAGGGGATAAAAGGCTGCCAATAGACAGTTAGATGTGCAGGGCAACTGATCCGCTGAGCCTTGTACATCACTTCATAGCCTTGGAAAGTTTGACTCTGTAGACCTTACAAGTTTAAAACGCAGTCAAGAGTGAAGTAGCAGGGGCAGATATTGCAAATGCCACTTTTTAAGAGGTAACTTGTCCGTTTAATTTTTTCACAGAGAGCTGTCTGCCAGAGAACTTTTGCAAAAAACAATAAACAAACAAAAAAAAAGATATAACCGTTATTATCACTACACAAGCCATTTCAATGTTAATAATGATACTTTTCCATTTCAATCTATACTGCTGATTTTTTTAAAGACATTCAGATGTTGATCCCTCTCCTATATATCATAACTGAAAAAGGTACAATATTCTGTCAGTTACAACTGCTATTTAAATAAAAGGCCTTGCAAATTATTGCTAAAAACAAATAGAAAGTAGTAAAAAAAAAGCATGGTGATATGTACTGCATCATAAGGTGTACATACACTCATAGCTAAAGCCTTTCCTACAGTAACTATCCCATAGAAAGTCCCCACACTGTCACAGGAGCTAAGATATTTGACATTTACATAACTTTTGCTGAGTAAAACACTGTTCTATGTTAAATAGAGTTTTTACAGTTGAGATATCAAAATAGATATCAAAATGACATTTAGTGATTATTTTTATGAATAGAAAGTTACCCATGAGTATGTATGTCTTGTAATCTCTGCTACTGGAAATATTACATCTTTACAAATAAATGGTCTTAACTGTTTTATATAAACTAGCTTGCCAATTGTTTTATTGGCCCTTTAATTGGAATGTACATTTTTCATGTATTTTCTTTATTTATTGTCTTTAGAAATTTTTTTATTTCTTTTTTTTAGTCAGGTAAATTTAAACCATTACTTATAATTTTTTTTTATTATGTTTCTGTTTGCAGCCAAAAAATGACATGATGAGTCAGTTATTCCAGGATTTCTGGGTTAGACCCCTTTCGCTAGCGCTAAAGCACTGCGCTTTAAACCCCAAATAAGTGGTTAAAAACCTCCCATGTTGTGGCACTTCTGAAACGCTGACCATTCATCCCAATGGGCAGGGTATTTTGGGAGCGCTAAATACAGCACTCTTAAAATGCCCCAAAGATGCTGCAAGCGCATCACCCCAGTGTAAAAAGTCACACTTGAATGGGAGGCATTTTCAGGTGTGTACCAGAGGCTATTTCCAGCACTAAAACACGCTTGAAAATCGCCCCAGTGTGAAAGGGGTTTTACAGCTGTGATGTGAACAGAGCTAAGCAAAAAGAGCTCAGAATGTACACACAGCTGAATGACTCAGATGAATGACACACACCCTCCTCTCCTTTGGAAAGGGCACAATGTAGACTTTCAGAATATATTATTAGTCAAAAAGTGCAGCGCAACACCTAACCAGTCAGCCAAGCATAAAACATAGAAGCACTGGCCTTTTTTACTTTTTTGGAAAAAAAAGTTTATAGGAGTTCGTAAAATAGAAGAAATATGTTAGAACTTTAAATTTTGACCCAGCATCATTATTGCCATAAGTTCATATCCAACACTTAAAGTGGTTGTAAATGATCACCTTGTAAAACAACCCATTCAGTTTAAAAAAGAAATGAAAGGCAAAACATTATAGATAAAATATATATATATATATATATATATATATATATATATATATATATATATAAAAATACCTTTTTATATTTTTTTATAAGTGATCACATTCCCTCCCTTCTCAGCTGCATAAGAGCTGGGGGAGGACACACTGCAGCACACTGAGCTTCCCAATAAAAGGCTGTGCAGGCAGTCTAATCATTGGAGTAGAGCACACTGAGTTCCCAGAGCAGGAGGTCAGTTTTTAATATAAACGCAGAGGGACTGGCAGGAACACCAGGGATATCAAACAAAGGAAGAAATACAAACATAACAGGATACTTTCTATTACATGGTACAGCAGACACATATCAGGAATATGAAGTGTTCTGGTAACAAATGCTTTAATCACTCACACTTTACTAATGTATTTAAAGATATAGTATACTTACTGTAGTTCATGGATACATGAGTGTTCTGTTATACTTCTATACTTTCCTTATTATGATTATTGGCCACATCAGGTGTACTGCAGATGCGTTGCTAGCTCTATATTGAGAATACACTTAGCGGCACATGCCCTGAGAAAATGTGCTTGCAGACTTGTATGCTTATGTTACACGTGTTTGATGAGCAAAACCCTATATAGACCAAGCATTTTCTGTATGTATTGATATCTAAATATACTTTTTATACTCTAAAAGTGTAATGAATGAGTGATCTATACACATAGCACCTAAATCTAAAATTATAAAAGACTATGCATATTGATAGGCATAAATGAAGTGCAATTAAGTAATCCAATATCTTTCCAGTGAAACTGCTGGGAAGTCTCCAGTAAATTATACAGATTTCTATTTTATTTTATTAATTTATTGTTAAAATTATCATTTAGCAGTATATTACAGGGAACCATATTAGATATTTCCATTGACTGTACTACTCATTAATTCTTCTCACACCACTTTTCTTGTGACATTTGAACTTTTTTTCATTATATAAAGCCGATCTTAAAATGACATTTCAGAGGAACAATCAGGGATACTAACATTTTATATTAAAAATTCAATCTATGAAAAAGTTAAATGCATTCAGGTTTAAACGATGATTTTAGTTAATGTTTTCCATATGGCATGATTTAAATTTTACAGATTTTCTTCTTGTCTACCATGTGTTAGGTTAAAATTAAAATTTCTGCTCATTAAACACTGTCATATACAGGTCCTCTTTATCAAAGAATATAAAAGGTGCAACAACGTTTTCTTTTTTTCATTTGTAAGAATAAAAAAATTAAAATAACAAAACTACTTTGGATTCCTTAAACAGTTCAGCTCTCACACCTATGTATCTCTTATGGACCAGAGCAAGTTTTACATTTCTGCTTTGTGCCTATTGATTCGGCAATAACTTTGTCATAACTTAAAATTATACCTCTAAATTATTACTGTAATGCAGTCAGCTGGCGTTTTTTACATTTTGTTCTATCTGCTAAGTGTTTCAGCAAATATAAAACCCTAAAAAAAAAAAAAATATCTGATGTCAGCATATTGGAATGTTGGACCACATCTCCTACACACAAGCTCCTCTGTGTTATGACACGTTACTGAACACTGGTCTTATCAGTCCTGCTTTATGAGCAGTTCTTCTGATTAGGCAATGTTTAGGGGTGTGTGTTGGAGAGCAGGGCTGCTTCTTGAGCATGAGACTCTCCATGTACCAGCAACCCAAGTTTTTGTATACCTTGCTGCTGTCATGGATCATGAATAAGACGTACATAAACAGATAAATGAATAAGAAGGTTTTATTGAAAATAAAACAGCAAGGTCAAAGTCCAAACTGACGATCAAACAGCCAGAAGAGTAGTCCACCAGTGCCAGGGTCAATAGCCAGGGATGAGAGTCAGCCAAGCCGGAGTCTGTAGCTAGAGAAGTCGTGAAACGAAGCCGGGAATCAGGAACCAGAAGGAACGTCCGTGGAGCCTGGTCGGTGACCAAGAGTAGCAGCACGATCACAGAAGGGGTGTCAGACGAAAGGCTCAAGCGAGGAAATGCTGCAGCTGCCGTCTATATATATATGCTGAGCAGCTAGCTCCTCCCAGTGGGAAGGAGGAGCCGCAGGGTGTGGCAGGTTTCAAGAACCCCATGAAGCAAGATGGCTGCTGCACCTGTCAGTGATGAGAAGCCTGCAAAGAGGTAAGACCATGACAGCTGCAGGACTAGAAGATTAAAAAGGTAGGAAAAGAGCAACATTTATATTGCATATGTAGCCTGGTGTTATGCTTTGTGCACACGATCAGGCTTTTGCCCGGCCAAATCACATCGGAATTCCGACGGAATTCCATCGGAGTAAAATAGAACATGTTCTATATCTAGACTCTGACAGAATTCATCGGAATGGAAAAAAGAAATTCTGGACTGCCGCACTCTGATAGGCAAAATTTTGAAACAAAATGAACAAAGGATAAAATCCAAAGCTGTATAACATCCAAAAAATTCATGCAACACTGCAATCAATGGTAGAAAGTGGACATAGGGGACAAAAAAGCTAACATGTTTCACATCATGGATAGATGCTTAGTCACCGGTGAAAAAACTCCGATGGAGCTACACACGATCAGAATATCCAATGGAAAAAGTCAGTCAGACTTTTTCCATCGGAAATTCCGATCGTGTGTACAAAGCATTGGAGTATTATTATTATACAGGATTTATATAGCACCAACAATTTGCACAGCCCTTTACAAAATTAAGGGAGACAACATAATTCAACAAAAGAGGATTAGTAGGACCCTGCTTGTTCACTTCATAAAAAAGGGGGGGCGGCAAGTGATACAAAATGTAATAACTGTAAGGGATGAACTGATAGAGAAATTGAAAGTACAATTTTTAGGGAGCAGTGGGGTAGACTTCCTTGAATAGAAGAGTTTTTAGACATTTCCTAAACGTAGATAGAGTAGGATATAGCAGGTCAAATCGGGGTAAGAATTTTCAGAGGGTGGAAAAGGCGCTGAAGAAGAAAAAGGCGCTGTTTTCTAGAGAGTAGGAAGTCTTTGGAGGAGCGAAGAGGATAGTTTGGGTGATATTTTTAGACAAGGTTGATGATATAGATGGGTATAGAGTTGTGGATAGCTTTGTATGTTGATAATAGTATTTTAAATTATATTTATTGGCTAACCAAAGAAGGACTTGGCAGAGAGGTGTAGCAGACACTAAATGGACTGAATGGTTGATAAGGTAGATAACTCAGACAGCAGCATTAAAGGGGAGTTCCAGCCTTTTTTATGTTTATTAAAATTCAGCAGCTACAGCCTCCATTCAGACTGTGGACACGCCATGACAGCTTTTGGCTTCACGGCCAGGCACTCACTGCAAATGCGCAAGCCGTGCTGCACTCTAGGAATGGACCTGTCACATGTCCCAGGCGATTGTCTATAGGGAGGGGCCGCCTAAGGCAATATGACGAGTCGCCTAAGCAGTCCCTGGGCGGAAGGAGGAAGTGGGACAGGGAGTCCCACTCCTAACAAAGCCCCCACCCCCCAAAAAACTAATTTGGAGCTGTTACTGAGGCAAAAACATTTGGACAATGATTGGATGTGGGGTTGAAAAAAAAGGTCAGCGTCCAAGTTTACATCTAGCACCCTGGCATGAGGAGAGGGACTGATGATTGTGTGTGTTGATATTGATGGAAAAATATGTCTTCCATGTCATAGGAATACTGAATAAATCACATAGTGGGCCAATTGGTATAATAGGGGTGATCAATCCCTTCCACTGCAGGTCATCCCACCGCCCTAACTAAGAGGAACTAGGATCCCAATAAGGATCCTTAAAGCCCAATTAAATTTGAGTAACAGCCAAATCCCTCACGACAAGCTTTCTCACACAGACCTGGGTATGCAGAGAAGGGGTAGGGTGTATCTGACCAGGCCTATGTAAATTACTGAAAGAGGAGTTGATTTTTGGCTGTCTGTTGAACTGCGTAGTCATATTTAGATACCATGCTCGACTTTTGTAACAGGAACCTGAGGAAAGTAAAGTTAAGACTGTAAACATAGAGCTTGATTGTATAAAGGCTGCATATCTATTTCTGTAACTTCAATCAGACTTTAAGGTTTTAAAGAATTTTACTCTCCCACTCAACAATAACTAGGAAAGTTAATTATGTTTATTTGCTTCAAACTTTTTTTTAATTTTTTTTAGTTGCTTCCTGGTGTTGCCTTATGGGTTTATGTGAAATCTCCATTAATAGCTGTAAAATATTGTAATTATGTATATATTTAATTTAGCTTGCATCTATGAAAGGTGGGCAATATGGCATCACAGAAGTGCCTGGTAGAGCAGACATTGCGGAGACAAGACTTGTATATACAAAATTGTTCATTGTTTTACACCCACTCCTTACAAAGGATCCCATGCTGGGATATGCATTGAAGGGAGGCCACCCTGTAATCAACACCTAACTTCCTGGGAAAATTAACCACTTCAGCCCGGAAGGATTTACCCTCTTCCTGACCAGAGCACTTTTTGTGATTCGGCACTGCGTCGCTTTAACTGACAATTGCGCAGTCGTGCGATGTGGCTCCCAAACAAAATTGGTGTCCTTTTTTTCACACAAATAGAGCTTTCTTTTGGTGGTATTTGATAATCTCTGCGGTTTTTATTTTTTGCGCTATAAACAAAAATAGAGCGACTATTTTGAAAAAAATTCAATATTTTTTACATTTTGCTATAATAAATATCCCCAAAAAATATCTAAAAAAAACGTTTTTTTTTCCCCCAGTTTAGACTGATATGTATTCTATTTTTCGTATAAAAAAAACGCAATTAGCGTTTATTGATTGGTTTGCACAAAATTTATAGCGTTTACAAAAAAGGCATTTTTATTAATATTTTTTTTTTACTAGTAATGGCGGCGATCAGCGTTTTTTTTTCGGTACAGTGATATTATGGCGGACACATCGGACAATTTTGACACTTTTTTGGGACCATTGGCATTTTTATAGCGATCAATGCTATAAAAATGCATTGGATTACTATAAAAATGCCATTGGCAGTGAAGGGGTTAAAACTAGGGGGCAGGGAAGGGAAGGGGTTAAGTATGTTCCTGGTGTGTTCTAACTGTATGGGGGGGGGTTGACTCACTAGGGGAAATCACTGATCTCCTGTTCATACATTGTATGAACAGAAGATCAGCGTTTCCCCCGCTGACAGGAACGAAAGGTATGTGTTTACACACATACCTCCCTTTCCCCGCTCTGTAACGAACGAGCGCACGTGCCCGGCGGCGATCGCGCCCGCCGGGCACGCGCGCGCGCCCCTAGCGGCCAAAAAAGATAGGACGTAGAGCTACATGCTCCCGCGTAGCAGTGCCACCGTCCCACAGTAATATGAAGGCGGGCGGTCGGCATTTAGTTAAATGTAATCTCCAGCCCAGAATAGTCACCGGGATTTGCATGAAAGGGGGCTGACTTATGTAGTAAGCCTTCCAATCATGAGCCCAGCTAGGCCAACCAATGGGACATCAGGATAGAAAGATATACTCAGAGGAGAGATAGAAGGGAGCTCTCTTTATAAAAGGGGAAGCCTGAAGAATGGTTCTAAAGGGTAACGATGGGAAACACGCTTGTACTTAAATGTTTTAGCGGAATATGCTCTATAATCCTCCATGTGAATGTTTGTATGTCCTGCTTGTTTAAGACTATAGATAGTTTCTGTGTATTAGATTAGACTTTGTATAGACTCTAATAAATGTGTATTATGTTAAACACTTTTGGCCCAGATTCACATACAATTAGATTCGCGTAGAGTATCAGAAATACACTACGCCGCCGTATTTTACCTGGCTCTACGTGGAATCCCGGTAGATTTTGTCTAGTAAACTACGGCGGCGTAGTGTATTTCTCCCGGCGCAAGCCATCTACGCGAGTAGGGGGCGTGAAGCATTTAAAATAGGCGCGTTCCCGCGGCGATCGAACTGCGCATGCTCCATTCAGAAATTTCCCGCCGTGCATTACGCGAAATCACGTCGTTACGTCATTCGTTGTTTGAGTAGCGTCGTTTACGGACATTCCTATTCCCGAACGAGTTACGTAAAAAAAAAAAAAAAAAAATTAAATTTGACGCGGGAACGACGGCCATACTTAACATGGGCTACGCACCGTTAGACCAGCAAATAACAGTACGTAGCAAAAAAATGACGTAAGCGATTGCGAAGACCACTCGTATCTTCGTGGATCGCCGTAAAAAGTCATTTGCATATCCCAACGCTGAAAACTACGCGGACTCCTCCCAGCGGCCGCAAAAATATCGCAGCGTAGATCCGAAGGCTTACGAAGACGTAAGCCTCTCGGATCGAAGCCCGAAGCCGCCGTATCATGGTTTGAGGATTCAAAAGAACTCTCATTTAACCCACATCATATCTTTGAGATATTAAATCTTAAATATATGTTTTAAAGGTTAACACTGGTTTCTGGCTTTTTGGCCTGGGCCAAAATAATGTCATACATCCCAGGAGTATTCATCTGGAGGAGGTTTTTTTCCAGCTAAGCACATACCCCTGCCTGCATACCTGGGCAGATGGATTCCAAGAAGCAAATGCTACATGAATCATATTTCCTTACTCAAGATTGCCCCATGGCTAGAACTGCTAGGGGGATGTTTTTCTCAACAAAATAAAGTATGAAGACATGGATTGATGGGTACAGTTTGCCCTGCATATTAAAATGTAATTAAATAATATTTTTAGTTTGTGGTGTTCAAATACAGTTAGGTTACAATGGGGAAAATAATTATTTGATCCCCTGCTGATTTTGTAAGTTTGCCCACTTACAAAAAAAATGAAGGGTCTATAATTTTTTATCATAGGTGTTAAATGATAGAGACAGATTATCAACCAAAAATCCAGAAAAATTCATAAAACAAATGCTATAAATTAAGTTGCAGTTCAGTACAGAGGTAAGACATTTTTTTTTATAATTAAACTCTATTTAAAAAAATTATTTACATATAACATTTAACAAGCCTTGACATTTAAAAGGCAGCTCGATACTACCTTCCTATATGGTGGTTTCCGGTCCTCCCCCAACAAAAAAAAAGAAAGGGGGGAGAGAACATAGGAAAACGTTTGTGACTATAAAGAATGTATTAATATATATGTATTCCTAGTGCTCTATACTTGCGATATTTATTATGTTCCTCTCTGCCTTGTTATATTTATTTATCTGTGATTCAGGTTTACCTCCCTTATTGAGGAGTTTAAGATGTTTATATGTGTCTTATTATTTATAATTGTAGTATTCCCTTCTAAATTATATGTGTTTTTGGATCATAGCAGAGGATGAGAACAGATGATGGGAGAAGATATAGAGGAGCGTGGAGGACACTGCTGGTGTGACCTGCTGCCCCACCGAGACAGGTAAGTGCCGGGCGGGTGGGGGATGCACACTGGCAGCATTTTATGGGCACAGTAGCGGCAATTGATGGGCACACTGGCAGCAATTGATGGGCACAGTAGCAGCAATTTATGGGCCCACTGGCAGCAGTTAATGGGCACAGTAGGAGCAGTTGATGGGCACAGTAGCGGCAATTGATGGGCGCACTGGCAGCAATTGATGAGCACACTGGCAGCAATTGATGCAGACAGTATCGGCAATTGATGAGCACACTGGCAGCAATTGACGAGCACAGTAGCGGCAATAATTGATGGGCACACTGGCAGCAACTGATAAACACAGTAGCAGCAATTGATGGGCAAACTGGCAGAAAATTATGGGTACAGTAGCTGCGTTTGATGGCACAGTGGTGGCAATTTATTGGTAGAGTGGCTGCGTTTGATGGCACAGAGGCTGTGTCAGAGAAGTTTCAATGATGGACGCGCTGTTGACCGATCTGCAGCTCCCTGTGTCCCTTGTTCCCATTATCTGCTTGTACTTTGACCTCTTGACTACCTGACTTATTACTTGGATTTCCCTTAGTCATCCACCTGCACCTGACCTTGGCTTGCCTTGACCCTGAACCTGCTTGTTCCCCTGTACCTCGCTGCCTGACCCTTGCCAACCCTGCCTGTGACCTGACTAATCTGCTTACTCCTGCTCAGCATCACTCATCTGTGTACCTGTCTGCCTACCTGCTGCTTAGCAAGTCATCATCCCTTCTGCATCTGGATCCAGAGTCGCTTCACCTGCAAATACCCGCCAGGCTCTCTTACCACTCCGCACTCCTGTCTACACTACCAGGGGCCGTGAGTCGGACACGTACTGGAGACCTTCCTCTGCTCTATTGGGCTCGTCGATCAGGTACGTGCAAGTCTGACAGGGAGAGGAGACCAATGCTGTATTCCTTGTACAAAGGGACACAGATCGGTCACCTCCCCCAGTCAGTCCCCTCCCCTCACAGTTAGAACACTCACTAGGCTACACATTTAACCCCTTCCTCGCCCCCTAGTGTTAACCCCTTCCCTGCCAGTCACATTTATACAGTTATCAGTGCATATTTATAGCACTGTTCACTGTATAAATGTATGGTCCCAAAAATGTGTCAAAAGTGTCCGATGAGTCCGTCATAATGTCGCAGTCCCAATAAAAAAATCGCAGATCGCCGCCATTACTAGTAAAAAAAAAAATAACAAAAAAAAATCTTAATTATGTCCCCTATTTTGTAGGCGCTATATCTTTTGCGCAAACCAGTCACTATACGCTTATTGCGATTTTTTTTATAACCAAAAATATGTAGAAGAATACGTATCGGCCTAAACTGAGAAAAAATTACAAAAAAAATGGGATATTTATTATAGCAAAAAGTAAAAAATATTGTGTTTTTTTCAAAATTGACGCTCTGTTTTTGTTTATAGTACAAAAAATAAAAACCGCAGAGGCAATAAAATACCACCAAAAGAAAGCTCTATTTGTGGGGAAAAAAAAGGACATCAATTTTATTTTGGAGCCACGTTGCCCGACTGCGCATTTGTCAGTTAAAGCGACGCAGTGCCAGAAGCTGAAATTTCGCCTGGGCAGGACAGGGGTATATGTGCCAGTAAGCAAGTGTTAAGTAAGCATTGAACTGTGAGTGGTTAGGCAAAGCCAGTGGCTCTGTCGATACCAGAGATGAATCTGAATTAAAAGGAAAGTAGCAATCTGCTCTTGTAAATTCAACATACTGTACCTTTTAATGTAAGCAGACTGTCCATTTGGCACCATGGAAAGAGGCCATGTACATATGGGCAACAACAATTAAGAGTGTCAGAGGGAACCAAAACAGTATCTTTCTACAGGAGACATTTTTTAGGTTGTGTCCACCACCGGATTTGATTTCGTTACAAATGCATGTCAATTAATGAAGCCCAACACCCATTTTTATAATGCCAAAAAACACAGTAAGTGTAATGAATGTGTACTTATTTACAGAGGTCATCCATTCAATTTTAAACGTACGTTCATAAGAGAGCAGAGACCGCTCCACCTGTGCTCACAATAGCAATGTGCACAACATTCTCTCGGTCCCTCTAGTCATACCTTGAACATGACACATGTCATCCTTTTATAAATTGGCTCTCTTTGTGTTCCATTCTAGCCGAAAGCTCTTGAGACAAAACTGTAAAGGAGCTGCCGGACTCAGATGTGCAAAATTAGTGTGCATGAAATAGATAACAGCCTGAAAGAGGGAACTTTCACAGATTTGTCCACTTCCTGGGGTTTAGATAATATTGGCAGATGTTAGGTGTAAAGGAAACATCTGCATGCATAATAATGAGTGTTAGTAGAATTTAAAATGACAACTGTATCAAGCTCAGATGCTGTTCAGCTCTCCCATTTGTGCCGATTTGCATACAAATTAAATAAAAACAAATATTTGGTTTTCAGAATCACTTGACAAATAATCTGTGGGGGTTTGTCACAACAGGGTTGAATATACTGGCTGTTTGACAGATTATGTTTTGAAAATAATATTTAGTTAGCCATGCTGTTATCAAGCACGGCAAACAATTTCTTTTAGCTTTAAAAAAAATATATAGACAGCACCAAATTAGGATCCTAACGAAAACTGTAGACATTTCTCAGGACAAATGGGACGTCAAGCAAAGGCTTCGTAACTCTTTTAGAGTCACTTTTAATTTTTATTCATTTGCATTGATGATGGTGTTAGTCAGAGCTTTTTTTCTCAGAAAATAGGTGCAGGAACTCAACCACGACCCCGTTCAGATTTCAAAAACAGTAGAAGGGTCTTAAAGGGGCATTAACCCCCCTAGCGATATTCCCGAGTCTGACTCGGGGTTACATTTTTATGCTGCGATCGGTAAACTGGAGTCAGACTCGGGCTCGCCTCGCTGCTTTCACAGGCAAGGTTTACTTACCTTGTGCGTGGATCCAGCGATGCATCCACGCTGTGTGAGCGAGCGGGCGCTCGCTCGATTCACACAGTGTCCCTGTGTGCCGCCAAGCTCCGTTCCCTGCGACGTTACAATGCACAGGGGCGGAGAACTGCGCCATATTCAAAAAAGTAAACAAACACATTACATACAGTATACTGTAATCTTATAGATTACAGTACTGTTTGTAAAAAATACACCCCCTTGTCCCTAGTGGTCTGCCCAGTGTCCTGCATGTTCTTTTATATAATAAAAACGGTTATTTTTCCCTGCAAACTGTAGATTGTCCAAAGCAACCAAAAGTGTCCCTTTATGTCAAAAATGGTTTTAGGTCAGCTAGAAAACAGCGATAATAAATTATAATCACTTGCAGAATTGAACGATAGCGATTTGTGGGGGAATTCATCATAAAAAAAAAAAATAATAATGACAGCGACAATTCCGCAACTGAGCAAATTTCAGTGATTTTGAGTTGATTACATTATTTAATTTTTTTTTATTATAATTATATTATTATTTGTTATAATTATTTATTATATTATACATTATAAAAAAATATCATACCCGGGATGCCTACTAGACTCTTGGTTGGTCAGATTTAAGTGAGTTATTCATAAGAATTACAAGCCTACAGTATAAAACACCAAATTTCCTTGCAAATAATGGTACCGCTTTCAGCACCTAAAATCTGAAAGAATCATACCGCCAGGGAGGTTAAATACCAGGATTGCATTGCATACAGAGTGTAGAGTTCAGGGGGTTACACACAGAGGGCCAGATTCAGGTAGGGCGGCGTATCGTTAGGCGGGCGTAGCGTATCGAATATACGCTACGCCGCTGCAACTTAGAGAGGCAAGTGCTGTATTCACAAAGCACTTGCTCCCTAAGTTACGGCGGTGTAGCGTAGATGGGCCGGCGCAAGCCCGCCTAATTCAAAGTAGGTGGAAGGTGGGCGTGATACATGTTAATGAACCGTGACCCATGTAAATGAGTTGCCGAACGAACGGCGCATGCGCCGTCCGTGAACTATCCCAGTGCGCATGCTCAGAATCACGTCGAATAGAATGCCTAAGATACACATCGAACGTAACTTACGCACAGCCCCATTCACGTACCACTTACGTTAAAGGTGTAAACGACGTAAAATTCGATGGCTGTTCCGAAGTCCATACCTTAACATGGGCTGTGCCATCTTTTTGGTGGTTTATCTTTACCCTGGAAAAACGCCTTGCGTAAACGGCGTAGATTACTGTGTCGGGCGTACGTTTGTGAATCGGCGTATCTTGCTCATTTGCTTATTTTTAATGGGAACGTTGAATGCGTGCAGCGTAACTATGCGCCCACGATACGCCGGCGTAGGCAAGTTACATTGGACTACTGAAGCCATGTTTTTCGGCGTATCTTGCTTTGTGAATCGGCGCAAAGATGCGACGTAAAACTTTCCGTCAGTCTCCTTAACCACATAAGGACCGCCGCATGTACATATACGTCGGCAGAATGGCACGTACAGGCACATTGGCGTACCTGTATGGTACCTGCGGAGGTCCCCGTGGCTGTCTGAGCGATCCGGGATGAGGGGGCGGCTGTTCGTTTTTGGCCTAAATGTTTGACTAAAATTTAGTAAAGTAAAAAATATTGTTTTTTTTCAAAAATGTCCCTCTATTTTTGTATATAGCGCAAAAAATAAAACTTGCAGAGGTGATCAAATACCATCAAAAGAAAGCTCTATTTGTGGGAAGAAAAGGACGCAAATTTTGTTTGGGAGCCATGTTGCATGACCGCGCAATTGTCTGTTAAATCGACTCAGTGCCAAATTGTAAAAACGCCTCTGGGCATTTAGCAGCATATTGGTCCGGTCCTTAAGTGGTTAAAGTATTACTAAACCCACAACAGTAAAGTCTGTATATGTAGTAAAGCATGCTTGGTATACTCACTGTGGAAGGTGGTAATGATCTGCATTGTGTAAAAAAGCTGTTTAATCCTGTTTTCTCCGATACTCCCCTTCTTCCAGTCAGGAGTCAGGCTGCACATGCTCAGTTTGGTGTATATTGCTAGAGATTTTTTTTTTGTTCTTGGGTGAGTGCATGTGATCAGCACAGGGCCAATTAGCACTATCCAAAGGGTCAGGGGTCTTGAAGTTTTATAGGACAGTGCGAGCAGAATAAAAACTCCTACCAGCTTTACTACACAGGGATAGACGTCACAAGACTGCTATATACTGCTGACGAGTTAAGGTATTTAGCAGATTTTGGGAGACCAGATATAGTGAATGCAGGCTACTGGGTTTCGTAACACTTTAAAAAACTTGAGGATTCCAAAGCTAGCAAAAAAAGGTCTCTGTACCTTTGCAAATGGCCAGAAACTAGAGTCTATCAATTTACACGGGATGAGGAGATAACAATTAGAGGTTAGGTAAACCCAGAACATAACAGTAAGCCCCCTTTCACATTTGTACGACTTCAAAGTCGTGCGATTTTACCACGATTTCGCGGCCGCGATTTTACCACGATTTTGCCGTTATTCGCGGACGCGATTTCAATGAATGCCTGTGTAAGTGGCATCAAAATCGGACCAAAGTAGTGCAGGAACTACTTTGAAGTCGGCACTACTTAAAATCATGCCAGTATGAATGGTGTTCATTGAAAATAATAGAGAATGATTTGTCATACGATTTTGCAGTCCAAAATCGTGGGACAAGTCGTATAAGTGTGAAAGGAGGCTAAACCATAGAAGGAACCTCATAGTATTATTTAATACCGTAGTCATTATGAAGAAAACTAATGATTGTAGAATACGTTTTCTGACACCCAATGCTGGAAATTGCTCCAGCAAGCACATAGGCAGCAATTGAAAAAATGAGAGATGTTCTAACCTTTACAAGCCCTACTAAAAAAAAAGTGTTCATAATACAGACAAATCCATGTAATTAATTAAACAGAAGGGTGAAATATGAATTGGTTAACGAGAGCAAAATGTGTAATGGTGACTAGTATCTATGTAAGTAAACAATGTACAGTATCCTAATTGTAGGTAGTTCCAAACTATGGGATATGCTGTATATACTGTATATAAAAATATATAATAATACGCAAACAGCAGGCTCACCTACAGACATAACAATATGTTATGTGTTGACCAGGCTGGTAATTTCCAAGCCACCGACCCCACCAAACAGTCTGGAAAAGGCATAAAAGTGTGGAAGTTCAGAAATAGCATTGTATAATCCACATCATCCTTGCAGTCCTCCTGCATATAACACACTTGGGAAGTGCCAAAACTGTAACTACAAAACAAAAAAGAACAAGCAAAGTACACTAGATAGTGTGAGCAAAAACATTCATTAACCACTTCAGCCCCGGACCATTTGGGTGGTCATAGACCAGGCCACTTTTTGCGATTCGGCACTGTGTCGCTTTAACTGACAGTTCCGTGGTCGTGCGGTGTGGCTCCCAAACAAAATGTACATCCTTTTCCCCCCACAAATAGAGATTTCTTTTGGTGGTATTTGATCACCTCTGCAGTTTTTATTTTTTTGTGCTATAAACAAAAACAGAGTGACAATTTTGAAAAAAAATCAATATTTTTTACTTTTTGCTATAATAAATATCCCTAAAAAACATATATAAATATATAAAAAAACATTTGTAGGCCGATACGTTCTCTTCTACATATTTTTGGTAAAGAAATGCAATAAGCGTTTATTGATTGGTTTGCGCAAAAGTTATAGGGCCAGATTCAGGAAAGAAATAAGACGGCTTATCTCCAAATAAGCCGTCTTATTTCTGTGTCTGAGCCCTCCTATCTATGCGACTTATTCATAGAATCAGTTACGCATAGATTCCCATTAGATCCAACTGGCATAAGTCTCTTACGCCGTTGTATCTTATTTTAATATTTTAGGCTGGACGCTAGGTGCCGTTCCCATCTAAAATATGCAAATGAGCCTGTACGCCGATTTCCGAACGTGCGTCCGGCCGGCGTATCTGGTTACATTGTATACGTAAGACTTACGCACGGCCTAAGGTTATCCCTGCTATAGCTGGCGCAGCCAATGTTAAGTATGGACGTCGGAACCAACGTAATTTACGTTGTTTGCGTAGGTCCATTTACAATTGAGCTGGGCGTCAGTTACGCTGACGTCGCTTTTATTGACAAGTAGCGACGTGATTTGGAGCATGAGCATTGGGAATCAATCACGGCCGGCACATGCGCAGTTCGTTCGGCGCGGGGCAGCGCTTCATTTAAATGATACATGCCCCCTACCCGCCGAATTTAAATTCCGCCGGGTGATTTACGCTACGCCGCCTTAACTTTACAGGCAAGTGCTTTGTGAATAAAGCACTTGCCTGAAAAAGTTGCGGCGGCCTAACGTAAATGAGATTAAATGAGGTTAAGCCAAATTAAAGATAGGCTATCCTACCTGAATCTAGCCCATAGTGTTTAAAAAATAGGGGATAGTTTTATGGGATTTTAATAATTATTTTTTTTACTGGTAATGGTGGCAATCAGTGTTTTTTTTGTGACTGCGACATTATGGCGGACACATCAGACACTTTTGACACATTTTTGGGACCATTGTCATTTTTCACAGCGATCAGTGCTATAAAAATGCACTGGTTACTGTGAAAATGACACTGGCAGTGAAGGGGTTAACCACTAGGTGGCGCTGTAGAGGTTAAGTGTTCCCTGCCTTGTGTTTCTAACTGTAGGGGGGGTGGGCATGACACTGATCTCGGCTCCGAGTATACATTCTCACTTAGCAGAGCAAGGAGATGCTTGTTTACACAAGCATCTCCCCGCTCTAAACCTCCATGAGACGATCGCGGGACCCGCGAGCGGCCACATGGCAGGCATTTAAAGGGCCATGTATGGGTACGTGATAATGCCTGTGCCATTCTGCCGACGTATATATATACAGTGGGGCAAGAAAGAAGTAAGGTCCTTAAGTGGACCATCCTCACTCCTTCTATAGAAGCAGGCATCAAGAGAAGCAAAAAAAATAGAGTGAAGCAAAGAAAGAAGTAAGGATCAATAACAAAGCAATGTAAGTCTACATCTCCCATCTATTAAACAACCAGAATATATCCATATGGACACTGTACACAGACCATCCTCACTCCTTCTATAGCCACATCAAAGCAGGCATCAAGAGAAGCAACCTATACCATGGTGTGCTAAATCCAAAAAAAAGCAACTGGTAACACTGCAAAAATATAAATCAAAGTTAGAATAGCTCAACATTGAAAGTGGTTGTAAAGGCAGCAAGAGTGAGCCTCACAGCCCCCCTAATACTTAAGGACACCATCACTAAGCTGCTTCCTGTCAGGTCAACAGGAGGGCGGGGCCAGGAGCACAGGTTAGAGATGCCGCCAGAGAAGATAGATAAGTATCAAGTTTGTTATTTTTATCCTTAACCACTTAAGACCCGGACCAATACGCTGGTAAATGACCCAAGGTGTTTTTGCGATTCGGCACTGCGTCGCTTTAACAGACAATTGCGCGGTCGTGCGACGTGGCTCCCAAACAAAATTTGCGTCCTTTTCTTCCCACAAATAGAGCTTTCTTTTGGTGGTATTTGATCACCTCTGCGATTTTTATTTTTTTTGCGCTATATACAAAAATAGAGCGACATTTTTGAAAAAAAAACACTATTTTTTACTTTTTGTTAAAAAAAAAATCAAATAAACTAAATTTTAGTCAAACATTTAGGCCAAAATTTATTTAAAATTTATTTAGCCACATGTCTTTAGTAAAAAAAAAAAATCCCCTCGTCTGTAGGGGCAAACGGACGCGCAATCCGGCGGAAAAATTTCAAAAAAAAAATAGCTACCTAGCGGGAACAGCGACACTACTTCCTGGTGCGGTGATACAGCGATCAGAAAAATCAAAACACCCCGGCGATCGCTTAAACGGTCCGGGGACCGTGACGCTGGCAATAGGGAGTGAAAGGGTTAACTAGGGCGGTGATCAGGGGGTTAAAACTTTATTAGGGGGGGTGGGGGGGCTATCCTGAACCTAACACTAACTGTTTTTTACAGTGCCTGTCACACTGACACTAAATGCAGTGATTAAATCACTGCATTCAGTAACACTGTGACAGGGGGGTGGGGGGGGGGCGATCACAAGGGGTTAATGTGCCTATGTGAGTGTGTGTCAGTGGTGTGTTGGTGCACACTTACTTGTGATGTCTTCTCTCATCAGCAGCGGTGGGAAACACCGCTGCGATGAGAGGTGACATCATTTCCTCCTTCCTGTGTAAACACAGGAGGAGGAAGTTACACGAAGGGGGAGCGCTCCCATTGGCTGGGAGCGATCGCGGGGGGGGCGGGTAAACGCCGACATCCGCCCGCTCGTCCCGGATCGCTCCCGGAGCCAGGGGGACCCCCGCATGGTCCCGATGGGACCCCCGAACCGCACGTAAATTTACGCCCTTGTGCCTGTACGAGCCATTCTGTGGCCGTATATGTGCGTGCGGGGGTCCTTAAGTGGTTAAGGAGGAAAGGTCTGCCTCCAGATGAAACGGCTCCCAACTTTCTGAGATGGGAATGAGGGACACCTATTAGCAACAGTATGTAGGCATAGGACATACCCCCTACTATGCCACCCTTAAAGGAGAATTGTCCTAAAAAGATGATTGGTTAAACCTATATGTGTTTATTTACCACTACTATTCCTTATATATTGGCCTTTTGAATTTACAAATGCAGCAATTTATAAATGGGATGAATGGCTTAGCACTGTAAAATACTTTTTGATAGCTTAGTAGGGCCTTTTATATACAACTACAGTGGCACCTCAGATTTAGAGTAACGCGGTTAACGAGCAGGATTCAAGCAAAAGCGGTGTGCAGTACTGCATTTGGCCTGAGGTGGGAGGGTGCGAGAGCCAAGCGGAGGCGAACAGCGTTGATCGCAGCCGATCTGCGCCATTTGAAGCAGTTCGGAAATGATCGGAAAGACTCGGAAATACGCCATTCCTGAGCCTTTCCAAGGTTTGCCGAGGTCAGCTGAGTTGGCCTTTTGTGTGTTCCCATGGTTCTCCGGTGCCCCCCCCACCTCTGGCCACATGCAGTATTGCATGCCATTGAAGTCAATGTGGAACTAATTATTTTTGTCTCCATTTACTTCAATGGGGAAACCCGCTTTGATATGGAAGTGCTTTGGATTACGGATTATGCTTGTAATCCGAGGTTCCACTGTATATAGATCAGACCAAAATGAGGGAACAAATGAGGAGGAAAGCGGAACATTGTTTCAGATCAAGAACAGTCCTTCAAAATCATGGTCAGTTGGGAGCTATGCTCTCACCTCCTATATCAGTTTGTAATGAGGACCTTTTACAGATACTTTTGAAATGTACAATAATAAAACTCCAAATGCATCTACAATACCTAAACTAATGATAGTTGAAATAATACAGAGCTGAATGGCACACAGTCACAGCCAAGCATGCTATCCTTCTATTTAGAACAATCTGCTAAATTATTGCTACCCATTCTACAAAATGACTGATGCAGGCGGTCTCATTTCTGTTTTATGGTTCTCTGTCATTTACTCAATAATACAACGTATGTAATCTTCTGCTATTATCCTGCGATTCAACTCTATTTCATAGGTACTGTTGTTATCTGAGCTCTGGTAAGCTGCTTCTTGGTGGTTACCTCACACTGGCTGCAGTGATAATTGTGAAATATTATTTATTATATAACTACTTACCTGATTTAACTACTTTAAGATCTTCTAACATACATTTACATATACATTTACATTGACAATTTAAAATAGTATATTGGGATGATATCTGCAGCTGCGGGGACTGAAGTTAGCAGTTCCATCTGCTTATCATAGATGTGATCAGGGACCGAATCTTCCCCATTCATCTTGATGGTATGAGAAACCGGAAGTCATGGGTATTTTGTCACGTCTGGTTTCCCCAGTATGTAAAGAAGTAATTTTGACATGTAAAAAGCATCTGAAAAAAGCGACCTGTAAAGGCTTTTAAAGTGTCACCTTGGAGATTTTTAAGTACCGTAGTTTGGCGCTATTACTGTACATGTGTAATACGTTAGGTATCTATTTACGCAGTGTAACATCTTTTATATTTCACCAAACAATTGGGTATTAAATTGTGTGCATTAAAACTCATTAACCACTTCTTTAATACAGGGCTTGAAAACCCACCTCCTTGCCGGGCCTATTCTGGCACTTCTCTCCTACATGTACAAATCATCATTCTTTTGCTAGAAAATTACTCAGAACCCCCAAACATTATATATGTTTTTTTAGCAGACACCCTAGGGAATAAAATGGCGGTCATTGCAACTTTTTATCTTGCACCGTATTTGCGCAATCATTTTTCAAACGGCTTTTTTTTGTAAAAAAAAAATGGTTTCATAAATTAAAAAATAACAAAACAGTAACGTTAGCCCAATTTTTGGGTAAAATATGAAAGATGATGTTACGCCGAGTAAATAGATACCTAACATGTCATGCTTTACAATTGCGTACACTCATGGAATGGCGCCAAACTTTGTTACTTAAAAATCTCCATAGGCAACACTTTAACATTTTTACAGGTTACCAGTTTAGAGTTACAGAGGAGGTCTAGTGCTAGAATTGTTGCACATGCTCTAACGCACGCGGCGACACCTCACATGTGTGGTTTGAACAATGTTTACATACGTGGGCGGGACTTACGTGTGCGTACACTTCTGAGCGCGAGCTACCGGGGACAGTAATTTTATTATTATTATTTATTTTTTATTTTACTTATTTATTTATTTTTTACACTTTTTTTACATTTTTTTTTTCAATCACTTTTATTCCTATTACAAAGAATGTAAACATCCCTTGTCATAGAAAATGTATGTGACAGGTCCTCTTTAAGGAGAGATGCAGGGTCAATAAGACCCCACATCTCTCCTCCAGGCTGGAAAGAATAAGATCGTGATTTTTTTTTTACAGATCTCATTCAAACTAGCCGCAATTGTGGTTTGTTTACTTACGGGGACCCAGGCGTGACATCATCACATCGTGCCAGGGCCTCCGACGGTCATAGAGATGACTGGTGACCATCTGGTCACCAGTCATCTCTATGGCAAACATCCGGCGGACTGCGATCATCTCTCCGGGCCCCCGATGGGACGGGTGAGCGCAGAGAAGCACCGGATGGTGGCGTGAGGGGGGGATGTCCCCTCCCGCCGCCTGTAAGAACAATCTAGCGCTAAAAAATTATATCTCAATGATGCCTCTGGGTGCAGGCATCATTGAGATATCCCCCCACAAAGTCCAGACCGTCATATGACGTCCACCTGGGATAACAGGTCCCCGTTTTGGACGTCATATGACGGTGGGCGGGTAACAAGTGGTTAAAGTGCATTTTGTACCCAAAAAAATGTGTTTAAATAAACCACTGCATTTTGACATTCAAAATTGCAAAACCCACATTTTATTCTCTAGGCCTCTGCTTAAAACATATATATGTAGCACCCTATAGTTAGGTAAGTGCTAGAGGGAGGATTTTCAGAAGGAGTGTAGGAAAATTTAGGCAGGCCTAGCTGGTGGCTAGGCTTGTTTGTTTTTATTCTGGGCTGGGAGTGGCTCAGAGTAGCAGTTGGTGACTCACAGGCAGCATCACTGGGACCTCCCTCTTCCTTCTAGAGTCTGCGAGAAAGATCTGGAAAGAGAGGAGGAGAGGTTAGGAGAGGTGGAGCTGTCTGGGGTATCTTGGGAGCCCTGACCAATCCCCGATCTGAATTGGCAGGGGGCAGACCTCATCAAATATCCTGGGTTAGCCCAGCTGGGGAGGAAATGTCCGATGGAAGTGCTGGAGTTAGAGAGTGTGGAGGCTTGGGGCCCTCAGGACCATTGGGGCCCTCAGGTGCAGTCTAGAAGGGTGACCTTGGGCTGGGCCCTTGGGTGCATCCAGGAGGAGAAAAGAGATCCTGGAAGAGAGGCACATGAGAGAGCAAGTAGAGTTCAGCGGGAGAAAACACTGCTAAGAGACTCCAGGGAGGACAACTGGTCGCACCAAGTGAAGTGCTGGTGAGTGAGGCACAGTTTGGAGGACTGGGGAGGCACGCTTGAGAGAACTGGGAGATTGTAGTTTGAGATGAGTGCAGAACCAGAAGAGTGGACTGTGGAAAGGGCAATTGAGAGAAGTCATTGAAGACAGGCTGACTGACGGCCTGAAGAGAGTTATCTGGGATTGGTAGTAGAATAGAGGACAGTTAGCACTGGACCTATTTCTACACCACAGGGGCACGAGGTCCCTGCCCGCAAAAATAAATCCACTAAGGCCTGGCTGAGTTTGTGTCAGGCCTAACCATTCGGTGCTAGCTAGTTAATCTGCAGCAAGTAAAGTGTTGGAGGAGTGATGGTGTGCAGCAAGTGAAGTGCTGGAGGAGTAATGTTATGCAGCAAGTGAAGTGCTGGATGAGAAAGAGAAAGAGGTCTTAGGCCTTGTACACACGACCGAGGAACTCGTCGGAAGAGACACATTGTTTTCCTCGACGAGTTCCTTGTTAGGCTTGTCAAGCTGTCTTTGCCTACACACAGTCAAGACCAAATCTCCTTGTTCTCAAATGCGGTGACGTACAACACATAGACGGCAGGGGAAGTTCGATTCCACTGACACAACCCTTTGGGCTGCTTTTGCTAATCTCATGTTACTGCGTGTTAGTAAAAGTTTGGTGAGATACGATTTCCATTACAAATGCTACTTTTACCGAAGGTGCGCTCCCGTCAAGGGGCGGACTGACCATTGATGAACTTTCGGCCCTGCCCGAGGGCCCCATGCCACTAGGGGGCCCCATCAGGGTTTCCAGTTTTATTAAAACCAGGGACAGTATGTAAAAATCTGTGTTTTTTTTTACATCTGTCCCTGATATGTCCAAAAACAACATGATTTGATGTGAAAATCCTGAGATTTTAGCTGCCCTGCCTCTGTACTGCCACCTGCCTTGGTGGCCATCTGTAAGCCCAGGGGCCCCATAATCTTCTATTGCCCGGGGGCCCCATGAGTTGTCAGTCCGCCCCTGCTCCCGTCTCATACTTTATTCTGAGCATGCGTGGGTTTCTAAGCATACACACAAACATGTTTCTCTTCAAAAACCAGCCCGACGAGGAAATTGAGACTCCGATGAGGAAATTGAGACTCCTGACGAGGAAAAAGAGAACTTGTTCTCTTTTTTCCTCGTCGAGTTCCATGTCAGTTTTCTCGATCAAAAGCATACACATTACCATTTTCCTCGGCAAAAAAGCTCTGCCACCAAGTTTCTTGATGGATTCTGTCGAGGAAAACTGTTGTGTGTACAAGGCCTAAAGCAAGAGTTGTGCTGGAGAGAAGACTGGAGAGTATATACTGGAGTGTACAGTATATAGAAGCCACAAGCATGTGCTGAATCATCCTGGGCAATTATCCTTTACTTATCCCCTCAATAAATAAAAAAAGCTTATGAACTGTTCTTTTTTTTAGTGATTGAGAGATAGATGTCTGGCTGGGCAGGGTGTCAGGTGAACCACAGTAATCAGCAACCCCATACAGGGGCATGGCTACATATTATTTTGGGGGTTCCAAGTAATTTTCTTGCAAAAAAAAATGTTTATATGTAAACAAAGTTTTAGAATAGGCTTTAAATTAAGAAACATACTCTTTAAAATAAAAAAAATAAAAAAAATATATATATATATAGATTATAAATAAAGTGATACAGAGAACAGATGCATTAACTCATAGCTACCAAACATATTTAATCATATAATTTAAATCATATTTATATGGTTTAAAACAGGTCAGACAATGAAAGATGGTGATTACGTTATTGTTTGTTGTTGCAACTTACATATTGTTCTTTTTAAATAAAGTTTTTTGGGATTTCAACTGATATATTTATTATAAATTAGTGGAATTGTCCGTTTATGGATCTATATTTATTTTGCATATACATTTTTTTTAAATAAAAAATTATTTATATAATCTATGAAATATTTATCTGTAAGAAGAAATCTTACAAGACAGAATTTAAAGCATAAATGAAATGTGTGACATGAGAAAAAGTAAAAGGCTCTAGAGTACCATGTCACAGTATACCCAGAGAGAGTGCAATAGATTGAGGTGATTTTATGCTTGGATTTCATCTCTCAGTACACTTATTTCACCTCTCCTGTCACATGGAAAATAAGCTAAAAAATAATAGAAAAGAATATACAGTATCCATTTTCCTTAAAGGGAATCTGTCACAGCAGAAACTTGAGATACAGCATTGTTCTCAAAGGGGTTGTAAAGGTAATTTTTTTTCACCTTAATGCATTGTATGCATTAAGGTGAAAAAACATCATATAATGCTGCCCCCCCCCCCCCCCCCGAGCCCCCGTTTTACTTACCCGACCATTCAAAAAGCCCATGCTCGCCCCGTCATCCTCCTCGAGTTGAAGCCCGGCCATTTATTTGGCTGCAGTGGATGGATTGAAAGCAGCACAGCCATTGGCTGGCCCTGCTGTCAATCACATGCAATAACATGGCGCGCCGAGGGGCGGGGCCAAGTGATACAGCGGTGGCTATGGCGAGTGTGCCCGCAACAGCTACACACCATGCAAGCTCGCTCGCATGTCTGTGTGTAGTTGTTGCGGGGAGGAGCCGCAACAGCTGCCCAGGGACCCCAGAAGACCAGAATCGGGGCCACTGTATGCAAAACGAACTGCACAGTGGAGGTAAGTATACCATGTTTGTTATTTAAAAAAAAAAATTCCTTTACAACTCCCTAGGTGCAAGCTAGGTAATCATCCTTGTTTCACTGCCTAGAAAGTCATGCCGCGTACACACGATCGGAATTTCCATCAAGAAATTGTGGTTAAGACTCTTCTACTGTTTGTGAAATTTTACTGATCACACCCAATATTTTATGTAATTTGAAAGGGTGTGTGTAAGTGGAGGGGATTTGAGGGGGCGTGGTTGAGTTCCAGCACCTATTGTTTGAGAAAAAAAGCCCTGGGTATAACACACAGGGTACTGTCCAGCGGAAGTTGATGTTTTGTTGCTAAGGACTACAGTGTTTGTGTCATTGCTTAGGTCAGTCAATCAGCCAGGAAATGGGTGATATGACAGGGGTGACGCTTCTTCTGTTAAGTCAAGTGCTTGGCACCTCCATTAGCGACCAGTTCTCCTGCTTTCTGGGACTGGACCCGTGGCACAGAATGTCTAAGAAACCAAGCCTGGAGTCAGAGACGAGAGAGGGGCTTCGAGAGAAGAGAGCAAGTATGGAGGTTGGAGAGAGAGAGATTTCCTGTATCCCATAGCAATCATGGGATGTGTCACGGGGAGTGAGGTGACCTGAACTGCTAGATTGGTGAAGGTCTCAAAACGCTTTACACCTGAAAGTGGTGTTCCATATGCACAAGAGTGTCTGAAGTGTACAGGTAAATAAACCAATGCTACCTGCACCACAAACTGTGTATATGAACTGCCAAATAATTCCAGACATTCAATATGTGATAAACCACAGCCTGCTGCTCACTAAGGGAGTTATTTACTAAAGGCAGATCCATTTTGCACTACAAGTCAAACTACAAGTGCAAAGTGCACAGAAAGTGCACTTGGAAGTACAATCGCTGTAGATCTGAGGGGGACATGGAAGGAAATGATTAAATGATAAAATCAGCAGAGCTTACCCTAATTTTAGATCTACCCCTCAGATTTACAGCGACTGCACTTCCAAGTGCAATTTTAGTGCACTTTGCACTTGTAGTTTGCACTTGTAGTGCAAAGTGGATTTGCCTTTCGCAAATAACCCCCTAAGTGTTATCCTTAGTGATACACCATGTAAAAAAAACTTGGAGCAGCGCTATGGAAACATACATTTATTAAAACAACCCTTGTGATATATAGAAATGCAGAGCTTTTTTTCTCAAAAAATAGGTGCAGGAACTCAACCACGACCCGTTCAGATTTCACAAACAGTAGAAGGGTCTTAAAGGGGCATTAAATACCAGAATTGCATTACATACAGTGTGCAGAGTTCAGGGGGTTACAAAGCAGTCACTTGTAAACACAGAAACCAGACTTCTGTGTTCACAAATGATTGTGGTGAGCAGGCACCAAAGGGTCTGAGCCAAAGGTGGTGGAACTGAGTTCCACCAAGTTCCCCCAGAAAAAAAGCCCTGTAGAAATGTATAAAAAAAATTATAAATTAACATCAACAAATATATTTCACCTAAAAAGGGTCTCTCTGTCTAAGTGGTTGACAAAAATAAGGTCCACTTCAATAAAGTGACCAAAAACATATGCAAAGTGAAGAGTTTCACTGTACACTTGCTGAACTCACATAATAATTTAAATCCTTAAAAATCAGATTCTATGTGTGTGGCACAAACCCCCACAAGATGGTACCTCACTGAAATACCAGTGACTCTACCACTATGTAGGGTTAGAACGCGCTTCTTATAATCATCCAAATACCACTTCGGGTCCACCAGTCCAGCAACTCCTCTAACCACTCCATAGGGCAGTATCTTTAATAAAATATCCCATGAAAACACATATGTAAAATGCACTCACATTAATTTGTGCCCATGACTTGGGACACAGAAGGGTTGATTTACTAAAGGCAAAAAGACTGTGCACTTTTCAAAGAGCAGTTGCCTTCTGCAAGTGCAATTGCTCCGGAGCTTAGTAAATGAGGTAAAGTTTTACTTTAGCCAATCACATGCAAGGGAAATAAAGAAACAGCATTTTTGCTTGCATCTGATTGGATGATGGAAGTCAGCAGAACTTCTAATCATTTACTAATCTCTGGAGCAATTGATCTTGTAGAGTGCAACGGCACTTTGAAAAATGCACAGTCTATTTGCCTTTAGTAAATCAACCCCATTATGTCCAGCGATCTTAACTCTTCAAAATGGGAGGTAAAATATTTTTCAAAAATGATTTTGCAATTTATAAAAAAAATGCTGCTAAAATAATTCATGAGGTATTTCTTTAAAATGTGAGGTATTTATCCCATTAAACCCTCCAGTACTCTATCCCAAATGAAAAAAATAAGTTTTGTCCTATATGACTTTCGTTATATTTGCTGTGATATTTGGCAAATGTATTATTATATATTTGGACTGGTCTGTTTTGTCATCATTCTCTGATATTGACTCTTGAAAGTGTCAATATCATTTTTATGAAAGTGTCAATCTGGTATCCATCTGTCAAACCTTTAACGACTTGCCCACTGGAAAATGTACCCCCCTTTATGACCAGACCATTTTTTGCAATACGACACTGCACTAATTTAACTGAAATGTGCACAGTCATGCGACCCTGTACCCAAATAAGAAAAAAAATACATTTTTTTCTCCACAAATAGAGCTTTCTTTTGGTGGTATTTGATCACCTCTTTGTTTTTTTATGCGCTATGAAGAAAAAAAACCAGACAATTTTGATAAAAATTAAATAAAAAAATACTTTCTGCTATAAAACATATCCAATAAAAAAAATCAAATTTCTACTTTAATTTATATGTATTCTGCTACATATTTTTGGTAAAAATCCTAATAAGCGTATATTGATTGGTGTGCGCAAAAGTTATAGCTTCTGAAAACTATGGGATATTTTTATGTATTTATTTATTTTTACTAGTAATGGTGGCGAATAGGGACTTATAGCGGGACTGTGATATTAAGATGGCCTAATGATCAGTGGGATTGGGGAGCGCATGCACACCACCGGCAGACTTAGTGTCTGCCGGCAGCGCGCATGCGCTCTCCAAACTCGGAAGTGCAGTATCACATAGGTACGTGATCCTGCGCAGGAGAACCGCCTTGCCGCCATATAGTATATGTAAGTTATACAGTCGGCAAGTGGTTAAATTAATGACACCCCTCTCCTAACAGCTCAAGTTCCACACCTTTGTAAGTATACTTGTCTATTCTTAATCCTATTCTGTCTTGCAAATATTTGCGCCAAAGTTACCTTTAAAAATAATTGTAAAAAAGTACGAATTCCCACTGCATGTGACAAATGTTCTAAGAATGGATTAGACCATTGTGATATGCATGTACATTGTATTGTGTTTAGAGTTATTGGGGGGTTAATGCAGCAAATTATGTAAATGCCTGTATGTCACTTGGTTCTTGTGCAGCGGTTTTTCAAATGCAATTTTTTTGGGGACAAAATTCACTTTAATGATAAAAAAAAAAAGCTTCTAAAAGTGACCAACCAGTGAATTCGCCACTCTGAGCACTTTTATGAGAAAGATCTGCGCCAGAAGGAAAACAAATGATACCTGTGTTATGTCACCTAGCTGCAGCCATAACCCCTGTATTTAACGTCAAAATAATTACACATTTTCACAGTTAGGCAGTCAGCAAATGGATATACACAAAAAGTCTGAAAATCTGGCAAAATTACAGGAGAAAATACATATATTATACCACATATAATGTTATTGATTTACTAAAGACAAATAGACTGAGCACTTTGCAAGTGCACATGCTCCAGAGCTTAGTAAATGAGGTGAAGATCTGCTGCCTTCCATCATCCAATCATGTGCAAGCAAAAATTCAATAAAAAAAAAATGTACTTGAGATGGACTGAGCCATAACTGTGGAGGTGAGCTGCATCCATTTTGCTACACTCTCAGCCCTCTAGCAGCCTCCTCCCCCCTCCCTCTCTATACCTGCTCTCAAACCCCATTGTCATTTCTGTCTCACCCTGTCAGCACAGCAAGTGACCTAGACAGAACTATTTAATAACTAACCTAAGAGGGGAGAGGAAGAAGGGGAAGGAAAAAAAGGAAAAGAAAAGGGAAAAAGACTCTGGGGTATCTGCAAATACAGCAGCTCATATGTGAGGTAATTTCCACTGGAGATAACCACATACTGCAGATCCCTACCAGGGGGGATATCACTAGTCTCTGTCAAATCTCCTCAGGACACTCTTCCACACTGAGAACCCCTGACTAGCCCTCACACCTGGCTAGATTAAGGTGACAGCATAAAGGATTAATATCATCTGATATTTTATCTTTCATCAATAGACTTTACACAATAGGATTCATTCCTTGTCTGAGGCCTCCCCAGCAATTCAATCTGAGTGGATACAATACACAGAGACAGGAAACTAGTGGTTACCTCAGCGTCGCTCCTCAAGACCCTCAGTCCATATTCCCCCCCCTGTCAGAGTACATTACAGCCTCTCAGATTAAGTCTACCACCTGAAGAAATATACACCAGATAATTTTAAGGCTGCAACCTTAAGAGGAAAACTTTCATTCAACAATATCTTACTTAATCTGCAATAATCGCAAGTCATTTACTATAATTCATTTCAGGGATACTTTTAAGGTGGCGACTTAGGGAAGACCCACCACTCACCGTCGGGTGTCTGATGACAAAATTTTTTGAAGATCTTAGATCCCCCCCCATCTACAGTAATGACACCCACTTATTATATTAAACAGGGACTCCACCTACAACAGATTTTGTCAGTTTTCACAGTTTGACTACAAGCCCTGGTACCCAGGTATGAACTAAGCACTAAAATATCATGCTCCTCCCAATGGTTGATTCAGAATACTTAATAAATCTGCCGACCCTAATATTCACATAGCTTTTACTCATGTGGGTGCAAATATTCTACTACACATTCAATACATGAAGGGAAAGCGAAACAAGAAGAACAAGAATACTATTAAAACTTTAGCCGTCAAGGAATCTCTTAAAAACATGGACTCCAAACTCCAGACACATACGCTGGAAATTACCGAAAATTCTATGTCTGTCAGACAAATCCCATCTCACCTGTTAGCCATCTCACCACCCCCTTCATCAGACTCTATATCACATACAGCGCTATACTCGTCTGTTGTTAAAGAAGGAATAATATCCACAATGTCGGGTCAATTAACCCCTTCTGAGGCCCCTTCTCAAAACCCTATCTACATCCATTCTAATACTGATCGCTCCCCTGAAGCCCCCTTCAATGTTACTGACTTATTCAACAGGATATCGGAAATGCTAGATAGGGGCCTCGCCCAGAACGCTGAAAAAATCACTAAGGACATCAGAGCCGACTTCCAAAGTCTTGGAAACAGGATCGAATCCATAGAACGGAAACTGGATATTAATGTCTCTAGAATCGAACAAAAAATACTGACCACATACAACACCTGCAAGAACAACTGGAGGTGGCCCAGGCCAGAATAGATGATTTGGAGAACAGATCAAGGAGGGATAATTTCAGGCTCAGGGGGCTACCTGAGTCCATCACAGATGTACACTCAGCTATACAGGACATCATAAAAATCCTGATCCCATCCATGCCTATTCACAAAATGGAATTAGACAGAGCACATAGATCCCTAGGCCCACCAAGAAAAGACGGCCTACCGAGAGATGTGATAGTAAAGCCCCACTATTACTCCACCAAAGACGAGGTGATGAAAAAATCTCGACAACAAGAAAACCTTCAATATCAAGGTGCAACGATTCAAATATTTTCAGACATATCTCCCTACACCATTCAGAAGAGGAGAGCGATGAAACCACTACTTTCTGCCCTCATGAAAAAAGACATTAAATACAAATGGGCCTTCCCATTCGCCTTAAAATTCAACTATAACGGCAGACTCCACGTAGTACACAACTTTCAAGAAGGTGAAAGACTATTACTACACCTGAAAATTATTTCACATGAACCAGCCATGGACACTTTACCACCGCAACAAACCTCAGCTAAAAGAAATACACCCAATAGTCCAACCTGGAATCCCTGGAATAGAGTCAAACACAGGAAAGTCTGAAATAACTCTACTAAACATCAACTGAAATGATTCAATCTTAGCTCCGGTGGTGTCCATCCCCCATTCATATAAGTTGTTGTGTTCTTCTTTTTTTTTTTTTTTTCTCCCCAATAGGCCTTCTTTTAATATGAATTGTTTCTCAAGTCTTGATCAAATTACTTATAAGGATTTCTGGTAGAGTAAGAGTTAATATTTACTGGCTCACTTATATAATTTATTTATTTATTCTTGTGTTTTTTCAATACCTACTTACCCATATGGTTCTACAATTTTTATTTTTTCCTATGGTATTAAAAAAATATATATATATATATATATATATATATATTTTTTTTTTGGGGGGGAAGGTACCATCTCTTCAATTGTTATTTTTGGGGGATCAACCCTTTGTTTTTCAAAATTTAATTCATGAACTTTTTGATTGTCGCTGACAGTCGGCGGTGAGGCCCTGAGCCTCAACCTACTTCTTGGAGCGACACTTTGTCCGCCCTGACAAGTAGGAAGTTAGTCCTCTAAATGGACTACTCTAATAAATTCTGTTTGATTGAAGGAAGGAGCAAACTTCCCTTCCTTCAATCTGGGTCATGGTCTGACCTTTTGCAATACTACATCTTGCTTTGTTGTTACCATTTTTGCCTTTATTTCCATGTATCTATTCTCCCCTTCTTTTCCCCCTTTACCTTCCCACCCTCCCTCCCGGCCTACCTGCCATCACAGGTGTCTTCTGAGCTATGGACTCAGTCTTCAAGACACGATCTGTCCATAACACTCTTTACGACCCATGGCTGGCTCAAATAACACTACTAAACCCCTACGTGTTGTGACACACAACACCCAGGGGTTGAACTCTCCTATTTAAAGACGAAAAGCCCTCCAGGCATACAAGGCGCTTCATGTAGATATAGTGCTCCTGCAGGAGACACACTTCCCAAGGCGGTACTCCCCCTCATTCCTACACTCCCACTTCCCAGTATTCTACTTATCCAATGCAGAAAACAAGACAAAAGGAGTGGCTATCTTGTTATCCAAATTTTGTAATTTTAATTTACTTAAGGAATATGGAGACCCGGAAGGCAGATTTATTTTGGTAAAAGGAACTCTAGACGAGAAGCTATACACGTTTGTCTCCTATTACGCCCCCAATAGGGGACAGAAGAAGTTTTTCTCTCAGATGCTTGAAGTCCTCCATCCTCTTATGGAGGGCATCATTATTATGGGAGGAGACTCCAACCTGGCTTTCGATTCGGGTTTAGATAAATCCAAACCAAATAATAATAAACTCATAAGGCCTACCAAAATTAGAACACAAGTAGCTCGCATGCTTCATCAATCCCGATTGACCGATATTTGGAGAGAATTAAAACCGAAAACTAAAGATTACACCCACTATTCTAATCCTCACAAATCGTACTCCCGCATAGACCATATATTAATATCCAACCATCATGTCCCAGCAGCCTCTAAATCCACTATAAAGGATGTCCCTTGGTCAGACCACTCCATGGTTCTATTAACCTTGAGAAAAGAGGACACAACTCATAAAATGTCTCACTGGACACTTAACCAGTCGATCTTAAAAGATCCCACTCTCAGAAATCGAACAATCCATAAAGGAATATTTTGAAATTAACGATACTAAAGATATATCCCCCGAAACCTTATGGGCTGCCCATAAAGCTACAGTTAGGGGAAAAATAATACAAATTGCAGCCAAACTTAGAAGACAAAAGAAATTGACCATAGAGAAATTGGAAGAGACCTATTTAGAGTTACGTAGAAAACATAAATTAGACCCTCTCAGTGTTCCCACCCACGATCTTGACGCTGCTAGATCGGCCTTAAACCTAGCTCTGACAGCAAAATCAGAAAATTATCTAAAATGGACAGGTGCCAGGTTCTACCATTTAAAGGATAAAATAGGTCTAATGCTAGCACGCAAACTATCTCCCAGATTTAAATCGAGAACCATCCCTAAGATAAAAATGGCAGATGGTACCCTTACCCTAAATCCTCGGCGGGCGATGGGGGCCTTCCACGACTTCTATTCCAAGCTCTACGCTAAGGATAGTAACTTTTCTTCGGACAAAATAGGTGAATATTTGAACAGCCTGAATCTTCCCAGGTTGACAAAGGTTCACAAGGAGTTGATGGAGGCACCCATTTCAGCTGAGGAAGTTATGTCAGTGATAAAAAACTTAAAATTAAACACAGCTCCTGGCCCTGATGGATTCTCAGGGTCTTATTACAAAACATTTCCTATCATTCTATCACCCTACCTAGCACGATTTTACAATAATTTGACTGAGGGCTCCCCTATAGATAAACAACTTAATATTGGCCTATATTTCGTTGATACCGAAACCCGATAAAGATCATAGCCTAGTGGAGAACTATAGACCGATATCCCTCATTAATAACGACCTAAAAATACTTACTAAAATAATAGCTAATAGGATGTCTGCCTTCTTAGGTCAATACATATCCAAAGATCAAGTAGGTTTTATCACAGGGAGACAAGGCCCGGACCAGATCAGGAGAGCTATTGATCTTATCTCTTTAATGTACTCGGGGGTGGTCTGGAAGCACTAGACAAAGAGGTATGCTTCTCTCTTGATCTCCAGAAAGCCTTTGATTCAGTATCTTGGCCATTTTTGTTTTCTGTTTTGAATCGTTGGGGGTTTGGTTCTAAATTTTTAGGAATCATCTCCGCTCTCTATTCCTCCCCTGAAGCTAAAATCCGGTTACAAGGCATATTCTCGGAATCTATAAATATCCAAAGAGGCACAAGACAGGGCTGCCCTTTATCTCCTCTGATATTCGCTATTGTTGTTGAATCTCTGGCCATAGCCATCCGAGATAACTCGAATATCAGGGGAGTTCATTGTAATAAAAAAGAACACAAATGCGCATTATTCGCAGTTGATTTGCTACTCTTCGTGACCTCTCCTATCTCCTCCCTTCCGGAAATTTTCTCCCTGCTAGACGAGTTCTCTAAAGTCTCGGGTCTCACGGTAAACATGCCTAAATCTAGGGCCCTTAATATTTCTCTTTCAGAACCCACAGTGTCCCTCTTGAGAAACAAATATACTTTCAAATGGGACTCTACGTCTACTAACTATTTAGGTATCAACCTGACCCCAAATTTCCAGAATTTATACTTAGCCAATTACCCTCCTATGTATAGGAAACTCGAGAAGGACCTTAACGAATGGGGAGCGCAGAAAATAGGCTGGATCGGCAGAATTAATTCTACCAAGATGACTTTCCTCCCGAAACTCCTATATCTTTTTCGATCCCTTCCGATCCCGATAATAAAAAGCCATCTAAAATCCTTTCAAGGTAAAATCACCAAGTTTATCTGGAACAAAAAGGGACCCCGTCTTCCCTCTCGTAGTCTGTTTAACTTACCTGAACAGGGAGGTCTAGGAGTGCCAAACTTGTTATGGTATTATCAATCCGCGAGGTTAGCGCAATTATCGGAGGTTTACCTTAAAAATGATCGCCCAGATTGGATAGAAATAGAAGAACAGGCTTCCCCATTGTCCACAATTGAAGAACTCATGTGGCGCACCCCTAAAAGTAGACCCCCTATACTATCCCCCACCCTATCACAAGCATTGGTATTATGGGATTCACTTAAAAGCAATCCACTCTTAATTTCTAGAGGCAAACCTTTGTCAAGTATCTTTCTCGACCCATCTTTCTGCCCCAAAACGGAAGTGGACTCCTTCAAATGGTGGCTTGATAGGGGGGTGTACCGCATTGGACGTTTCTTTCAACATACAGGTCCTCTTCCTGAGCAATTCCTTATAGACAACCTTTGCCCCCCCCCCCCTGAAAGATCCAGATTACACCAAATACATACCTTTGCTCAGAAACTTTGGAACGATAAAACAATTTCTGGCCTTTTGACCCCATATGAACACAAATGCGAACAAGCTCAGAATAGGAAAGGTAATATCTCTATCATCTACAAATCTCTTGCATCAAATAACATAAAATTACCTCATATGCTAGCTTGGGAAAGAGAGCTTCAAGAGGACTGGGACTTGGTGGACTGGCAAAAAAACTACTCTAGATCTCTTAAGGGTTTTTAAGAGTCCATCCCTCATTGAAGCTAATATAAAATTTTTCACTAGATGGTACTTGGTCCCATTTAAATTGGCCACCATGTATCCGTCATCCTCACCACTATGCTTTAGAGGTTGTCAAGGAATAGGCACCATGATCCATACTTGGTGGGAGTGCCCTAGGATACGGGGATTCTGGAAAAGGGTATTCCAGATTATCAGGAGAGTTACCGGTTGTAACCTCCATCAATCTCCTGCAATAGCCTTATTGAATGGACTAATACCACAGAGCTCCAAGGCCATTAGACAGCTGATTCTATTTATACTGACTGGCGCCAGAATCACTTTAGCGGCTGCATGGAAGAAACCGTCGGTTTCCATTTTACACATGAAGAGAAAGGTTACATGGATTATGGAACAAGAAAAAAGAATTAACTCTATGTTAGATACCTCTACCCAGTTCACTGAAATTTGGGAACCTTGGTTGATTTACATGGGAATCTCCCACAACATGTAAGTTTAGTTTTGGCTCTGGACTCAGACTGATGTAATCCTATGGCAGGTAGGCCCACCCTCCCTTTCCCTTTCCTCTCCTTCCTCTTTCCTCCTTCTCCCCCTCTCTTTTCTTTATTTTTATTCTTTCTCTTGAACAGGAGATATTCATTACATATCATATTCTCCACTGGTCTCAGGTAGTGCTGATTTAGTTTAACTGGATGTATGTATTAGATTCCTGGTCTCCTTTTAGGTTTATAAGTTGAGAGTTGATTGAGAGGGGTTTCTCTGGACAACATTTGGATCCAATTTTTTTGTCATCAGGGGGGGCTGCCCCCCCTCCTCGACACAGATTGCTCCCGGTGGGGGTGTCGGGGGGGAGGGGTTGCCCCCGGAAACATATCCTCTCCACGGTTCGGTACGATTTATTCCTTACATATATTTTAGTTTTATGATCTCAGCTTATAATAAAAGTTTTATAGATTGCTTAGTAAACAGGGAATTAAAATGTTGTCGCTACCTCTACTGATTCCCATCCCTCCTGATTATACACGTTTACACTCCCATGTTAAACTTACCAGGTATATAGTTGGGACATTGGGGGGGGGGGAGGGAGGAGAAGGGGAAATCTAGTTAAGAAATGTAATCTATTGTTTACTACTATAATTGTCAACACGATGTTTCCTGATGCATTTATTGTATTACGTTTATATTACTCTGTATGCTCTTTATTTTATTATAATAAACTTAAATTTTAAATGAAAAAAAAAAATGTGCTTGCATTTAATTGGGTATTCTTTGTAAAATGTTACATTTATTTCTAATTTAACCCTGTAGAATCTGTTAAAAAACCCAAACATAAATTTTGAGTAGAATGACCCTTTAAGAGAAACTGATGGCTTTTAATTTACTATATTCTTTTCACATGGAGGCGCAATTTAAATGGAAAAAAAAATGAGGTTGTCCCAAATAAATTAATAACATACTTTTAAGGAGCATCTTGTTAGTATAAAAAAGCAGGAGCACCCTTATTAAAATCTAAACTACTGCATGCTCAAAATAGATATATACATGTTACAAGGTCAGGTCAGACTTTTCTAAATTAAAAGCTATTCTAAGCTATAGCATTCATAATCATCTAAGATCTAAAAGAGTGTAGTACAATTTTAATGAGGTACGGAGAACATAAAAACTGCAGGCAACTGCTTGTGATTTATAAAGGCATTATAACATCCAATTAACTCATTAGCCATGATGCGCCTTGTTCATATACCTTCAATGCTATTATCTAATAGCTGATTGAAGTATTGTGCTTGGGTTATTGGCTGTTTTTCAAATATTACAATTTACACAATAACAGTTATATATATGCCGTGGTACTAGGTGTAGACTAATGAGTTTAGAATAAAAAAGTAAATTAGGAAGGTAAAGTGTTAGTTGGAGATTTGTAAAATTCAACAAGGGCTCTTTCTAATATTGAAATATTTCCTACTTTTATGAAGACAACATACTTTTCAAGGAAAATTATTTTTCTATAGGCTGTGACCACTGCCAGATTTCCGTAGGCCTTCAACCTCTTGTGATCTTAGTAGATGGTGGAAATACCTGGGTGGGGAATAGTGGATGAAATGAGAGTGGAAGGGGGCATCTGAACAAAAGGACAAAAATCTCTATGATAAAATCGCTGCACAAAATCAAAGTAATTTAGTACTTGTTAGCCTGATGCTGGATTGCTGTTATCGCTTCACCAATTACATCCATACTATTAAAAGTAAGAAAACAATTGTGAGTTATTAATGAACTTTCTTCATGCTGAGTATATTGGTGAACTAGGATAAAGCCTAGCTCTAGATATACTCTTCACTTTAAATAGTTTGTTTGGTCCTATGGGGGGAGTTAAATGCCTTAACTACACTTAACTCCTTAACGCATGGATCACATTTCTGTTCTATTTCTTTTTTTTTTCACAAAAAGGTTTTATTAGATGAAAAGTATCACATAGTACATCATATACTCACAGAAGTACAATAGGGGTGGGGAATTGTATACAGCAAAAGATATACAACTGAGAAACAAACAGATAGAAAAAACAGAACAATCGTATATCAATTCCATACAGAAATTTTCATGTAAGCATACATGTAACAACACTTATGTCATTTTTGAAATAGAGGGAAAGAATAGTGTCGGTGCTTGAACAATTCTATTTGGGTAGGGAGAGATGGGGAGGGGAAAGGAAGGGGGGAAGGGAGGGAAAAAAAAAAAAAGATTTAGGGGGGGGGGGGGGGGGGGGGGGATTGACAGGAATTCTGAGCGAAAGTTGAATATTAGATCCTATCTTTAGTTTCATTTTATAATAGATTTGTATTGCTGAGATTCTTTAAATGTTGTCCAATTGTACCAGGTAGCATAGAACTTGGTAATCCTTTCTTGGGAAATACTAATGAGCTCTTCGACTCTTTCCATGCAGTTTATTCTTCTAAACCATTCTGCTTTCGTTGGGGTATTCAGAGATTGCCAGTGAGAGGGAATACAATGCCTTGCTGCGTTAACCATAATCATGGGAAGTGACTTCAAGTATTGATTTTTGGGCAGACCACTAAAATGTAATAAGTACTGTGCCGGGGTGAAACTTAGGTTTGATGATGTAACTGTTTGGATTGTTTTGTGTACCGATGTACGGAAGGGCTGGAGTAAAGGGCAGGACCACCAAATGTGTAACATAGAGCCCTCATCTTGTTTACATCTCCAACATCTATCAGAAGCATTAGATGAAATTTTATGAAGAGTTTTGGGGGTCCTATACCATCTGGTAATGATCTTGAATCCACTTTCTTGCGTGGCTACATTTAGTGACCCTTTGTGCGCATAGAGATAAATAGTTTCCCAGTCATTCTCAGTCAGATCTATATTTAGATCTCTTTCCCAGGCTTTACAAGAAGAGCTGGAGAAATCAGTATCGTCTTCAAAGAGCGAATTGTATACAGTCGAGATGATATGTCTGCGTGGGGACGTTTTTGTACATAGAGGCCCAGATTCACAGAGCGATTACGCCTGCGCAACAGGAGATGCGCGTGCGTAAGTCTAAATGTGCGCGTGCATTTCGTTGCGCGGCATCCCCAGAACAAGATACGCAAAAAATCGACTTTTTTTGTCCCGCGTAATTTCGTTAGACTGGCGCATCCGTCCGCGCAAAAGTGCGCTAGACACACCATTGATTTGTTAGTCAAATATGCTAATGAGGGACTTACGGGGATCCACAAAACAACGTTGGGGCAGCGCAGGCGACGCAGTGTGCGCAACAGCAAAATGTCCTGTCTAAAATTAGAGCTGATAAAAGCTGGTCTAAAAAAAGAAAAAAAGTCTACTTGTTAGATAAAGCAACACTGTTAGTGAGCGGCTCAGCAGTCACACGTGTTGCTCAACAATCTGTATGCCAACATGCCAGGGGCATCGTCGCGCATAGCTATACTACTGACTTTAGATGAACAAAGAAGGAGGAGGGCACGGAGGATGGCACTGAGGATGGCACGGGAGAGGATATACCGTACCCGCATAGACCTGTTTGGCATGAGTGATTCTGAGGTGTATCCCATCTTCAGATTCACCCCTCATGCCATCCTGGAATTAACCACAACCCTGCAGGATGACATCACCAGCCCAACACACCGCTCACATGCAGTGCAGCCACTGGTCAAGGTCCTGGCAACACTCCATTTCCTTGCCAGTGGCTCTTTTCAGCGTACAAGTGGGGTGGTGGCTGGGATGTCACAGTCCTCCATGAGCAGATGTGTGCACCAGGTTGTCCCTGCAATACTCAGACGCATGGCCAACCAAATCATCAAACCCACCACTGAGGAGCTGCGGCTGAAGGCAATGACAGATTTCTACAGAATTGCCAGATTCCCACGCACTGTGGGGGCCATTGATTGCACACATGTGGCACTCCAGCCCCCCCAGGAGACAGAGCACATGTACCGCAATCGGAAGCATTGGCATTCCATCAATGTACAGGTGATAGTCGATGCCCAAGGCCTCATATGGCACGTCCGTGCCAAACACCCAGGGTCCAGCCATGACAGCTACATATACAATCAATGCCACATCCGATTGGAATTCGATCAGAACGTGTATGGGGACACCTGGCTGGTTGGTGAGTGACATGGGTGGCAGGCATAACTATCCCCTCCCATGATGCACATCACAAGGGGCACATGCATGACTAACATCCTCCTGTCTTTTCCCTTACAGGTGACTCTGCATATCCACTGGGACCCCATCTCATGACTCCTATCCGGAACCACCAAACTCCAGGAGAGGAAAGATACAATCAAGCACATGCTCAAACACGAGCAGTGGTGGAGCGCACCTTTGGCATCCTAAAGTCACGTTTCCGATGCCTGGATAAGTCTGGGGGTACCCTCTTGTACTCCCCAAACTTTGTGTGCCAGATCATCGGTGCATGTTGCATGCTGCACAACTTTGCAGAAAGAAAGGGCCTGCAGATTGACCTACGTGATGACCTGACCCCTGAACCAGACAATCCCCCCCTAACCGAGGTTAACCCGTCTTCTGAGGGAAGAGCAGCCAGGAGACAGCTCACATTGGGCATCTTTGCACGTTAAACATACACATTAATCATGGCACAATGAGAATGCATGCATGCACAACACTGTGGTCCCTAGCCACACACACCCCACATCCACATCAAATTGGATTGGCACCAGTCCACCATGCAGGACTTGTGAGCAGCAACGCCACGCCAAGGCTCCAATTATGTCACTGTACATTCATACACCATTCACACGGACCTGGGGATCACTTCTCCCTGGTCCTGGGGAACCCTTCTCCACCAAAATAGAGGGTGACACCCCTTTTCCGGCAGGAATGTCACCCCCACATTCACACAGCATTCACAACCCAAAAAATAAAAATGACCTGCAAAATCAAAAAATTTCCAGCAAAAAAAAAAAAAAAATTGGAAAAAAAAATTTTTTTGGGGAAAAACAAATTACTACCCTCTGCGTGAGCCAGGCCTGGGGCGCCCCCGGCCACGGCCCCAGCTTCTCAGGGGAGACTCATGGGGAAGGGGTAAAACCGGGGAAGGAGGATCAGCCCCTGATCTCTGCCCACCTGGTGGCCTGCCCTCCAAGGCCATGGCAATTCTGTCCAGGGCAGCACCAACTGTTGCCGTGTTGGCCTGGATAGCCAGGGTAAGGGCCCTCACATCCTGCCCAACGCCTGCTGATGTCATCTGCAGTTCATTTAGGCAGGTTGTGAAAGCCCGGGAGTGGGAGTCCAGGTTCCCCAGCGTATCCTTGATGGAGGACAGGCTCTCCTCCATCCGCACCAATGTCTGGCTGACCTGTCCCAGATGGCGGGGGTCTGGAGGAACTGGTCCCTTCTCAGGGTGGCGGGCAGGAGATCGGCCAACCCCCTGGTGGTCTGGGATGACATCCTGCCTCCAGCTGATGCTTGTGGCCGGGGAGAAGGGGAGGCCCTTGTGAGGGGAGCCATGTTGGGGGAGGAGGGGGGGGGCTCCCCCTTAGGGAGGCCTGTCTGCTGGCAGCCAGAGGATAGGAGTCCTCAAAACCCAAACGTCCAGTGCCTGACATGGACTCCTCCTCCTCATGATTCTCCTCCTCCTCATGATTGTCCTGCTCCTCATGATTGTCCTCCTCCTCTTGAACCTCCTCCGCGGCCTCCGGCCTTGTTGGGGGGGCCTCATTAGGCTGCTGTCCTGGGGTTGGTGCGGTCAGGCCAGATGGCCCTGCACCCTCCTGCACATCTGTGGATGACACAAAACATTCACAGGTTGGAGGATCCACACACTTGCCACATATTCCCTTTCACCCCCTCCCCCACACATGCTACACACCTGATATTAAAAAAGAAAACAACTTAGCTGGCACCACGGGCTGGGGACTGGAGTCAAAGCCGGGCAGGCCCTCAACTTCATGCCGATGAAAGGTCAGGGCCACCGCACGCTCCTCCGCTGTCAGGCTAATACGGCATGGTGGGCCCCCTCCTGTGCCCCTGGCATGGGCATGCATTCTGGCCAACTTCTTTTTGACCAGACGCCGGAGGTCATTGATTTTTTTGTCAATCCCAGACCTGGTCCGTGTCTCCCCCTGCCCCGCAGAATTCACCTGGTCAATGATCCTATCCAATATCTCCCTCCTCCTGGCCGGGGTGGTGTTGGCACTCTCTGGGCCGTGGAGGTAACGCCCATACTCGCTAATGGCCCGGGCAAGAATCTGTTTTTCCACAACTGTAAAATTCAGCTTGCGTTTTCTCTCACTCATCCTTCCAAAAAAAAAAAAAAAAAGGCCCAGTCAACAAAATTCACGCACACAAACAAGCACAACCAATCAACAAAAAACACACACAGAGAGAAAACGACTCAAGAAACAGTCCCCAAAAAACAAAACAAAAATACAGCAGAAAAAGAAACAAAAAGAAATATATCAATCAAACAGTCTCTCAAACACTTATCAAAAACCACTTTCAAAAATCTACTAACAACCACTTGATCACACAGAACACTAATCTGACAACTACAAAACACACCGCAACGAACAACAAGAACAAAAGCACTTTGTTAAATGGGAAGGGACAAAGGGATGTACTTTTTCAAAGGAAGTGTGTTTGTGTGTGTCTATTTATGCTGTTTGCGTAGTTCACAACGTTGCCCTAGTCCATTTCCAATTTCACTGATTGCGCCGCTCCCGAGTTGTGAGCATGCGCACATCGGAGCTGACATGGTCTCGTTCAAGCGCGCATGCGCGAGCTGGCCGGCCCTTCATTTGCATGGGGTCACGGCTCATTTCAATGTAACACGCCCACGTCCTTCCCAATTTGTATTACTCCTCCTTACGCCTCTGGAAAAACGTTACGTATGCGCAATTTCCTGCGCGAAAGCTACGAGAATAGGGTGATTACGCGGCAAAATTGCGCAAGTCTAACGTAAAGGCGGTGCGCTACGCCGGTCCAATAATGCGCAGATGTACGTGAATCTGGGCCAGAGTTTCTAGTGAAGTAAGGGGTCTTGTCCAGTGGTGGACATTATCTTTGTTGGCTAGAAAGTGTCTGATCTGAATGTAGTTCCAATGAGATAGTAGAAATGGTTCTATGTCTTTTAGTATGTCCTCTCTGGGGAGGAATTTACCCTTTTTTTAAAGAATTGTTTTGAAAGTATGTCTTTAGATGGCCATTGATGTGTTGGGAACGATTTTTCCATACCTGGAGGGAAGTCAGGGTTATTTTGCAGCGGGGTGAGAGGGCTAAGCCATGGAGAAGGATTTTTGAGTTTAAACGTGTTAGGGAAGCTTTCAAGTGTAGGTCCAATAAGGGGGTGCGTTTTAATGAAAATTGAATACAATTTAGGATTGATCCAAGGTAGATTTTTTAGCTTGTGGGGATATTGCGCTTTTTCAAGGGTAACCCAGTCTTTCACTGTTTGGTGAATATTCCAGTCCACAATTCTCATCAAAAGAGCAGCTTGGTGATATTTTCTAAGGTCAGGTAAGGCTATACCTCCTCTACTCTTGGGTAATGTTAGTCTTGAAAATTTGATTCTAGGGGATTTACCTCTCCAAATAAATGAGGAGCAAGCCTTTCTGAATGCGGCAGGAAAGATAAGGGAATTTTGATTGGGATGGTCTGCATAATATAGGGAAACCTTGGCAAGATGGTCATTTTAATTAGAGCGGCTCGGCCGAACCAAGACACATTTAAGGCATTCCATCTTTTCAAGTCCTCCAGTGTTTCTCTCAGAATGGGTTTGAAGTTAAGATGAAAAAGATCATTCAGGTTTGATGAGATTTCAGTACCCAAATAAGTGATGCTATGGTTAGCCCATTTAAATGAGAAGTTTTTCTTGCACAACTCAACCGTGTCAGAGGGCAGGGAGATGTTGAGGGCATTGGATTTGGAGTTAATTTTTAGGTTGGATAATAAATGAAAGTGATCTAAGTCTTTAAGGAGGTTAGGAATGGAGATCAGGGGGTTCGAAAGGAAGAGGAGCATGTCGTCAGCAAAGGCTGCTATTTTATATGTTTTGTCGTGAATCTTGATTCCAGTGATATCTTTATTTGATATAATTTTTTTAAGCAGGGGTTCAAGTGTAAGGACAAATAAAAGTGGAGATAAAGGGCATCCCTGTCTTGTTCCATTGCGAAGGTTGAAGGCGTTCGATAGGTGGCCGTTGACCCTAACTCTTGCTGTTGGATTAGAATATAGGACCTTGATATATGATCTCGTTTGAGACAAGAAGCCAATGTGCTTCATTACTGCATCAATGAAGTCCCAGGCCACTCTATCGAAAGCCTTTTCGGCGTCCAGGGACAAGAAGAATCCCTGTTTTTGTTTAGAGGTCAGCCAATGGTTTATGTTGAGATCTTTTATTGTGTTGTCTCGCCCTTCTCTTCCTGGGATAAATCCCACTTGATGTAGGGAAACTAAGGAAGTTAACAAGAGGAGGATCCTATTTGCCAGAATTTGTAAATCTTTCCCTTCTTTGGGTATTACTGTAATGTGTGCTTCTAAAAGCTGTTTGGGGGGATGTTGTTCTGAGTGGAGCGATTGGAAAGTTTTTAGAAATTTCGGTTTTAATAAATCTGTGAAAGTCTTATAGTATTGTAAGGGAAGACCGTCTGGCCCTGGGGCTTTTCCTATCTTCATCTCTTTGAGAGCCCTATCGAATTCTGTGCCTGAGATGGGTTTTTCTAGTTCTTTTGCAGTATTCCCAGATATTCGGGGTGGGCCATATTGTTCTAGGAATTCCTGTATGAGTTTCGCTCTCTCACTTGAATTCTGTGGGCATTTATCGTTGGAGGGAATGTTATAGAGATGTTGGTAGTAGAGCTCAAATTGTTTTGCAATCTCATCATTTGAAGAACACATACCGCCTTGTTTGTTATCTATCTGATGGATGGTGTGGGCGGTTTTCTTGTTTTGGACTGCTTTCGCAAGCAGCCTGCCACACTTATTCCCTTGCTCGTAGTATATTTTATGTCTTAATATATATTGGCGTTTGATTTTCATGTTTAACTTGTCAGATAGGAGTGTTCTGGTGCGCGTTAGTTCCTCAAGTGCTGAGACCGCCAGCGTTTGCTTGTGAGTGCGTTCTAACTGGTGGATACGTTCTAGCAGGGATCTTATTTTAATCTTTTTAATTCTAGCCAGTTTTTTGATAAACTCTCATCATATGATACATTTATGAGTCTCCCATTGTGTAGTCAGCGAAGTTTCATCGTTTTCGTTGTCAGAGTCAAGGTTATTGAATGATGGTCCGAGAAAGTCATAGATTCAATTTTGGAGTCTGTCAGAAGTGGAAGGTCGGGCTGTGAGAGGAGGAGATTTTAAATCCTAGAATATTTCTGGTGGATATTAGAAAAGTAAGTATAATCTTTAGTCTGGGGGTTCAGGATTATCTATTTCATACCTACAACAACAATATGAAATTCCTAGGTCTGAATTCTATAAATATCTACAGATCAGACATTTCCTTAGATCCTCATATTCCCTTAATGCTAGACCCCATTTCTCACCCTACTAATCAACTAATTATAAGTCTTCTAGAGATAGAGGGGTCATCTCCAGAATTTATAGCTATCTGAATGGAATATTCTTACTTGAGAAATCCTCAGCCTACAGTTCCTTGAAACTCATAGTTCTGCCCGTCGAGTTCCTAGTTTGGCAGTCAAAAAGCTTGTCGAGCCAAATTTTCCCATTGAACAATGAGGAAATAGAGAACCTGCTCTCTTTTTGGCTCGACGAGTTCCTCGACGGGTTGCTCGGCGAAAAGTGTACACACGACCGGTTTCCTCAGCAGAATACGTCTCCCATCGAGGTTCTTGCTGGATTCTGCCGAGAAAATCAGTCGTGTGTACGTGGCCTGAGACAGCTATTAGCAGCATAAGGATGTAAAAATCCCCCCCAACCCCAAATTCCCCAAGATACACAACAATTTTCTTCCCAAAGGACATTCAGTAAGGCCGCGTACACACGACCGAGAACCTCGTCGGGCTAAACTCATCGTTCCGCCCGATGAGGTTCTCGGCCGGCCGTCGAGTTCGTTGACCAGGCTGTCGAAAAAGGCGTCGAGCCATTAGTCCCGATGGCCCGTCGAGCAAATAGAGAACCTGCTCTCTATTTTGGCTTGACGAGCTTCCCGACGGGACGCTCGACGAAAGTGTATACACGATCGAGCTTCTCGGCAGAATATGGATCCCAGCGAGCTTCTCGCTGGATTCTGCCGAGAAACTCAGTCGTGTGTACGGGGCCTGAGGGTTTACTCCTACATGAAGAGACAAGTGCTTTCAAGTCATAATCTGTCCCTATGCACATAATCAGCAGCACTGAAGGCCAGTTCACACCTGGATCATATGGAAATTCCCACATAAGGCACATTGACAGTGCTGCAAACCTACGTTGTGTGTGCACTGCTTTTAAAAACACACTGAAGTAAATTGCATGGTACTGCAGAACAATTCAATTTGGTACTCACAAATGAGCTGCATTTGGGGTGCCATTAATAATTCATTGGCAGACTCATGCAGATTGCAAGTGCAGCACATTTGAACATAATGATGGGAAACACACACAGAACGTACCTTTGCAGTACCACATTTGGGTGTGAACTGGTCCTGAGAATAATGGAAATGTGATGCTACAACCTATAATCAAAATGCATATGATAGGATGAAGTAAAGTCACCTGTGCCATGACAGGCGCTGCACTTAACATTTAACAAGATAAGGAGAGAAGAGAAAGTCTGGCAACATGATGCAGCATAGCATAAAATCCAGAAGATTTTTATGATGATTCAAAAGACAAAAGGGGAATCCATTGCACAAAGAGGTTAGTGTGTTTCAGCCCTATTCTGGGCCTTAGTAGTAACAAAATTCTCACATGAATAAGCTCATTAAGAGCACTATACCTGCAGAAAGAGGAAGAGTCAGACACAGCGATTAACCCAGCAACGGTCCCCCATCTCAGTGACACAATACAGAAAGATACATAAGGAAAAAATAATAATATTATAATAAAATTCAAATTAAATGTAGATGAGACAGCAATGAGGCAGTATAGCAGCCCTGTTGAAATAGTCTATTTGGTGTCAGTATTAGTGACAGGTTCACGAGTGCCTGGGCATGCACATGCAAATGTGTGCATGCACGGGCATCTACATGTATGCACATGCCTGCACGGTTAACTAGTGGTCTGCGCCCATGCACAGGCATGCACCTCGGAGAACAATTTGTACTATGGGCAAGCCTTCCCTGACAGCAGATATGTCTGGAATAATTTTACAACATTCTCTAATAACTGCATTTTAGCTTCATCATTTCCATCTGTAGTATTAGAAGGAAGATAGTACAACATATTGAGATAGGTAGTTCCAGAGGATAGGAGAGGCTCTGAAGAAGTCCTGGGGAAAAAGGCATGTGTGTGTGTGGTAAAAGGGGACTTAAAGAGGCTGTAAACCCACATAGAAGAAAAAGACCTGCAAGACAAAGGCATAATGAGCTAGTAGTATGCATACCATACTAGCTCATTATGTAATACTCACCTGAGATTGAAGCTCCCGTTGCAGTGCCCTTACACAGCACTGGCCGGTGACATCGCTCCCAGAGTTACTTTCGGGTATCATGGGCAATAATAATACTAATTGTTGCTGGCTGCAGTTTTTTCTTAAGCAGTGTAATATTCCTGGGAATCCTGGGCAATGTGTATCAGCACAGAAGCTTGTTTATTCTTTTGTGAAGGCATGTGATGGGGTGATTTACAGGTAAAAGGGTGTAGGAGACAAGCAGAGCATGCCAAGTGTTCAAACAAGGATCTTTATATTAGTATCATCAACTGTAAAAGCTGATATGACATTTTAGTTTGGGTTTACTTTAACAAATCTACTTTAACAAACTATCCTTGAGTTCTTTGAATTGCAGTGCTGGGGAACAATTTCTCATATGCTCTGTCTGTGAGCACAGATCTTTACATCCAAAAATCATTGTAAGGATCAATATCTGTCTGTAAGAACCGACTGATAGCTAGCACTTCAATTGTCAGTGCCTGAGCTACTTTTTTTCTATTGTGAGGCAATTTCCCTTTTTAAATTTTTTAGGTCATAACTTTAAGCTGTGTCAATCAGGCAGTTGTTGCTGACATTCACCAAGAGCTTATTACTCACCTTCACAGCACCCCCTATCCTGATAGTTAAACTAAAAGTTAGGCATACACATGATAAACATATAAACCTATAAACCCTGGGGTAGATTTACGTACCTCGGTGCATCTTATCTTATTTACGCTACGCCGGCGCAACATTGAGAGACAAGCATCGCGTTCACAAAGAAAATGCGCCCAACGTTGAGCCGGTGTAGCGTATATTCGTCGGCGTAAGCCGACGTAAGTCAAAGTAGGTGGAAGTGGGCTGGAAGTGGGCGTAATGCATGGTAATGAAGTGTGACCCCATGCAAATGATGGGCTGAGCATCATCCAAGTACTTAAAATGAACGGCGCATGCGTCGTAACTTGGACGTATCCCCGTGCGCATGCATACAACCACGTCAAAATAACTGTCTAAGATACGTCGAATCACTGCCTACGACGTGAACATAACCTATGCCCAGCCCTATTCACGTAATACTACGTGAACAATGTAAAATACGACGGCTGTTCCCTGGTCCCTACCTTTGCATACTTTGCGCCTCCTATATGGGGAAGAACTTTACGCCGGAAGTAAGCCTTACGCAAATCACGTATATTTTCCGCCGGGCGCATCTACGTTCGTGAATCGACGTATCTCCCTCATTTGCAATGGGGCGTCCAGTGTAACTATGCGCCCAAGTTACCCAGGCGTGGGCAAGTTACGTCGGTGGACTGAAGCCAGATTTTAGGCGTATCTTAGTTAGGTGAGTACAGCGCATAGATACGACAGCGCATCTTGACACTTACGCGGCGTATATCGAGATACGTCGGCGTAAGTGCTACGTGAATCCGGGCCCCTGATTTTATTTACAATGCCATTACTAATAGGAAAAATACTTAACAGTACCAGATAAAAAGTTATATCATTATTTATAAAGCTTTCACAAAAAAGTAACATATGCAGCAGCCTAAACACTTAGGTCTTACATAATCAGCTGTAAAACAGATAAAGTATTTTCTCTTTGTTTTCTACAACAAAAAACGTGATTTTGCTGCAAAGATTGAATTGTTTAAGCAAAGCCAGCTGGTGCATTCTCATCACACGATCACCCTTGTAAGACAGGGGAGTAATGTCTGCTTTGGCAATCAGAAAATATTCACAAGCTTTGATCTGCTTGGCTTCCATGCGATTTCCACAATAAAGTAAGCTGGATAGATGACCCTTTGCTTTGGTATCCACATCAATCCTTTTTAGATAAGGAATTCCATTTAGTTTGAATGGAATGTTTTAGTTACTGATGACAAGCCATAGCAATGTTGTCTTTCTATTAATTCTGGAGATATGGTTGCTAGTAAGAATTTTACTTACAGCCTTGCGATTCCTACATACTGTGTAACAAAATTTGTAGTTGAGGGTGGAAAAATGGCTGGTTTTGAACCAGTGTTTGATTCTCAGGAATATCAATGCTCAAATGTCTGCCCTTTCTCTTTTCTTTACAAGACTATTGGCCTTTCACTTATTTTAATAAGACCAAATCTATGTCACCGACCAGCAGTAAAGCAGATCTAATACTTGTGGTTTTACTAGCATGTGGTCTTTCACAGGGTGGCTGTTAGAAATCATGGAGCCCCGTACAGCCTACCTAATGGGGCCCCCCAACGCTGCCCTCAACCCCACCCTTAACGCTGCCCACCTTACTCAAAAAAATGAAAGCCTGAGAAAAAACTATGAGATTATGATCGTTCAGTTTTTTTGCATGCTAATCTCATATCTAAAAAGAGAAAATAAAAAGATGTAGGCAGGAAGAGATCAATCAAGGACACCACATCCCATATGTTAAAGTGCGACAAATGAGGAAAGGGGAAAATGGGGCAACAAGCCCCGAGACTTTAAACGGTGTCCTTGTTTCTTTGCTATTATGTAAATCTTATGCATGCTACATTGTTGTGAACATTATGTACTTGCCCTGTGTTTATCGTTTTTCTGTTAAAACGTTTATTGTTTAATGCATATATTCTTTGATATACAACCATATACATGGATTGGATTATACAATCTAATTCAATTCATTTAATTAATGTGTGTTTCTTTATTTTATAGCTTTTCCCTGTACTAAGCCCCTGATGAAGCCCTGCCCTGGGCGAAACATGTTGGGCAACTGTCGGGTATAGAGACTCCAGTGGCCTTCATTGTGAGCCACGCTGGTTCGTTACGGACCATTGATTGACTATGTTATTCCAATCATGTTATTCTAATTTTGTATTTGTAAATTAAATACATTTTGTATATTTTTCTTTTAACTCAAGTGTATTGCTTTGTCTGGACACCGTTTAAAGTCCCGGGGCTTGTTGCCCCATTTTCCCCTTTCCTCATATCTAAAAAGAGGTTACTAAAGTACAAAAAGTATTGTATGACGGTAGAAAAAAAATCATGTTTGTCCTTTCGGATAATTTCAGATGAGCTGTGTACTAACGTTATTGCTATGCAATCTGTATTTTTAGCCTGACATTCTGATTGTGTGTGTGTTGGACTTCAGCTTTGTCTTGAAGTGATGTTTATCTTTCTCTAGTCTGTTATAAACTCCTCTCAGTAGAGTATTCGTGAGCAGATTCCTTGCTGAATTGAAGCCGAATGGGGCAGGTGTCAATGTTTTAACATCCATGCCTCCTCAGTCTGTGTCCACATATACCACACAGCAGACAGGGGTGGACTTGTGATGTCTATATGGGTAACCAAATGTAAATGCACTCCTATCCATTTACATCAGGCTACCCCTGATCTGTCACATGTTGGGTCTGGAAAAATTGAAAATGACACAGTCCTTTTCAAAAAAATTTCTAGACCCGCATAGACCTGGAGGTAGGTGGGTGTAAATGAACACAAGTCCATTTACATCCAAACCCCTGTAGACCTACATGGCTCATTCAGTCAGGTCCATATTGAAAACTGAAAAGGCAGACCTTATTAGAAAGCTTGGTTGACAGGCTATTTAAGGGAAGGAGTGGTTGGGTGGGGCTGAGCTGCAAATTGTCACTGACCCCCCCTCAAAAAAAAACAGGAAACAAACAAATAGCATCTCATGCTTATGATTATTATCATTATGATGATCACAGCACAGCACATACTTTACTGGGTCAATGTTACATGGCTGTTGGCTGCTGACTTTTATTGCTGTACAGTGTTACAGTCTGTAACACACAGTACAGCCATAAAGTTAACAAAGTCAGTACCTAACAGCCATGTGACACTGACCCAGTAAAGTATGTGCTGTGATCATCATAATGACATTAATCATAAGCACATAGTTGGAATGTCCGGGAGCTGTACCTTCCTGACAGTGTCACTGTGTTCTGCTTGTCTGCTACTTGGAGGAGCCCTGCCGAGTGATCTCAGTCATCTCTTGTGCCTTTTATGCCATCACCTCCTGGGCCCCAGGAAAATGGGGCCCAGGAAAATATAATTAGACACAATGGTAAGAAAGTTAGAGCGGAGGTGGGATTTAAAGTCCTTCTTTGTATTTATTCAGAAATTAACTTTAAAGCTGCACGGGCCCCTAGTTAAGTTCATGGGGCCAGGCCGCTACAGCAGGACTGGTTGTACTGCCCTATCAGCGACCCTGGTCTTTCCTTCCTTACTATAGCATAGTTTGAGGGCTGAAAGATATGAAGCTTCCAAGCATGCGTCAAATTGATTCTGAGCATGCGTGGATTTTTAACCGATGGTCGTGCCTACTAACGATCTTTTTTTTCGGTTAGGAATCCATTGGTTAAATTTAAATCAAGTTGGCTTTTTTTTAACCGATGGTTAAATAAACAATGGCGCCCACACCCGATCGGTTTGGACCGATGAAAATGGTCCATCAGACCGCTCTCATCGGTTTAACCGATCGTGTGTACGCGGCATTATAGATAGGAAATCTTCCAATGGGGGCACTAATTCTGGTGACCCTGGCTGATTCATTCACTTTGAAGGGGTTTCCTCTCACTTCCCGCTTTGGCTATGGGATAGGAAATGGAAAATCTCCCCAATGGGACACCGATGGCAAAAAAAAAATGAAGAACAACAGACCGGGGTTATAACCCTTCCTTACTCTATTAAAAAAAAATGCCTTTAATTATATATTAAGGATTATGATGAACTCCTTTTGTGGAGTTTAATGTTGATGATCTATAGCACAGAAATTACCCATAGCAATATTTTTATTATATTGTAACACAGTTTATGGGTCCCAATCTAAAATTAATAAAGTTTTAGATTTTAATAATCTATACTAAATAATGACCATGAATTAAATTAATCAAATATGATTTTCATAAATTAAATTGATATAGGTTCTATTTCACAATCCATTAATATTTTTAGTGAGCTTGTATAATTTGTTATGTAATTTACTTTAATAAAAATTATAAAAAAAATTGTTTGGGTACAGTATAGCATGACCGCGCAATTGTCACTCAAAGTGCGACAGCAGTAAAAGCTGAAAATTGGCTTGGGTAGGAAGGTGCGTAAGTGCCTGGTATGGAAGTGGTTACGTACAAATTGTGGCTACTAAAAACCCCTTGAGGGAATTTCTATTCTATATAGGTTAAATATAAAGGAATGACACCACATAACTAAAATGCTATAGCAGTAAAGTTGCATTAGGTACAGTATACAGTACACATCAATTATATAATTAGTACAAATATCCAAAGTATGTCTTATCACATGAAGCATAATGCAGTATAGGTATTCACTATACTGTTGAATCCCACCAACAAAAATACATGCATGTATATAGGTACAGTCATTTTTTTTTTTATTGTATATGCCTAATACAACGTTATTACAAAAGCTTTTTTGTTACGTGGTATGCTTACTATATTTATATTCAAAATGATTGTACTAACACATTGATACACAGTAACAGTAGTGTGAAGACTTTTTTTGCTAATTAAATGGGTTTTTAAAGGTACGTAAATCACGTGTCTAATCTGTTGAATGCACATATAATCATACAGGAAGATTTTTGTTAAAATCATGGTCTGATGAAAGGGTTTCTTTAAGCAGATACAGGACTAAAGTTATTATTTAAAAAATGAACCTGCGTACACAAGTTAGACCAGTGGCTGTTATGCCATTCATTGATTTACTTATGATCAAGCGTCTTCTATAAATATATATATATATATATATAAATTCTTTAGTTTAGGCCGATATGTATTCTTCTACATATTTTTTCGTAAAAAATCGCAATAAGCGTTTATTAAATGGTTTGAGCAACAGTTATAATGTCTACAAAATAGGGGATAGTTTTATGGCATTTTTATAAAAAAAACATTTGTACTAGTTATAGCAGCGATCAGCAATTTTTATTGTGACTGCAACATTATATCGGACACTTTTGGTGCTATTTTGGGACCATTCACATTTACACAGCGATCAGTGCTATAAATATGCACGTATTACTGTGTAAATGTGACTGGCAGTGAAGGGGTTAGCCAGGAGGGGGCGCTGAAGGGGTTAAGTGTGTACTAGGCATGTGTTCTAGCTGTAGGGGAGATGGGCTACGTGTGACACAACACTGATCACTGCTTCTAACTACAGGGAGCTGAGATCAGTCTCTTGTCACTAGGAAGAATGGGGAAATGCTTGTTTACATTAGCATTTCCCTGTTGTTCCCTCTCCATAAGACGATTGCGCGTATCCCCACGGACATGGAGTCCGCAGGACCCGTGATCACATTCATGGAGCTCGCAGCACGCCCCCCCTTAATGCTGCATCCTAAAGGCAACATATAGGTACATTAATAGATAGGTGCTCCCTCATTAGTTTACCCCTCCCTTCCTCTTCCCCCTGTGACCTCGCCGCCATAATGGTGGTCTTGGTGTGGTCTCCTCGACGTTCCGGAAGGCTGAATGCCCCTGTCCCTATGGCAACGGCATGACGCTGTGACATAAGGCGCATGCGCAGTAGCATTGCCCACATGCGTGGTGCCTGTACCCCATCCATTGGTGGTCTCGAGATGCCGCTGGCACGCATCTGCTCCATCTACTGGTGCAGATGGTGATTGCACTACCTGAGAGCAATATTTGGGAGAACTGCAGAAATCAATCAGAGTTCTCCCTTGCTTGTCGGGAAGTTGAGTGGAGGTAGGAAATACTTACCCCAGGAGGCACTAGGTCAGGGAACCACTGAAAACTATGATATAAAGAAGAAAACAACAATTTCAAAAACATATATTTTAATTACTAGATTCACATATTATAATCACTGACTGCAAACTTTTCTCTCACTCATAGTTAATGTTTGGCTAAAGCCATTTAATATCAATAAACTGTGTTTACTCTTTTTAAATCATAATGACAATGACTAGTGTATTGAAAAATATTATTTTAAAGCAGCTGACACGGCTGTTTGAAAAAAGCAAAATCAAGAATTGGTGGGTAAAAGTGTTGCGCTAGACCAACACTAATGAAGCATATACTATCACATAAATGCAACACCTAGTAGGCAATATATGGTATATAAATAAATACAATATATGAATATATTATAATCATACACCCAGTGTAACTGTCCAAATAATAAGTGACAAAAAGACGTCCACTAGAAGTGGGCGAAAAAAGATAGTTCCAATGTTGAAATGATGTAAACACAGGATCCAGACAATGTAACTTCTTGTATATAGGTGAAACCCTCCACCGGTAATGATGTAGGCTTACCAGAAGATGTAGACTCAAACAAACATATGTTTAATGAGTCAAGCAGGCTTAAAAATCAGGGGGGTATCCCAGGCATCACTTCAGGAACAAAAGATCAACCGCTGGTATCCCGACTGGTATAGGTGGCCTAATTGGCTTGTAGATGTATAACTGATTCTCAGAGATAATCTCAATCATAAATCGGAGAGAGGAAAGAGGAGGCAACATAGCGTAATACTGTAGCAAAACGTAAGATTTAATAAGCAAATGCACTTACAGTTGAATGTAGTAGACAGCGCATGTATGAAATAGTGGCGGCAGTGGAGTCTTCCCGACGCGTTTCGTGTTATCACACGTCTTCTGGGGGTGACTCACCACTGCAGCCCACTCCATTAAATAGAAAAAGGCCCCCCATAATGGGAGCCAAGCTCACCTGTGTTGCAAAAACATCTTGTGCTGACATTTTTTTTTATTTTTTTTTAGATTTAAAAAAAAAAAAAAATTAAATTGAAAAAATAAAAATACTCACCCTAAATAGGCTGTTGCTATGCGGAATTCCCGAATCTGCCCTCATGATCCGCTGTGTGGTTTTCTTCCTCCTCCTCTTCTCTGTGTCTTCTTGTGAATGGGCCGCGCTGCATTCTGGGAACTGTGTGTATCTTTTTGTCACTTATTATTTGGACAGTTACACTGGGTGTATGATTATAATATATTCATATATTGTATTTATTTATATCCCATATATTGACTTTTTACACATACACACTAGTGATGAGCGGAATACGCCATATTCGATTTCGCGATATTTCGCGAATATTTCGAAGAATATTCGCGAATATTCGTTAATATCGAATATTCGTGATATTTTATAAAAAAAAAAAAAAAAATTGCGAATTTTCGCCAATGCGAATTTTCGCTAATGCGAATTTTCGCTAATGTGAAATTTCGCGATTTTTTTTTTTTTTTTTTATTTTATAAAATATCACGAATATTCGATATTTACGAATATTCGGTATATTTTATATAAAAAAAAAGCGAAATTTCACATATGCGGTTGCGAATATTCGTTAATATCGAATATTCGTGATATTTGATAAAAAAAAAAAATTGCGAATTTTCGCTATTGCGAATTTTATTGCGAATTTTTTTGCGAAATTTGAAAAATATCGAATATTCGAAATAGCGAATATTCGCCGCGATATTCGAGATATTCGCGAATACTCGAATATGCAATATTCGTAGCGAATATTCGCAATGCGAATATTCGTGAGCAACACTAATACACACACTAATTACAAGCAAACAGATCACAGGTGAGGATGGTTACCTTTATTAGCCATTCAAATCCCTTTGTGTCAACTTGTGTGCATGTTATCAGGCCAAAATCACCAGGGTATGTAAACTACTCATTTGGGTAGTTTCTGTTGTCATTATAAAAGAATAAACACAGTTGATTGATAATAAATGGCTTCAGCCAAACACTAACCATGAGTGAAATAAATGTTTTTGTGTTATCATTCATATTCTCAGAAAAATGCACAAGAAATCATAAATTCTGACAGGGTATTTAAACTTATGAGTACAACTGTACATACAAAAGGATACGTAAAGAGGTAAAGGTGGAAGAGCTGGGTAAGCACAGACAGTAATTAGAAGTGTGCAAGGTGGGGGATCTCTGCTAGAGGATTGACTCTTGCTAGAGTTGTATTTTTTTTTAGCAAATTCAAAGGCTCATTGCAAGTAAATAACAATGATTTATTGAAAGGATAAACACCACAAGCAAATGTTAAACATACTTGATTTTTTGTTTTTTTATCTTAATGCATTCTATGTGTGCAACAGCCCCCCTAATACTTATCTGAGCCCCATCTCTATCCAGCGATGTGCATTACTGCTTCGGCCGCCTGGGACTATCCCTTCTGATTGACCGAAAATTAGAATTGGTGCCATGGGCTCCTGCTGCTGTCAATCAAAGTCAGTTGCCAATCAAGAGAGAGAGGGGGTGGGGCCGAACCATGGCTCCATGTCTGAATGGACCCACGGAGCTGAAGCTCGGCTCAGGTCCCTACATAGAAAGCTGCTTGTTGTGGGGGCACTCGACAGGAGGGAGGGACCAGGAGCACTGACCTGAGAATAGGAGGGCTGCTCTGTTCAAAACCAGTGAAGAGAACAGGTAAGTATAACATCTTTACTTCTGAGACACACTGGCACTCTAAGATGGACATTTTTTTTACTCAATCATGTTACTGACCTGTTGCCAATAATCAAATTAGTTGCAACTTATTATTGTCTTGTCCTTCCTTTTTTGAGATGTGCTGCTGCCATCAATTTCAAAATTACCTTTTTCAAAAATACCTTATTCATAAGCAAGGTGCGTTAAGCTATATTATTACATGCCACAAAAGGGTGTTTTGTTACATGACAAAATATGAAAAAAATGTGCCAATGTGCAAAAAAAGGATATAGGAGCTACTTTGGCATGTTTTTTTGGGCAGAGGGCAGTCAATTCAATTGAATGATGTCTTAAAAAAATGCAGCAAAAATGCACAAAAAAAAGAATGAAAAACGTGACACTCCTGTGTTGCTAGATGTGAATGGGGTCTAAATCAGTGCTGGCATGACATAAATCAATAAAACAGAGTGAGTTTAGATCTTTTTATGTAATCAATGATCAGTTTTTTTTGTTAATTACTGTTTATTGAATTTACATTTTACTGATTTCTTCTTTACAACTACAAACCTGCTTTCAAAATTCCTTTATCTTAAAGTAGAGCTTTCAATAACCTTGCAAGACTTCATTAATAAATTCCTGACATGTCACAAAATAAAGCAATCATATATGTTCTTAGAAAAGCTTCACCTGTTATCATTAAAATGCTATCTTTGAGCACCAGCACAGTGGGAGATGATGCCTTCACTGTGCTGCAGGTAGTAGAAAGTACCGTATTTATCGGTGTATACCACGCACAGGCGTATAACACGCACCCTAACACGGACGTTTCTGGAAAAAAAAAATCCACAGCTCCCTGTGTATAACATGCAGGCACGGTTTACCATCTATTTTTAGGGTAAAAAAGTGAGTATTATACGCCAATAAATACAGTATTTCCTCATTTCCTCCAATGAGCCAACTACATCTTGTGTAACTTTGTAGCAAATCACAATGTGGGAGGCTTCTGCACCAAGCTGATTTTTGCCAGATATGTATGAACACCAAGAATGGCACAGACACTAGGATTTACATGATTGCTTCATTTTCGAGCCACTAAACAAAGATGGTGCCATCCCCATGGAGAGAAAAACAAATTAAGGTATTGTCAGGGGGAGTACTGTTATCTCTGTGAGAGGTAATAAATACCTTAAATATTACAAATACACTTTACTTGGCACTCATGCACTTAATGTGATGAAATACAGTATATCTGATACCTGAAGTAAGACAATCTTGCTTGGTATACATTTTAAAACATTGTGACTAGGGATGAGCTGAACACCCCTGGGTTCGGTTCGCACCAGAACCTGCGAACAGACCAAAAGTTTGTGTGAACTTTAGAACCCTGTTAAAGTCTATGGGACTCGAACGTTTGAACTTTAAAGTACTAATTTTAAAGGATAATATGCATGTTATTGTCCTAAAAAGTGTCCTGCCCCAGGGGACATGTATCAATGCAAAAAAAGTTAAAAAAAAACGGCCGTTTTTTCAGGAGCAGTGATTTTAACAATGCTTATAGTGAAACAATAAAATTGAAATATTCCTTTCAATTTCGTACCTAGGGGGGTGTATATTATGCCTGTAAAGTAGCGCTTGTTTCCTGTGCTTAGAACTGTCCCTGCAAAAAATGTAATTTCTGAAGGAAAAAAGTCATTTAAAATCACTCACCTTAGGGTCTGGTATGGATATTAAGGGGAACCCTACGTCAAATAAAAAAAAAATTATGTGGGGGTTCCCCCCAAATATCCATTCTAGACCCTTCAGACCTGTTATAGATTTTAAGGGGAACTCCACCCCAAATTTTAAAAAAAAATGCCATGGACCACCACACATTTTTTTTTATGAATGACTTTTCTCTGTATTACCGGGAGCCGCGAGTAATTTTAAATTACTTTTTTTCCTTTGGAAATGACACTTTGTGCAGGGGCAGTTCTAAGCATGGGAAACAAGCGCTACTTTACACCCCCCCAGGTACGAAATTTTAAGGAGTATTTCACTTTTATTGTTTCACTTAAAGGAATTATAAAAATCACTGCTGCCAAAAAAACTGCAGTTTGCATTGATACATGTCCCCTGGGGCAGGATCCAGGTCCCCAAACACTTTTTATTACAATAACTTGCATATTAGCCTTTAAAATTAGCACTTTAGATTTCAAACCTTCGAGTCCCATAGACTTTAACAGGGTTCTAAAGTTCACACAAACTTGCCGCGAACACCCCAAATAGTTTGCTGTTCGGCGAACAGGCAATGTTCGAGTCGAACATGAGTTCGACTCGAACTCGAAGCTCATCCCTAATTGTGACTATTTCCTGGCAGCTAGGTCTTATATAGACGATTTAATGACTAACAAATTACCATATGCAGACTTGTCTAAGCTGAGCCTGAGCATAAACTTCTGACTACTGAACTTTAGACAACAATATAAACTTCTGACTACTGAACTTCAGACAACAATACAGGTGCATTATTTTGTTTTTTCTTTGCATAAACATTTAATTAATGTATATATATATCACATCTTTAAAATGTTACAGTCAATAAATAATGTCTTGTTATTAACCCACAGCATGCAATATCGGTCTATTGAAAATAATATTTGTTGCGATGTTCAGAATTTATTTTACGATTCATCTTGGTTTTGTGGCATCTTGATTATACTCTTGTAAATAAGCTACTCGTAGACATGCTAAAGTGTAAATAACTAGTATTTTTTTATATATTTTGTATAAAATAATTCAAGAAAATTATCAAGACAACAGCAGTGGTGTAATCACCCAAAATAAAGAAAATGCAAAATTCCAGAATTCCATTAGACTATGTGCTTTAGGTCATTTATTTTGGTTTGCCCTGGGTCATTAGAAGAAACACTTATGCTCTCTAGCATTAAACCCATAGTCATTCTATTCTCCAGATATTACCCAGAAGCACTTGAGGATTGTTAATGATTAATGCCATCACAGTCCAGCCACAAACCTTTCTGCTGCAGATAATGCCAGGCAGCAAGCACGCTTGACACTTTTAATGTATAATTAAGTAGAAAAAGTCAGCACTCAGTATGCAAATTTTTCAAAATGATGAATGGTGCCATACAGCAGTAGGGATTGATTTGGTGTAAATGAAACTAATTAAGGAAATGTCAAACATAATTAATAAAACAGGTTTAAGCTGCAAAACATTGTCAGTTGAATGAATGAGGAGGCAGTGGCTCCCATTGTTTCTGCTTTATTTAGAGCTAGTGTTTAGCTTGTACTTCATTCCTAAATGCACTTTCACCACCTCACACCCTCCGCTACCAATTCCCAGAGAGGGGGAAAATAAATTTGCGTGTCTCTCCACTGACTGCAGAAATTAATTGCAGAAATCTTGTCCTATCCAAGTGTTACATTCACTCACAGGACATTAACATAACTAATTTAAAAAAGCCCAAATGACTGCATAATAGAGGACTGTCAGTGTGCCTGACAGTCTATGGTCATACCAAATTAGCTTGAGTTTCTAATTGAAATTTTTTTTCTCTCTCAGAACTCTTTTCATAATTTTATTCTTAGCTATTCATTTTTGATAAGAACAAAGGTTTGATAATTTAAAAAAAGGGAGAGCTTGACCTATAATTACAAGGAGGAAATTAGGAGAGCCGGGGAAAGTCAGGTTTAGTCCCGCTAATGATGCAAGAGACCTGATGTCCTCTAGGGAGTAGGAAGAAAAATGGAACTCTGGTTTTCACGGGTGACCTGTGTGCTAGGGGCTGACTGCTCCTGTGACTCCACTTCCCCTGCAGATCACTTCATTAACATTAAGAGGTTACAAATCCATGAAGAGTAATACTTTACTGCCTGTTTGTTGTTTTATTTACTAAAGTATACTTAATACTAATTATATAATTTATATTCAGCTTTATTTTAATTTGGCAGCTTAGGGTTTGCGTTGCTTGGCAGGTGATCAAACTTGAACGTTTACAATGGCTTGTCCAACTTTTGTAGAAATGTAGAAGAGCCATGAAGTGAGAATGTTGACTGTACTGGGTTCCTTGACATTTCGCACCTGCTAGATTTTTGTTGTATGAAGAAAATATGGGAAGTTAAAAAAGATTTATTTTCACTGTTCCCTTTAATTTAAAATATGATCCCAGATAGCAAGGATAACTTGCCACACACATGTTTCAGTGTTGAATTGTAAGTCTGTTAATTTGCTGCACATTTTCTCTGGCAAGTTGTACACTTGCACAGCACTTGAAGCACAAGTTCTAGTTGACACTATTCAAATTTGTATGTAATTTGCATGACTAGTCTCTAGCAAGAGCAAAGTTGCAGTGGTCAGTCTACAGAAAGAGCTCTGCGAGTCTACAGCATGAAAATTCAGCCACAGTGACCCCTGTGATGGGATGACAATTGCACAACATAACTGAACCAGAACTTGCAGCAGGCTTGCAGAATGTTTGCAAAGACATTTGATGTGGATCATGCAATGAGGACATGTTGCAATTGTGCAACAAACTTGCGAGACCTGGCAAGTCTAGCAATATCTTAGCAAGTCATTTTCAAACTTGCAGCACAACTGCTTGCTATCTGGTATATTCAGCATATAATATGCCATAAAAGATAGATCTGTCATATATATTTTTTAATCATACTATTACACAATTTTTGTTACATTTTATTACACATTTTAGATCAGGGAAGGATTAGAACCCCTGCCAAATTTTCTATTTTCCAGAGCACCATTGTTATTGAAAATGAAAGTGATGGGTAAATCAAAAATGTTGAGTTGTCACTGAAACAGGAACAGGGGGGAATCTTTCAATTAAAACACTTGTCATAACTTGTGACAACAGTCCAAGGGAGGATTTGGCTCAAAGAATCCTCAACTCTACCAAAAGAAACAAACAAAAAAAGTTTGGGCATTAGAAATGCTTTTTTTTTTTTTTCAGATTAAAATCGTTCACCGGGCCCACATTCCCTTCAGCCGAGCCCATGTCACCCCAGAATGCCCCCTCTGTCAACAACCCAAACCTAACCTAGCTCAAAGGTTCTGGTCCTGCTCCCTTATAGCCAGATTCTGGGACCAAGTCATCCAATACGTATTCAACGTCACCTTGTTGCGCATACCCAAGGACCCGCAACTACTTATTTTCGGCTACTGTGACCCCCAACTGCTCCCCTGGTCGTCCCCCACCACACCCTCGAGCAGGAATTGGACCCTGATCTGTCTCTTGCTCGCCAGGAGGGACATCCTCCAGAAGTGGATATCTACCAACTGCCCAACCACCTCTCAAGCCAAAAAAGAACTATTGCAGCTATTGTACAAGGACAAGCTCCACACAGACCTGACCCACGAACGGAGTAAAAATCGCTTCTATCACCTATGGAATCCTTTCATGATGCACACCCTCACTCTCACGGAGAGATTGAACTTTGAGAAGATGTCCTTTTTTTACCAAGATCCCCCACGGGACTGATGATATCATTTTTTTTGTATTATATACCGGACGTGCCTTGTGAGCCCCCCCCCCATATTCGCATGGGGGTGAAAAGCCTCCCCCCCACCTGGTCGGACTACGTCATCTACCCTATGTACTCTTAAGTTTATACTCGCCCCTTTGCTTTTTGTGATGACCCCTCCATATACTGTTCTTTTACCCTGAACATCCTTAAAAAAAAATCATATGTTCTGTTTTCTTATATACTCTGTTTTGTAACTTCCTCAATAAAAACATATTTAAAAAAATAAATAAAGAAATGCTTTTTTGACATAAGTTACATAATGGTTTCACTTTGGACTTCATGTGAAATGTAAAGCAAGAACTGGTCAGTGATTCCTTTTTTTTTATTAAATTGTATTTTTTATATTTGTGTCCAAGAGGCAAGATATAACCAACATTCTTTACCAGGTCTTTAAGAACATATAGGATCCTACAGCTTTTTGTGGACCTTAATTGTATTTGGTCGCCTGAGTAGTGTTGAGCAGAATACGCCATATTCGCTTTCGCAATATTTCGCGAATATATAGGAGAATATTCGAGAAATATTCGTAAATTTCGAATATTCGTGATATTTCATCCAAAAAAAAAATTGCGAAATTTCGCAAATGCGAAATTCAGTGCGAAATTCTCGACCGCGCATGCGCGCGGACAACACGCGGTCGCGAAAACGGCGATCATTTCCTGGATTCTTTGCCAGTGTATATTCGGATTGCTATTTAGTGCTGCCCTGCGAATCTACTGCTGCCCTGCGAAGCGAAGATGGTGGGGAGTAACTTTTCATCCAGTGAGGAAAAACTGCTGATTACTGTAAGTAATTTCACCACTTGTTATTTCATTATCTTTAACTGCATTTTAGACTAGTTAAAAAGTTAGAATGCAAGATCAGATATTAGTATTTCCCAAACAGTGTGTCTCCAGCGGTTGCAAAACTACAACTCCCAGCATGCCCAGGGTTGCCACCTTTTGTTCATTTCAAACCCGAACACTTCAGCGTCGCACAGCAATTTTTTGTCTTAGTTTGCATAGATGTCGCTATTAAATAACATTTCTAACCATATGAAATTAATCACAAAAGTTCCTCTTTACATCAGAGTCCACAGACTTCCCCTTTTACATCAGAGTCCACAGACTTCCCCTTTTACATTAGAGTTCACAGAGTTCTCCCTTTACATCAGTGTCCACAGAGTTCTCCCTTTACATCAGAGTCCTCAGAGTTCTCCCTTTACATCAGTGTCCACATAGTTCTCCCTTTACATCAGAGTCCACATAGTTCTCCCTTTGCATCAGTGTCCACAGAGTTCTCCCTTTACATCAGTGTCCACAGAGTTCTCCCTTTACATCAGAGTCCACAGAGTTCTCCCTTTACATCAGAGTCCACAGAGTTCTCCCTTTACATCAGAGTCCACAGAGTTCTCCCTTTACATCAGAGTCCACAGACTTCCCCTTTTACATCAGGATCCACAGACTTCCCCTTTTAGATCAGTGTCCACAGAGTTCTCCCTTTACATCAGAGTCCACAGAGTTCTCCCTTTACATCAGAGTCCACAGAGTTCTCCCTTTACATCAGAGTCCACAGAGTTCTCCCTTTACATCAGTGTCCACAGAGTTCTCCCTTTACATCAGTGTTCACAGAGTTCTCCCTTTACATCAGAGTCCACACAGTTCTCCCTTTACATCAGAGTCCACAGAGTTCTACCTTTTACATTAGAGTCCACAGAGTTCTACCTTTTACATTAGAGTCCACAGAGTTCCCCTTTTACATTAGAGTCCACAGAGTTCCCATTTTACATTAGAGTCCACAGAGTTCTCCCTTAACATTAGAGTCCACTGAGTTCCCCTTTTAAATTAGAGTCCACTGAGTTCCCCTTTTACATTAGAGTCCACAGAGTTCTCCCTTAACATCAGAGTCCACAGAGTTCTCCCTTAACATCACAGTCCACAGAGTTCTACCTTAACATCAGAGTCCACAGAGTTTTCCCTTTACATCAGAGTCCACAGAGTTCTACCTTTTACATTAGAGTCCACAGAGTTCCCCTTTTACATTAGAGTCCACAGAGTTCTCCCTTAACATCAGAGTCCACAGAGTTCTCCCTTAACATCACAGTCCACAGAGTTCTACCTTAACATCAGAGTCCACAGAGTTTTCCCTTTACATCAGAGTCAACAGAGTTCTCCCTTTTACATCAGAGTCCACAGAGTTCTCCCTTTTCATCAAAAAGTGAAAAGAAACAAACATATTATTTTTCATATGTAAAGATAGGGATTAAAAAAAATAATCTATTGTACAGGGCCAGTGTAAGGGTCAAAAAATAATTATAGTGGTCAGATGAATAGCAACTCATTTCTCCCCTATACGTCTATCCTGTGATGTTACTCATATATACATAATTATGCAAATGATAATGGCTGCTATATTTATTCCAAAAAGCTGGTGACCAAAATGGCAACATATAAAATCTGTCATGTTACCACTGTCAGTGATTAATAAGGCGAGAATGCTTCCAATTATTGAATACCATACATTTACGTCATATATCCATAAGGGTTTAAACAAAAGTATTATAATATACTTTGTTCTTCATCTTGCAGAGGTTCCTGCAACATGGTTACGACCTAATGAGGTGCCAGCAGGATAAACAAAAAATCGTCCAGTCCGTATTGGAGGAATTACATGAGTTTCATGGCGGGTCACATGACCACATGGCCATTCTCAAAAAATGGTCAGACTTGAAGAGGCGCCACATGGACCGGGTCACACAGATCCGCGATGAATTTCATCCAGGTAAGTTATTGGTGACAGTCATGTAAGGTGATATGTAATTAACCTTAGGGCAGATGTTGTTAACCCAGACGCCATGTTGTGGTAACATATATCACCACCGAAGGTATTCATAGTACTGTTGAAAAAAGACATTATTCCATCAAGTTAAACCATGGAATTAAAGTGGTGGTGTGGTGGGTTTCAAGGGGAAAGGGTGGTATTTTATAACTCAATTACCACTAAATTCCTGTGCTAGGCGTGGGGTTAACATAGTAATCACGTGTACTCCATCAGGCCCTTTTTTTAACATGAGATCTTCAGAATAATACAAAGGAAACACAAACAGCTAATTTTACCATGGTGGCAGCCCAGCTCACACTCAGTCCCCTGTAGTGCCAGCAAGACCCTTTAGTATAACATTATCCATTGGTTAACTGTCTATATAAATAAATGTGTATTCATATACAATACAGCAGAGTACACAGAATTTGCATATGTTATTAGAAATCATTTTTACATATATAAACATTGTGTTATTATAGGATCTCCTCTACCATCTGTGCGCCCCAAGCGCACAAGGCGACAGGCCGCAGAGGAGGAGGAGAAGGAAGAAGAGGAGGATGAAGAGGAGGATGCAGAGGAGGAGAGGGATAAGGAGCAGCCAGGGCCCTCCGACTTACCACCCCCAGCTCCTGAGGAGCTGCAACTTCCCCCCACCCAACCTCCTGGTGAATGCCATGATGCAGAAGAGGAGCAGGAGGATGACACAGCGCCTGTGATGACCATCAGTCAGGAGGGTAAATATGTGCACAACGATTAATGACATTTCAACAATAAGATGTAGATAAAAAAAAGTACAGTATTTAATCCTAATTTATTTTTTCTTATATCCTAACAGTTTTGAAAGAGATTCAGGAGAAATCCCATGTCATGGAGAGGACCAATCAAAAAGTCCTGTCCAATTGGCGCAAAATAAAAAAATTGGACCTCGAGAATGAACAGCTGTTACAACAGCAGAGAAAAAATTTCAAGGAGCTGGCTGAGATTTACAAGCGCTTGAAAAAATCCATGTAAATATTTATATTTTTGGTTATTAAACCTGTTATTCTTTTCAAATGTTTCCTTTCTTATTGAGATTGTTAGGTCTTTCAACACATCTAACTTCACATCTAACACATCAACATCAACACATCTAACTTCATAATAACCTAAAAACATTTCATACTATTATTTTATTTAACACAAATCTAATAAAAAACAAAATACACGGACACAGACACTACTAACACAAACTAAACTGTTGAAAAATTACTATAACAAAAGCTACAATATATACATATATACATATATATATATATATATATATATATATATCTATATATCTATAGATATAGATATAGAGAGAGAACGAGAAAGAGAAAGAGAGTGCTGATTTGCTCTTGCAGATAGGCTAAAAGTTGCAGTAAAAAGGCCACAAACCAGGGTTTAACATAACGTTCAGTCATTTAGTCACACTTGCTGTTTGTTACGATCCGGTCTGGTAGCTTTTAGCGGAGGCTGTTTGTGGATCCGCTGTGACAGAGAGGTCATGAAGCATTACTCAGCATGAAGGCAGCAGCAGTAGTATTCAAATATAAATTAATTATCACACACACAACATTTACAAGCAGTAGTGGTAATAGTACTAGATAGCATCTAAACACTTGGGCAAGACTTGACAGCAGCAGTAGTGGTAATAGTAGTATATAGTGGCAAATAACTTGTGACATAGGTGTCTGAGCACTGGCAGCAGCAGTATAGTAGTAACAGTACACAATAAAGTGTTGTATCACTTGTGGAAGAGGTGGCAGCAGCACAGCAGCAGCATTTGAAATTGTAGCATATAGTGTCAAAGAACTTGTCACATAGGTATCTGAGCACTGGCAGCAGCAGTATAGTAGTAACAGTACACAATAAAGTGTTGTATCACTTGTGGAAGAGGTGGCAGCAGCACAGCAGCAGCATTGGTAATTGTAGCATATAGTGCCAAAGAACTTGTCACATAGGTATCTGAGCACTGGCAGCAGCAGTATAGTAGTAACAGTACACAATAAAGTGTTGTATCACTTGTGGAAGAGGTGGCAGCAGCACAGCAGCAGCATTTAAAATTGTAGCATATAGTGTCAAAGAACTTGTCACATAGGTATCTGAGCACTGGCAGCAGCAGTATAGTAGTAACAGTACACAATAAAGTGTTGTATCACTTGTGGAAGAGGTGGCAGCAGCACAGCAGCAGCATTTGAAATTGTAGCATATAATGTCAAAGAACTTGTCACATAGGTATCTGAGCACTGGCAGCAGCAGTATAGTAGTAACAGTACACAATAAAGTGTTGTATCACTTGTGGAAGAGGTGGCAGCAGCACAGCAGCAGCATTGGTAATTGTAGCATATAGTGCCAAAGAACTTGTCACATAGGTATCTGAGCACTGGCAGCAGCAGTATAGTAGTAACAGTACACAATAAAGTGTTGTATCACTTGTGGAAGAGGTGGCAGCAGCACAGCAGCAGCATTGGTAATTGTAGCATATAGTGCCAAAGAACTTGTCACATAGGTATCTGAGCACTGGCAGCAGCAGTATAGTAGTAACAGTACACAATCAAGTGTTGTATCACTTGTGGAAGAGGTGGCAGCAGCACAGCAGCAGCATTTAAAATTGTAGCATATAGTGTCAAAGAACTTGTCACATAGGTATCTGAGCACTGGCAGCAGCAGTATAGTAGTAACAGTACACAATAAAGTGTTGTATCACTTGTGGAAGAGGTGGCAGCAGCACAGCAGCAGCATTTAAAATTGTAGCATATAGTGTCAAAGAACTTATCACATAGGTATCTGAGCACTGGCAGCAGCAGTATAGTAGTAACAGTACACAATAAAGTGTTGTATCACTTGTGGAAGAGGTGGCAGCAGCACAGCAGCAGCATTGGTAATTGTAGCATATAGTGCCAAAGAACTTGGCACATAGGTAAGTGAGCACTGGCAGCAGCAGCAGCAGCAGCATAGTTGTACCAGTACACAATTAAGTGTTTTTTTCACTCGTGGTCGTGGAAGAGGTGGCAGCAGCACAGCAGCAACAGCATTGATAATTGTAGCATATAGTGCCAAAGAACTTGACACATAGGTATATGAGCAATGGCGGCAGCATCAGCAGTATAGTAGTAGTAACAGTACACAATTAAGTGTTTTTTTCACTCGTGGTCGAGGAAGAGGTGGCAGCAGCATAGGAGCAGCAGCATTGGTAATTGTAGCATATAGTGCAAAACAACTTGACACATAGGTAAGTGAGCACTGGCAGCATCAGCAGTATAGTAGTAGTACCAGTACACAATATAGTGTTTTTTTCACTCGTGGTCGTGGAAGAGGTGGCAGCAGCATAGGAGCAGCAGCATTGATATTTGTAGCATATAGTGGCAAAGAACTTGTCACATAGGTAAGTGAGCACTGGCAGCATCAGCAGTATAGTAGTAGTAACAGTACACAATTAAGTGTTTCTTTCACTCGTGGTCGTGGAAGAGGTGGCAGCAGCATAGGAGCAGCAGCATTGATATATGTAGCATATAGTGGCAAAGAACTTGTCACATAGGTAAGTGAGCACTGGCAGCATCAGCAGTATAGTAGTAGTAACAGTACACAATTAAGTGTTTCTTTCACTCGTGGTCGTGGAAGAGGTGGCAGCAGCATAGGAGCAGCAGCATTGATATTTGTAGCATATAGTGGCAAATAACTTGTCACATAGGTAAGTGAGCACTGGCAGCATCAGCAGTATAGTAGTAGTAACCAGTACACAACTAAGTGTTTTTTTTCACTCGTGGTCGTGGAAGAGGTGGCAACAGCATAGGAGCAGCAGCATTGATATATTGTAGCATATAGTGCCAAAGAACTTGACACATAAGTATCTGAGCACTGGCAGAAGCAGCAGCATAGTAGTACCAGTACACAATTAAGTGTTTTTTTCACTCGTGGTCGTGGAAGAGGTGGCAGCAGCAGGAAAGCAGCAGCAGCGTTGATAATTGTAGCATATAGTGCCAAAGAACTTGTCACATAGGTAAGTGAGCACTGCAGCAGCAGCAGCAGTGTAGTAGTACCAGTACACAATAAAGTGTTTTTTTCACTCGTGGTCGTGGAAGAGGTGGCAGCAGGCATAGGAGCAGCAGCGTTGATAATTGTAGCATATAGTGCCAAAGAACTTGTCACATAGGTAAGTGAGCACTGGCAGCATCAGCAGTGTAGTAGTACCAGTACACAACTAAGTGTTTTTTTCACTCGTGGTCGTGGAAGAGGTGGCAACAGCATAGGAGCAGCAGCATTGATAATTGTAGCATATAGTGCCAAAGAACTTGACACATAAGTATCTGAGCACTGGCAGAAGCAGCAGCATAGTAGTACCAGTACACAATTAAGTGTTTTTTTCACTCGTGGTCGTGGAAGAGGTGGCAGCAGGAAAGCAGCAGCGTTGATAATTGTAGCATATAGTGCCAAAGAACTTGTCACATAGGTAAGTGAGCACTGGCAGCAGCAGCAGTGTAGTAGTACCAGTACACAATAAGTGTTTTTTTCACTCGTGGTCGTGGAAGAGGTGGCAGCAGGATAGCAGCAGCGTTGATAATTGTAGCATATAGTGCCAAAGAACTTGTCACATAGGTAAGTGAGCACTGGCAGCAGCAGCAGTGTAGTAGTACCAGTACACAATAAAGTGTTTTTTTCACTCGTGGTCGTGGAAGAGGTGGCAGCAGGATAGCAGCAGCGTTTGATAATTGTAGCATATAGTGCCAAAGAACTTGTCACATAGGTAAGTGAGCACTGGCAGCAGCAGCAGTGTAGTAGTACCAGTACACAATAAAGTGTTTTTTTCACTCGTGGTCGTGGAAGAGGTGGCAGCAGCATAGGAGCAGCAGCATTGATAATTGTAGCATATAGTGCCAAAGAACTTGACACATAAGTATCTGAGCACTGGCAGAAGCAGCAGCATAGTAGTACCAGTACACAACTAAGTGTTTTTTTCACTCGTGGTCGTGGAAGAAGGTGGCAGCAGCATAGGAGCAGCAGCATTTGATAATTGTAGCATATAGTGCCAAAGAACTTGACACATAAGTATCTGAGCACTGGCAGAAGCAGCAGCATAGTTAGTACCAGTACACAACTAAGTGTTTTTTTTCACTCGTGGTCGTGGAAGAGGTGGCAGCAGCATAGGAGCAGCAGCATTGATAATTGTAGCATATAGTGCCAAAGAACTTGACACATAAGTATCTGAGCACTGGCAGAAGCAGCAGCATAGTAGTACCAGTACACAATTAAGTGTTTTTTTCACTCGTGGTCGTGGAAGAGGGTGGCAGCAGGATAGCAGCAGCGTTGATAATTGTAGCATATAGTGCCAAAGAACTTGTCACATAGGTAAGTGAGCACTGGCAGCAGCAGCAGTGTAGTAGTACCAGTACACAATAAAGTGTTTTTTTCACTCGTGGTCGTGGAAGAGGTGGCAGCAGGATAGCAGCAGCGTTGATAATTGTAGCATATAGTGCCAAAGAACTTGTCACATAGGTAAGTGAGCACTGGCAGCAGCAGCAGTGTAGTAGTACCAGTACACAATAAAGTTTTTTTTTTTCACTAGCAGCAGCGTGGTCGTGGAAGAGGTGGCAGTGTAGTAGCAGCAATAAAGTGTTTTTTTCACTCGTGGTCGTAGGAGCAGCAGCAGCGTTGATAATTGTAGCATATAGTGCCAAAGAACTTGTCACATAGGTAAGTGAGCACTGGCAGCAGCAGCAGTGTAGTAGTACCAGTACACAATAAAGTGTTTTTTTCACTCGTGGTCGTGGAAGAGGTGGCAGCAGGATAGCAGCAGCGTTGATAATTGTAGCATATAGTGCCAAAGAACTTGTCACATAGGTAAGTGAGCACTGGCAGCAGCAGCAGTGTAGTAGTACCAGTACACAATAAAGTGTTTTTTTCACTCGTGGTCGTGGAAGAGGTGGCAGCAGGATAGCAGCAGCGTTGATAATTGTAGCATATAGTGCCAAAGAACTTGTCACATAAGTATCTGAGCACTGGCAGAAGCAGCAGCATAGTAGTACCAGTACACAATTAAGTGTTTTTTTTCACTCGTGGTCGTGGAAGAGGTGGCAGCAGCACCAGCAGTAGTAAGAAAGTGGCAAATCTCACAGACAAAAGGTGACAGCACCAGTATGAGTAATATATCAGTACATAATCACTCAGCCTTTTGGCATTAGCAGTAGGAGCCCATATAGTGCCAAAATTACAAAAGCTTGAAATTGCATTAGCATGGTGATTACATTTGAAAAGCAGAATGACACAGGCCTTAAGTAGCTGTGGCACCGGGTGGAGTTTTTGGGTGTGTTTTGCACGCCACAGGCTTTTCAAAAAAACAAAAAAATATCCACCTTCTTCCCAGCAGCAGCATAAGGAAAGGGAGATGCACTGTGATGTAAGGGAGAGGGGGAACTCCACTTCTGATGGTGGGGTAGGATGGTGGGGTGGCCTTTGACATCGAATGTAAGGGGAGGGGATGCGCTGGACATATAATATTACAGATATAACCGGCCCTTTTGAGGGCAACCATAATGCTGATGCGGACCACGATGAAATTGAGTTTGACACCCCTGGTATAAAGAGATAGGAGAGGTATTGGTAACTGACAAGGGACCATTCAGCGCCCTGAACCGACGGCGGGTGCCAGAAAGTCACCGCCGATCCAGGACTCATTCATTTTGATGAATGTGAGTCTGTCCACGGAGTCTGTGGACAGACGGGTCCTCTTGTCCGTGACCACCCCACCTGCCGCGCTGAATGTCCGCTCAGATAGTACGCTGGAGGGGGGGGCAAGACAATAACTCCAGCGCATACTGAGCGAGCTCGCGGCAGGTGTCCAATCTGGCAACCCAGTACTCCATGGGGTCGTCGGTGCTCATACTGTCAGAAGCACTGACGGACCCCATGTAGTCTGCCACCATGTGGGCCAGCCGCTGGTGGTGATGGCTGCTGCTGCTGCTGCTGGTACTGGGTCGCTCAGTTTGCATGAACATCCTCATCTCACCCATTAGGTCCCCTGCTCGGCTGCTGATGTTGCTGCTGGGTGCAGCCACCTGCTGGGTGAGATGAGGGGGACAACTGGAGGCCGGGGAGTTGCCTGCTCCAAACGGCTGACTAGGCATGCCTGCAGTTCCTCCATCCGGGGCTGCCTCCGTCTGGCTGGGAGGAACTGCTCCAGTTTCCCCTTAAATCTGGGATCTACAAGGGTGGCCAGCCAAAACTCGTCCCTCTCCTTGATGGCTTTAACCCGGGGGTCCCTCCTGAGGCATCTCAGCATGTGGGCAGCCATGGGGAAGAGCACAGCCCGCTGTGACTCCTCATGGCTGCCTGGGTCCATGACGTCCGCTTCCTCGTCATGGAGGCGCTGCTGTTCGCGGTCAGTCATGCCAAACCCCCGGACTATCGGTGCCCCCAACACCGGCTCTCCCTCCTGACCAGGCCCTGACTCCAGGACGCCACCAGTCACCTCCTGATCATCATCATGATCCTCCTCCTCCTCCTCGTCCTGGGCCTGGTCTTGGTGGAGCAGTGTTGCCTCCTCCTGCTCCACCAAGGCACTCTCCCCAGCTCCGAGCAGGCGATCTAGTGCCCTGTCCAGCAGGAACACTATAGGGAGCACGTCGTTGAGGCCGACATGCTCCCTGCTCACCATCTTGGTCGCCTGCTCAAAAGGGGCCAACACATGGCAGACCTGGTGTATCTGCCCCCACTCCAGACTGGTGATGTACGGGAGTGTGTGTTGTGATGGCCCGCCAGTGCCTTGCTCCAGCAGGTACTCCTTCACCGCCCTTCGCTGCTCCCACAACCTCTCCAGCATGTAGAGGCTGGAGTTCCACCGCGTCACACTGTCCACAATCAGCCTGTGAAGGGGCAGGCTGTTGTCCCGCTGCAACTTTGACAGGGACGCGGTAGCGGTTGGGGAGCGCCTGAAGTGGCTGGCAATCCTGCGTACCCTTAGCACAATGTCACTCAACCCGGGATAGGTGCGCAGGAACTTCTGCACCACTAGGTTGAGGACATGTGCCAGACAGGGCACGTGTGTCAGACTGCCAGCCTGGAGGGCGGAGAGGAGGTTGCTGCCATTGTCACAGACAACCAGACCTGCTTGGAGCCTTCGGGGTGTCAGCCACTTCTGGACCTGAGCCTGAAGTGCGCTCAGCACTTCTCGTCCAGTGTGTGTCTCCGTTCCCCTAAACTAACAAGCTGGAGCACGGCCTGACAGCGCACGTGCCCCACACTTGAATAGCTACGGGGGCGCTTGCTGGGAGGCTCAGCAGCTGCGGAGACAGTGGCTTGAGGGAGACCAGCACTTCTCCCCTGGACACCCCGGGGCGGCACCACAAAATCAGATGCCGCCAATCCCTCCCCGGCGCCTCGGAGGGAAACCCAATGGGCCGTGAAGCTTATGTAGCGCCCCTGCCCATGCCTGCTGGTCCAGCCATCCATTGTCAGATGCACCCTGTTGCTGACAGCATGATCCAGCGACAGGGTTACATTCTGCACAATGTGCTGGTGTAGGGCAGGGACACCAGTCCTGGCAAAGAAATGGCGGCTGGGGACACGCCATTGGGGTTGGGCCTGCTCCAACATCTGCCTGAAGGGGTTGCAGTCCACTATGTTAAAGGGAAGCAGATGTTGGGCAATAACCCTTGCCAGGAGCCCATTGAGGGAACGCACACGTCGGTCTGAAGGGGGGAAGGAGTGTTGCGTTCAAAGGCGTCAGAAAGAGACGCCTGGCGCCGGACGGCAGTGCGGGACACCGAAGAGGAGGGTGATGATGTGGAGGTCTGGCTGTCGGTAGCAGTACCTCTACTAGAGGGAGCGGGGGGGCATGACCTGCTGGTAGCCGATGAAGCTGTGGCAGGGGCTGCTGTACCCTGCACACTTGTGGTGGTGGCGCTGCTACCACCAGCACGCTTCATCTGGTCATGCTCCTGCCAGTGATTAATCCGCAGGTGCTGGTTGAGTGCCGTGGTACCCACCCGAGCCAAACACTTCCCTCTCTTCACCTTGGCACGACAGAGCTGGCAGATGGCTACTGTCGGGTTATCTGCTACCAAGGTGAAGTAGGCCCAGAGAGGTGACTTCAGCGTCGCCCTCCTGTCAGATGGGGTGACGCTGACTTCCACCTGCTGGGACTCGGTGCGCACAGGTGGAGCTGCCTGCTGCTGCTGCTGCTGCTGCTGCTGCTGCTGACACCTCCTGCTGCCATCACCAGTGGAGACCCTGACGTTGGTCTCCCTGGTGACCTGGCGCACCGTTTCCCCAGGGTGCCTACCTTCCTCGTCGTCACTGATGCTGTGAACCGACGAGGCAGGTGGCACCCATGTTGGGTCACCCTCCTCTTCGCCCCCAGATATGTCAGACCCAGGGCTGACATGTGGTGGTCTGAAGGAGACATCTGACATGGAGCCGCTAGCCTGGCTCCGATGTCCCCTCACAGACGCATGGGTCTGACTAGGTGCTGGTGTTTCCTGCAGAAAACCACCAGCACCACCATGAAGGGAGGTCTCTCTGCTACTGACAGCCAGTACCCCATCCTCCTCCTCCTCCATTAACCCTTCAAAAAGGTCCTGACCATCAGCACATAAATCAATGTCTGCATGATCGAGGGCCTCCCCCAAGATATCCATGTCACTTTCACCATCAAACAGCATGAGGCTGGACTCGCTGGGGCTGGGTACTAAAGGCACCGGTGTACTGATGGTGGTGGTGCTACTTGGTGATGACTGAGTGGCACTGCTGTGCCCCATGTACTCCACCACTGCTGGAGCCTGGAAGGCAATATCGGGCGCTGCCCGAAGTGAAAAACTCCCGGATGAGGCGGACTCCCCTTCCACCCGATCCTCTACCAGTAGTAGGGGCGCGAGAGGTACCCCGTGCTGGCAGCGACCCAGCACTGGGAGTAACTCCCCTACCCCTGCTGCCACGACCACGGATGCTGCTCATGCTGATATGGGGGGGTGGGTAAACTTTATTGGGGGGGGGGGGAAATGTGATAATAGAAAAAACAGGCGCGCAGACAAACAACTAGTAGCTATGCCACTAAACAACAATTAAACGAAAGGTAAATTTTAAAATTTTTTTTTTTTTTTTTTAAACTAACTAACTGACTGACAGACAACAGACAAAAACTGACTGGGCAACGAATAAGAGCAATAAAGAAACTAATATAGATAGAACAGTGACTCTGCTAACACAGCAGAGCCAGAGATCTGAATAAACTAAAAATAACTTTTTTTTTTTTTTTTTTTTATAAAACAGATAACTATCTAACTAAATAAACACACTAAACTAAGCTAGCTAGCTTACAGAGGTGTACAAGTACACTCAAACCTATCTATCTAACACTAAATGAAACTGGAACACAAACACACAAATAGTAGCTTTAAAAAAAGCTGTTTGGTATCTTCTTGCTTTTAAAAAAGCAGTTTAGAAATATAAGCACTAGCAGCTGCTAATACTGAAATGAACAGAACAGGAGCACAGAACTGAAAGGCACTGCAATGCTGATGCAATATAACACAGAGCACAGAAACACTTCTCCCTCTAAGGGCCAGATTCACGTATTCCAGAGCATCTTTGCTCTGGAGTAACGCTTCTGATTTGCGTTGCGCTGCCGAATTTTTAGGAGCAAGTGCTGTCATTCACGAAGCACTTGCTCCTAAAGTTGCGGCAGCGCATCGCAAATGAGCCGGCGGAATTCAAATGTCGCGGGTACGGGGCGTGTAGTATGCTAACTACGCGCGATCCCGCCGCCGACGTACTGCGCATGCGTCGAGTGTCAAAACACCCCGTGCGCATGCTCCAAAATCTGTGAATGAACGTCAATGACGTCACATTCCCATTCATGACCGTTTTACGCAAGCGACGTTTTTTTTTTTTTCCCGACGCGATGACGACGCCTATACCTAACATAGGATACTCCACCCCATGTAGGTATATCTATGCGCCGCGTATCCCGTCCGGAAACGTCGTAACGTCACTGCGTCGCGCCGGATTTCGATCGTGAATTGCCGATTTCCGCTCATTAACATATTTTTTGAGCGTAAATCGGCGGGAACGCCCCCGGCGCCATTTTTAAGTTGAAGTAACGATGCGATGGCGAAACTCAGTTACGCTGCTCGCATCGGAACTTCAACCCGGCGTTTCTTGTTTTCTGGTTACAGAAAACAGAAACGCCGGCTCAAAGCCACTGTTACGCTGGCGGATCACTCGATCCGCCAGCGTAACCTTTCATGAATCTGGCCCTATATCCACCTTGTGAATCTGCAATGAGCACATGCTGGCACTTAGTTTATATAATGGTCGTGAGGCAGGTTCCTATTGGTTGATGTGGAGGTTGCTAACCTCTGACACCTGTGGAAATGGAACTCTGATTGGCTCTGATGTGAATGAAGGGCGGGGAAAAAAATCGCGCGATATTGCTATTGCCGAATATTCGCATTGCGAATATTCGGCAGCATAAAAGGATCACATGCGCTACTCGGCCCAGGGTCCCTCTAATCATACCACCATTGCTTTTACACGTCGATGGAGATCACTAGCATGTGATCTGTGTTAAAAAAAAATTGAGAAAAATCCGAATATTCGACATTGCGAATATTCGGCGCAATATTCGAGATATTGCGCGATTTCTCGAATATGCAATATTCGAGCCGAATATTCGCAATTCGAATATTCGTGAGCAACACTAGTGGTAAAGAGCTGAAAAGAGCTAAAACAACACGTGATTTTGGAAAAGTTTGTTGAAAAAGTCCTGCCAGGTGTATGCATACCAAGTTCTCAGCCAACGCCCTTCAAAAAAATATCCACGGAAAAGTTTGTTTGAAGTCTGACTGTGTGTATGGGGCTTTACTGTATGCCTTATGCACCGTACACACGATCGGATTTTCCGTCGGAAAACTCTTGTGTAGCGCCTGGCTATTTTCAGAGCCGGTGCTATTGGTAATTTAGGGGAAAGTTCAGAGAAATAGTTGGCTCTGAACCAGTTTAATTGTTTAAATTTGGGGCCTCTGCTCTAGCTTTTTTTCTGTGCCCACTGTGCATACTGCCCCAGGCCGAGAAGTGGCAGCAGTGGAGTCAAGTGCAGTTGTATATTCCCCCCCAGCAGCCAATCGGGGTTGGGCCAACTCTCTGTGCATGCTGGGGAGGGGTATTTAGGGGCAGAAGCCATTACATTTAACCCTTTCCTCACCCCCTAGTGTTAACGCCTTCCCTGCCAGTCACATTTATACAGTAATTAGTGCATATTTATAGCACTGATCGCAGTATAAATGTAAATGGTGCCAGAAATGTGTCAAAAGTGTCCAATGTGTCCGCCATAATGTTGCAGTCCCAATAAAAAAATCGCAGATCGCGGCAAATACTAGTAAAAAATAATAATAAAAAATATTAATTCTGTCCCTTATTTTGTAGGCGCTATAACTTTTGCACAAACCAGTCGCTTATTGCTTATTTTTTTTTTAACCAAAATGTACAAGAATACGTATCGGCCTAAACTGAGAAAAAAAATGTTTTTTGAAAAAAATTGGGCTATTTATTATAGCAACAAAAAAATATTGAATTTTCAAAATTGTTGCTCTATTTTTGTTTATAGCGCAAAAAATAAAAACCGCAGAGGTGATCAAATACCACCAAAAGAAAGCTCTATTTGTGGGGAAAAAAAGGACGTCAATTTTGTTTGGGAGCCACGTCGCACGAGCCACGTCAGTTAAAGCGACGCAGTGCCGGAAGCTGAAATTTCACCTGGGCAGGAGGGGGGTATATGTGCCCAGTAAGCAAGTGGTTAAAATGTATTCAGTGCTACTAGGTAATACAATGCAATGTTACTAAATAAGCCCTGTACTATTGTATCGTCAAGAACTTTCACACATGCTCTGGTGTGCAGGGGTGGGGGTCTTCTGCCCAGGAGCCTTCTGCTTTATTGTTCTTACAACATAGCGCTGTAGTGTTTCCTTGCTTTAAATAATTGCAACACCGGCTTAGAGTTTTTTTTGGTAAAATCATTAAATGTAGCAATAACAGACTTCCTTACAGTTTATCTAAACCAGTTGTGTCCAACCTTTTGACCTTCCTGGTCTTCATTGGAAGAAGATGAATTGCTTTGGGCTGCATTTGTTTGGGCACGGCAGCATATTTATTTTGATGGGCTGCTGTGCCTGCATTTCATGCAGGAAAAAGGTTCCTGCACCATTTTTGAAAGACAGTGGCCGAGAAATTGCATGGTGCCTTTGCACCATGTGATTTCTCTGCAGTTCCCGCACCTGAAAACATGCTGGGTTTTCAGATGCAGGGCCGGTGCTACCACTAGGCAAACTAGGCAGTCGCCTATAGCGCCCTGCTGCCTAGGGTTCCCAGCCACTGCTGTTCCTACTCTCTTCTCTCTTCAGCAAGTAAATTAGTCCCAGCATCAGCCGCCGCTCCGTTCGCACATAGTGTTAGAGGATCAGCAGCAGCAGTGGACTGTGTCTGTGTTTTCCGACTCCCAAATGAATGGAAGCAAGCAAACATTTATTGATGGGCGCTGGTAGGCTGCATTGATGGGTGCTGGTAGGCTGCATTGATGGGTGCTGGTAGGCTGCATTGATGGGCGCTGGTAGGCTGCATTGATGGGCACTGGTAGGCTGTATTGATGTTTGCTGGTGAGGTTGCATTTGATGGGCCCTGGCGAGGCTACATTTGATGGACGCTTCATGAAAAGGCTGGGGTATACATGGGCAGGGAAAGAGGTGGAGCCAATGGGGCGGCAAAATGAAGTTTCGCCTAGGGTGTCAAAAATCCAGCCCTGTTCAGATGCATGGGGGTGCCACCAAGAATGACTGGCAACCCCGTGCATCTGTAAAGAGCAGGGCAATTTGGGTGGTTGCTGGTGCAGGAACAGCTGGTATCCCCTCACCGGAAAACCACCCGCAGTAGTGTGAACCTAATTTCAGGGATAGTTTGTAAAATCCATGATTTTTACATCTGTCTGTGAATAGCCATTACAGACATACAGGCTGTATGTTGGCAAACTGACATTTATGGTAGGGTGACCAGACATCCCCAGTTTCAGGGGACAGTCCCTGATTGAGGACACTGTCCCCGGACCAAGTCTGTCCCTGGTTTTGTCCCCAGATTGGATTTAATAGGGGGTAGGGGCAATTTCAAAGACAGTCAGTGCAGAATTAAAATAAAAAAATTAGAATTACACACCCCCGCTCCGCCGTGCCTTCTAGCAGAGGGGGGTGTATTTTTCCCATTATCTGTGCTCCTTTCTGATGATCATGTGCTGGTCGGAGTGGAGGGAATATTACTTCAGTTTCGGGAGCATGCCCATTTAGCTTCGCTCGCATGTTCTTCTGCCTTGGCTCAAAACCCGGCCAGCCACCTGCCTATCTCCTTGCCTTCCTTGGTGAGTGATCTTCCTCTGCTCCCCACCCAGTAGTAGCCGGGGCACGAAGAGTAAGACTTGAGAGGCTGTGAGGTGGGCGGCGATGGGCAGAGAGTCGCTGATTGTTGCCATTACTAGTAAAGAAAAAATATGTCCCTGGATTTCATTTTAAAAATCTGGTCACCTTAATTTATGGACAGATATAAAAATCATGGATTTTACAAACTGTCCTTAAATTTAATGACGGTTAGCAACCCTGGTATGTGCTGTCCGGGAAGGTAAAAGGGAGGTTGTATGCCACTGGTTTTGGGGGCGCAACTGAAATCTGGGGGAGGTATAGTCCATCCCAATAGTCCCCTGATACAGCAATGCAGCATTTACTTGCCTAGTGCCATGTGGAGTCCCTGCATTTGCCTTTGCCACTGATTTTACAGAACTGGCACCCCCCGGAATCCCTTTAATTGTGCCTGATCCTGGATTCTCTGTGCTGGTTGCTGTAGCCTCTATGCATTTATGGCATCCCCTGCATCCCTTTATACGTGCCTGTGACGGCATGTCCCTGCCAACCACCGTGGCTTCTGTTCTTGCACATCGTTCCTCCAGACATGCCCGGGCCGCATGCTGAACTCTCCTAGGCCATGGGTTAGACACCCCTGATCTAAACCAAAAGCAAGAATTTACGTTATTACAGCTTACTAGTCTTTATATGTGGTGAATGCAGTACTTCACTTTTTACAAGCTTTTCTTTATTTTCAACAGTCAGTCAGTATTTATGGGGGAATGCATTCCACTGAGCTATTGTGTTCTCCCGGCGGGGTTGTGGGGAGCCACTGCCAATAATTGCATGAAAAATCCAACATGCTGGTTGTACTCAAGTTGATCAATGGATCGACTTAGGTACAATCAGCCTGCCCATACATGGTTCGAATCTTGGCTGATCCCAGTTGGACCAGCTGAGATTGGAACTGTCTATGGCCGGCTTTGTTGTTATTGTATTTTATGTGAGGCCCAAGACTTCCCAAGACTGGGCCTTCTTCCAATAAGGCCCAGGACAGTCAAAAGTTTGGACACCCCTGCATTACTGTATACAGCTTTACTAAGCTAATCATTTTAGGGCATCTGTTGCAAAGTTTCTTGCCTGGAGATCGTGTGAATGCCATCACTTCCTGTTTTCAGCTAACAAAAACTACGCCCCCTGCCATGCAATTAGCAGCAACATTATATGTGCGTACCTTCACATGGACGTTGAGCCGCATATCAGGTCTGAAAGAGGCATGTAAAACCTGTAAGGCAGCCCAATGGCCAACTGAAGGAATACACATGGAAAGATGACAACACTGTTGCAAATTGCAAGGAAGTGGCTTAGCATGGCCTGTCTGAAACAGGAAGTGCTATTGCTAACAAGATTTCCAGGAAAGGAACTTTGCAACAGATTCACAAAAAAATATTTTCTTAAGAAAAACTGTCTACAGTAAAACATGATGGCATGATGGCTGCTTTCACATTGGGCAGTGGAGCCGCAGTGGCCGTATAGCAGCGCAATTTTTAGCGCTGCTATACCATCGTATTTACCGCGGTATTTGGCCGCTAGCAGGGCGGTTTTAACCCCCGCTAGTGGCCGAAAAAGGGTTAATACCGCCCGCAATGCGCCTCTGTAGAGGCGCATTGCGAGCGGTATTACCGCGGTTTCCCATTGATTTCAATGGGAAGGAGCGGTAAACACACCGCTCCTATACCCCTGCAAAGATGCGGCTATTAGGACTTTTGGCTTTCACATTGAAGACTACAGGGCAGGTTTTTTTCAGGCGGTATAGCAGCGCTATTTTTAGCGCTGTACCGCCTGAAAAACGCCTCAATGTGAAAGGGCCCTAAACATAGGTTTTAGTTTTAAGGCCCCGTACACACGGCCGATGTTCTCGGCAGAAACCAGCGAGAACCTCGCTGGGAGCCGCATTCTGCCGAGAACCTCGGCCGTGTGTACGCTCTCAGCGAGCTCAGCCCGTCGGGAAACCCGTCGAGCAAATAGAGAGGTTCTCTATTTGCTCGACGGCCCGTTGGGATGAATGGCTGGTTGCCTTTCCCGACGGGCGGGTCGCCGATTCTGACGGCCGGCAGAGAACCTCGACGGGCGGAACGATGTGTTCTGCCCGTCGAGGTTCTCTGTCGTGTGTACGGGGCCTCACAGACATTTTAACACAAAGTCATGAAAATATATACAGTAAAACCTTGGATTGCAAGCATAATTTGTTTCCAGAAACATGCTTGTAATCCAAAGCACTTGTATATCAAAGCATATTTCCCCGTAAGAAATAATAGAAACTCAAATGATTTGTTCCACACCATATTTATTCATAAATCCTTCCATTTATAGTCCATATAAAAAAGATTATAGCAATGTGATTGTGTAACCATAAAATGTCCATCCACAAATGGAAGCCTCCACAAGGGGATTAGAATCAAACTCCTATAGGAGCTACAGGGTATAAAAGAGGAGAGAGGCGCTTCTAAGGCCGCGTACACACGATCAATCCATCCAATGAGAACGGCCCGATGAAGCTGACTGATGGTCTAATGTGCCTACACACCATCGGTTAAAAAAACGATTGTGTTAGAAACGCGGTGACGTTTACGTGTTTTAACACAACGACATGCTGAAAAAAACTAAGTTCAATGCTTCCAAGCATGCGTCGACTTGATTCTGAGCATGCACTTCCTTTTAAACGTTGCTTTTGCATACTAACGATCGGTTTTTACCCATCGGTCAGGTGTCCATCGGTCAAATTTTAAAGAAAGTTCTTTTTTTTTTGTTCGAAGGATAACTGACCGATGGGGGCCACACACAATCGGTTTGGGCCGATGAAACGGTCCCTTCAGTCCGTCTTCATCGGTTTTGACCGATCATGTGTACGCGGCCTTAGTGTAGCAATATGTTGATAAATGTTGTACCTTCAATAAATGTAACCATATTGCTACACTTAGAGGCTCCTCTCTTCTCTTTTATACTTAGTTGTGACATGACGCTACTTGTATATCAAGACATCGCTTTGCTTGTATATCAAGTCAAAACTTATTTAAAAAATTAGCTTGTCTTGCAAAACACTCTCAAACCAAGGTTTATCTGTAATGCAAAATGTAATTAAATTGGAATTATGGGACAACCCTGACTACTCCTAAAACTGTCCAGCCCCTTCTAAGCCCTATGCATACTAACCTTATCGCAGTACCGAAAAAAAAACGCTGATCGCCGCCATTACTAGTAAAAAAAAAATATTAATAAAAATGACATAAAACTACCCCCTTTTTTGTAAACGCTATAAATTTTGCGCAAACCAATCAATAAACGCTAATTGCGTTTTTTTTTTTACGAAAAATATGTAGAAGAATACGTATCGGCCTAAACTGAGGAAAAAAAAAGTTTTTTTATATATTTTTTTTGGGGATATTCATATAGCAAAAATGTAAAAAATATTGAATTTTTTTCAAAATAGTCGCTCTAATTTTGGTTTATAGCGCAAAAAATAAAAACCGCAGAGATGATCAAATACCATCAAAAGAAAGCTCTATTTGTGGGAAAAAAGGACGCCAATTTTGTTTGGGAGCCACGTCGCACGAACCGCGGCGCAATTGTCCGTGACGCAGTGCCGAATCACAAAAAGTGCTCGGTCTTTGGACAGCAATATGGTCCGGGGCTAAAGTGGTTAAGCTGCTCCATTCTTGTCACTGGATCTCCCCTGTGTCAGCCAGTGATGACTGCAGGGGAGAAAGCGCTTAGACAGTGGCTAGTAAAGATTGGAGCAGTGACATCACCCATAGGCTTTAATGGCCCATCCACTGTCGGCACTCCCTCCTCTCCCCTGCTGCAGCGCTGACTGACACAGGGGAGCAGGATTAAATGACCAGACCAGAGTGTCTTGAAAATAGGTAAGTTGTGTATATATATATCTTTCATACATAGGTTAGTAAGTATAGATGCTAGAAGGGGGGAAGGGGACAGTTTTAACAGTAGTTAGGGTTTTCTTGGAATTGCACTTTGAGTAACAAGTGTTTTTTTTTTGTTTTAATTACTATACTTAGTGTGGTCTTTCCTTTTCCAGGAGGGACTTTTCAGACTAGACCTAAAAGGTCAACATACGTACAAGTAAAATGTAAATAGTATTTTTCCCCCATTGTAATGAAAACTGTTTGTGTCAGCACTGCGAGTCTTGCATCACACCGCAATGTGATGAATACTGATAAGATGTTGGGACTTTTGGTCAGTATCGAGAATGGAAGTTTTGTAAAGAATGTTGTGTACTAAGCTTCCTGCGTAGCAATTCTAACGCTGACCCTACGCTACCCTAACAGAACTGAGCGTCACTAGGAGTAATAAGCATTGTCAGATATGAGGACTGACTCACACGTTGGGGTCACTTAAAGATATTTCTAACTGCTGGGGAAAAAAAATAGTACAATATATACAGTATATTAAATCATATTCATAGGACTGATATGTGTTCTGGATGCCCAAAAATCTAATCAAAATAATGGAAATAAATATGGTGTTTAGATGTTAAAATTGTATGTTACAATAAACATGTTAGGATATAAATATGAGGACTGCCTTTCTTGGATTTCAAAAGTAGGCTGTCAACAAGTATACAGCCATTGACATTTTTGAACAATGAAGTTCCATGCCAAAAAACAAAAAAACGAAGGAAATCTGCAGTAACAACAATATGGGTAACCAATGTGTATAATATATGCTATACATAAAATAAATCTGAAAGCTCTATAGCAGCCTTTCTCAACCAGTGTTCCATAGAACCCTAGGGTTCCTCCAGGGTTGCCAGGGGTTCCTTGAGCAATGAGGAATTTCTGCCTCTCAAATGAGTAAGCCCTATCAAC